>OX638358.1:34103592-34586682 GCA_951812935.1 Hermaeophaga mercurialis
TCTGCAAATAAATACCCTGCGACTCATGTAAACGAAGCGAGTGGCGGTTAGAATATCGTAACAAATATATATCGAATGCAACTTCGGTGGTATTCTAAGCGTTGTTTGATTAGTTATCGAGTTAATAATTGCCAACGATCCTTATGTATACTTATAGTTGTAGATATTGAAAACTTAGACTAATGAACGAGAACTAGTAAAAATCTATTTGTGATACTTTGTTTAAATGGTAAAAATGTATTTAAGAGTTAATAACCTTTCAATTTTTTAGTCCGACTGAAATAACTAGACTGAAATGAGTCGCGAGATGCGCAAACGAGGGAAACGAAGGAATAAGAGGTAATAGCATTGTTTATATTCCAGTAATAATAAGTTAGATGTTGATTTCACTTCAAGTTATTCGATAAAGTAAATTTTGATTAGTTAGTTATTAAATAAATCATAATAACAAAAAATGTTTAAAATAAAATTTTCATAATATTCCCAGCACGAATTTATATTATTGAAATATTTCCAGAACATTATAATGTAAATATTAAGCCGTTAAAGTATTATACTTAATATTTAGTAATGACATCGGTACATTCATAATAATATTTATTTCAGTGATAAATACATTGGTTAATATTCTTTATTTACATATTATTAATTTGATAATAGGTTTATCTACATCAGGATCTCTTAGAGCAAATTTTAGGATAGATTTTATAATTTCATGAGCTTGAGCAATACAAACTTTATTTTTGATTGCACTTTTGTCGTCCATTTTTAATATTATATGCATGCAAAGTACTGAATTTCCATTAAAACACTAAAAGTATCCAAATGAAGCCATCGAAGGACGAAGTGAAAATAATTGTCTCCCTTATTGCTTTCTGCTCCCGATAAAATCGCGCAACCCCGTTTGTCAAAATTTATTTGCTGACTTCTAGATGACTTTTATTGGTCTAAGCCCATGACACGTGCTAATTCATGAAACGCGGTTTTAAGCGATAACGTGGCCGCTGCATTATCTAGAAAAATACATCAGCTTCCAAGTACATTTATATGTAAGACATTTTTGAGAGATATCACTCAAATATACTGCGTGCTCGGGCCTATTGGAATCTAGTATGTTATGGGCGTTCTTTATAAAAAAGAATATTTACGCTAACGATACAGAACCGAGCAGGTTAAGATTAGAGACACTTTGTTTATGGACTACGGGCTTAAATAAAATAAATTAACGTAAGCGCTCGAGTAATTGTGAAAGAAGGCGGAAACAACAAAGGACGAAACGTTAGTACGATACTATATATATATATAGTACCATTTATATATATATAAAAGTAACACTTGTAATGAAAATTAATAAATATCTTTGTGTTATTCAAATTTTTCTACTGAGTAAAAGAAAAAATTGAAATAAAATAGAATATTACAGAAACATGCCTTGAATATGTAACAACTGTTTTAGGACCCTTACAAATTTTATGAATTTGCCTTCTTTCCTATTCCCTTATTCATTAACTACTCTCGTTTGTGCTCTATTTAATTTGTTCTTCGATTTCTTTTGTCGACGTTCGTCTTTTTTTTCACTTCTTTAAAGGTTTCCTTTTCTTATCTTCATATTCGTTGAAAATTTTGGAGCTTTAACTAGTCTTTTAGTGACTTTTGTTTGTGTTTTGTGTTTGCTTTTTTCTGTTACACACTTCTCCAAATAATTTCTTTGTTTATTTTGCCGAAAACCTTTTCTATGTTAAATAACTGTTCCTATAAACTAGTGAGGTCACTATGCTACTATTCCCACTTTGCTAAATCGCAACTAGTTCTTTTAAAGGAAATTTGATACTAAACTATGTTACAAAAAATACATGGAGACAAAATTACTAAACAAACCCAGGAAAGGAAATCTTTGGTACGTAAAAATTTAAAAACAAAACTATACTGCAAATTAACCTGGAAAAGGCAATTTATCGCCCAAAAAATATTGGTTCTCGACTATTCCGCGACTTCTAAAATGTTTTAGCTCTTATTCCCTAGTTTATTCTGCAATTATGCCAAACTTCATAAAAACAGCTTAGCTAACCTTGTATCAAAGTGTTCTAAATAGATTTTTCGTAGATTGAACTTAATTTCCTTTAGTGTTCCATTTTTTTCAAATTTTAACACAAAGTGTGAATAAATTAAAGATTCTCTGTTTATAAAATGTGATTTCGATTTCAGTTTTTTTCTTCTCCTAACTTCAATAATCTTTGATTCTTATAGTTTCATCCGTAATTTTTTCTGGCATAAGCTTTGTGGTAAATTTCTTATTTCTTGTGATTTATCATTATTATATTTTTTATTATCTCTTTCACATCGTTTATCTGAATTTCTTTGGGTGGCTCAAATAAATGGATTCGTTCTTTTTGCCAGTTATCCATCCTTTTATCATTTTTCATCTTTAATAGTTTAGAGTTCATGCAACTTCTCCAAAAAATTTGAAAACAAGTTTCAAATCATCTTGAAACAGGGTTTATATGAAATTAATTATACATTTTTATTGGTAGTATAAGGAGCTGTTGTAGTCAAAACCAGACATATTTTAATGTGTTCATGAGTGCTAATTTTAGTGGATACTATCCTTAAAATCGTGGATGAACTATTTGTGATTTTACTTTGTTCTGTGGGATTTAATTGCTTTATTATATTAATAATTGATACATAATCTTAATACATTTAATTTTTTACAATGTGAATTCCTCTATTTTGTTTGAAACTTCGGAGCATTTAATTTTTTTTTAATTTTCATTTAGCTTGGTTTTCTATCTGTTTTTAAATATCATTTTTATTATATTATTCTTTTTATTTTACTATTCTACATTGTAGGTTCTTCTCCAAAACAAATATTGTACGATAAAAACATAACCAACAAATCTTTTGTTAATACTCGAATTTGATAGCTTCACTAAACGTCAGATTTTCTAATTACTTTTTAACTATTTGATAGATTTAAAATAGTTTCGTGTAAAAAATTATTTGTAGTTAAAATTTATTGATCGCCATATAGCCAACATCGTAAACGTTCTTTAAACAATTTTCGTTGCATTCACGCCACTTTTTTTATAAATTCCTGATCATAAATAATAGCTAGGACGTTTATTATAATAACCGAACACTTAGTAAACTTCATGCAGATTAATAATACTCATTAATATTGCAACTATCTTATTTGTACTTAAAATAAAATCCATACATACACAAAATTTATGGTTACCATAAAATTCCTAAAATTATATTGCGATTTTTGAATTGTGTAAACATAACGGAAAGATCTTCAGTTTATTAGTACCATAATTTAAATATCCTTCTTTACAGTGGAATCAATACAAGTTGTTTACTTCATTTAAATAAATAAATATCTATTTATTCAATTACTGTTGTATACTTAATTTAAAATTAAAGTTTAAAGGATGCTTAAAACCTTTTACTTACATTAATGATAAAATGTGGTTGAACAATATTATGAAACAATTCATTAAAGTGAGATTCAAAAAAATTAAAATGGCTATCTTCAAAATATGAACTTGTTTGCTGTATTGCAAGTATTTCCTTTGAAATTGATTTCAATCTTTGCTTGTACTGTACGAGTTAAGTAATTCTGAAGTCTCAATTAAAACAAACGCGGACAACGAACATATATATCCGATAATCCGATAAGGGTCATTTCACGGTCGTTTAATTATAATTTTCTCCATTTTCAAATGTCCGGCTCGGACAAGTTACCAATAAATCACGTCTCAATTATATAGTTAGGTCTTCGTCTTGGGCAAATACTTCTAATCTCGATACACTTTAATAATTTCGTTGCCGTTATGATCCAACGGTAAATTCAAATATGAACTCCGCGGCTTATCTAAACAGTCACAACACTTACGAAGGTACTGAGAAAAAGCTCAATTTAGAGAAACAAAATAGTTAATGGGTTAAATAATAATTTTTAACCCATTACAAACAAATGTAAAAAAATTATCTAATACAGAAACATATTGGGAGCTGTTTAGCACAAAACTCAAATATTCTTTAATTTTTTTTTCTGGACTTAGTTACTCTAGTAAAATAACCACTATTAAAATGTTTTGCAGAAAGCCAATCAAGGATGGACAAGATCTTTAGAAACTATTCCTATATTTTTGCATGATAGTTCCTGTTTTAATTCGGTAAATCATTTGATTTTATATTAAATTTAACTATTGTTTCTTTTCTAAAAAAGTTTTTTGGGTGAATTTTTTCTACTGACTTGGGGTGGCCCAAATTCCGAGAAATGCATGTGTTTCGATAGGGATACATGTACTTGTGCTCCCCAAAGGTATTCCCGAAGTTATTTGAGCATAGTGAATTATGGGTGAATTATGGATGGTACTGGCCTTGGAATTTGTATAAATTTGTAGTGTAAAAATTTTTTGATGTCACCAAATTTGCTTCCCTAATACATACTACTAATATACTTAGAATGTAATATTTAGATATTTACTATAAAATTTTTTAGTAATATAGTTTTGACTTTGATTCAATATTTAATTGAACGTTTTTCTTATAGCAAAAATTACTTAATACAGCGACATGAATTAGGCCATTCTTAGGGCCCATAATTCCGTCTTATATTATCCATAAATTGTGTCTAAGTTGTAAAGGATTTTTAGTACAAATACCGTTGCACGTCAGGAGTGACGTATCTCTTTCGTCATAGTACTGCCAACTAATTAAAATTTCCCTAACTAAGATAAATCATACGAAACATCACGAAAATTCACGAGGACTCATGAACGTAGTCACAGTACTAAAAAACCGAAAAAGTAATCGTAATTATTTTGATAATTTTAGAATTATTTCAATTATATTGGCTTATATACGTCTTATTCTTTATAATATAAAGTTTATAAATCATTATTATATGTTTAGTACTCAAAAAACCATAATTTACATTAAATAATTTTGAAATTTTCTACGCCCATGAGACTCGTATTTATGATGAAGAAATGACATTGTAGCGATTGGCATGCCTTGATGCGACGTTGTCGAGTATTTAGATTGAAATATTTCAACGATTTCTGACGTCCGGCCGTCAACCAGTTGTGTGTTTTCACCACGTTTTCGGTAATTTTATAATATTGTCTTTATTTTTTTGCTTTGCTAGATAGTTAACTCATAAAAAAAACTGTTTTTTTCAAAACAAACATAGTGTGAATAAGCTGATTATTGGCGTTTATTTCTACAAAATGCCAAAAAAACTAAATAGTCGTTGTAAAGAGCTTGTATATTCATTAATACAGTACTTTGAACGGGAGCGTGATAATAATGGGCCACTATTACCCTTAACTGCCGTCAGAGAGGTAAGTTAAAGATTATACAAATGTCTAGAAATATGAAATTGTTTTCTTGTCTATTTTAGCGTGTTAATTGTTAATATAACGATTTTTATAACAGATTATTGAATATTAAAAGTAGATAATACAGCAAGAAGAAGAAGAATATCACAGTTGTAGATTGCTAATGAATCAACTGAGAAAACATTTTTCAAATGTACTTTAAAACTGGCAGGATGAAGTGTCTTGAGTGTGAGGATCATATATTGTTCATATACGCTTCAATAAATTAATTTTTCATAATAATAAAGCTAAACAACATAACCTAACCTTACATTTTTGAAACTTCCTACATTCCTCGACAATTTAGACAAGCCGACAACACTGCAGGGTCGTGATCTCATAATTGATATATGACGTGCAACGGGATTTGTATTAAAAATCCTATATCAATTTGTTTTTTGATTGGTGATCTCAGTAATTATTTGATAGTTGTTTAAGTTGGATTTGATATCATAAACCAAAAAGCAAACTGATACAACTGGGACACAGTCTCTTGAAGATGCAATGAATACCAGAACACTCAGATATACGTGGCAACGAAAAAGCTGATAAATGTGCTGCAAAATGATCAGTGATACAATATTGTAGACCAAAACAATCTTAGTAGTTACAAAGACCAGTGATCGAGATCCTTATAGAAGATAGGTACCAGTATCAAGAAATCTGACATTATGCAAGTATCTCCTACTAGAAGTTTACTTACGAGATACACTATGGTTACAGGTTATCTGCAGACTATAGAATAATACAGAAAAGACTTCATTCGTAGGATTTATGGCAGAAAAATTGAGACCTTATCCCATATACTAATAAACTCTAGAATTTTGTATCAGAAAACTTTTTGAGGAACCAAAACTTGCATTCTTACCATACACCGCCTTAAACAAGGCTCTAAGTCATTTACTGAAGAGTGTGGACTAATATAGGAACAAGAGTTCAATGGGCAATAACAAGCTGCAGTGCTACCGGTATCTAAAAAAACACACAGGATGACATTAAACTTTGATTTGTTTTGACTTTCATTTAGCATCTAAAATGTTGTGAAAATAACAAAATTATCAATAAAAACAATGAAAGCTCAAAATTTGTAGCGAAATAATTATACGACTTTATTTGATAGTTTCTTTCATATTTTTCTAATAAACCAAAATCAAAAGCTTTTTATACATATTTATGTAATATTTTTTATTCTGCTAATCTTTATAAAATATTCTACTGTTCTTAATTATGAGTGCGATTTCTAACAATATCAAGATCTAGTGCAGTCATCTGTATACCATGAAAAAAAATGACATCCTATAGACTAAGAACATCATCAATTCAATCATGACCTGCGACCTTACGACAAAATGCACCATCACCCCTCAATAAAGTATCCGATGGACCAGAAATAGTTAAGATTGAAGAAGAGAGACCGCTTTGTCTCCATTCGTTACAATCGGTAATGTAGATGCTAATCGCAGTATCGTGAGAACTCCACTTCGTGACATTTTATGTTTGCGACTACGATTCAGTGACGTAGCATTGATAGAGCAAAAAAACATCACGAAGAAAGATATTTCATGCACCATTTTCACAAAAGCATATTTATAATAACGATGAATCTAAAATATTTTTAGTACAAATACCAATTAATCTGGAATAGCAGTAATGGTATTGGGCAAGGATCATTGCAACAAACTTACCGGTATCCATGGCAACTAAGCTCAGTATATATTCATCTTGAATTTCTCTATCCAAGGCCCTCAGTAACGAAATATCTCCTGTAGATGCGTTGATCCTAAAGATATCAGTATCGCCTTCCTTAATGAAATATTTCACCAGGTTATTAAAAGGTGGAGTATCTGCATCATAAGCTTGCACAGTTATAACATAGCCTCCATTTGGGGGAATAATATTCTCCATTACGTAAGCCAAATACGGTGAATCGAGGAAAGTAGGTGGATTATCGTTGATATCGGATACCACGATGGATATTTTTGCGGTATCAGAACGTACTGCGACTCCGTTGATGTCTCCAGAACAATCTTCAGCCCTTACGATCAGTTCGTACCGGGATTTTCGTTCGTAATTGAGATTTTTCGCCACGCGAACCACTCCGGTGTCATCGGCTATTGTAAAATCCCGATTCGCGTCTCCAGAGCTGATGGAATATCGAACGCGTCCATTTAAATTCTCGTCGATATCAGTAGCAGACACCTGAGAAAAAACAAAAAATCATAATCTAGAATCTTATAATGGACCACAACAAGTGAACAAGCGGAGATTATTAAGAATACAATAAGAAGAGTAAAAGAAGAAATCAGCAAAGGTTAATGGGTTGGAGAGGGACATGAAGAGGATGTAATAAATAAATAATTCTAACCTGTAGAACACTGGCTCCAATAGACGCGTTTTCCGATATACTCGCACTGTACTGCTTGGGATCAAATACTGGACTATTATCATTATCGTCCAAAACTTTTACGAACAACTTCATATTGGTGGATTTTGGTGGATCTCCTCTATCTCTCGCAGTCACCACCAAAGTATAGTTACTAGTTACCTCTCTGTCTATTTTACCGCCAATTCTTAGTAAACCGTCTACAGGTCCTAAAGTGAAGACACCATTTGTTACGGGATCATTGGAAAGGGAGTATTCGATGTAACCGTTTCTTCCTTCGTCCTTATCAACTGCTTTGATTGCCATGACGACGGTGTTGATGGGGATGTTTTCAGCCACTGTGGTTTCACTGGGTGTAATGAATTCCGGGGCCATATCGTTTACGTCCTTCAGGAGGATGGTCACCTGATAATAGAAGATTAAAGTAGTAGTTGATCAATGGTAATTTTTTGGATCAAATTATGGGCTAACTTCAGGAAAGTTCATAATGTGGAAAAGAAAAGAAAAATTAAGATTTTTTCAGTATTTCCTTTAGGGGATTAGGAGGCTTTAGGCGTCCCATAGGTAGAAAATTGGATAAATCTGAGGGAATGGAGCAGGAAAGTAATATCGAGGAAGTTACTGATTCAGCATTTGATCAGTAATAATAAAATCAATGAATAATTTTATTAAATAATGTTAAATATTAAATAAATATCAAATGTAATTTTAATGTATTAACAAAAATAATTGCCATTAACTTGTTTTTTTTTGGGTGTATTAATATTAAATATGTTTAATAATTAAATTAATGAGGTAACTATTTTATGCTAAGATAAAATTTATACGAAATCATAAATATTAATTAAATGTTCCCAAAAATTGATAAAATCGATTAAATCCTTTATTACGATCCTTAGCTGCTTGTCGATTAACCATCGATTTTTCTTACTCTAAATCGATTCGTCGATCCATGATTTTGTTGAAGGAAAACGATAAAAATCCAAAATCTTACAGGAATTTAAAGAAGAGGTCATTATTCTCTTGAAATTTCTTGTAATCTAATAAACATCATTTATTTTTTTAATTATCTACATGGATTAACAGCTTTAATGGCAAATTTAATTTTAATTGACATAATCTTACATATGACAATGTCATTCTTTTAAAACACGAAACATTTTTGTTACATTTCATACCTGTCACTATCTAACTTCATCAAATTTTTCTTAAAAGCTATTATTATATCGCTAAATTCCCATTTCCTTTTGTTTGAAAACATTTTATAAACAAATATTATTTCTTTTAAAATACATATTTTCCTTTCAACAATTTTACAACTAGCCAAAATCTATATTAATTTAAAAAAATGATGAAGTGATAATTGTCAATTCCATCATGTCAAATATAGCATGTGAAAAGTAGAGTATTTTTCTCATTTTTAATAAATTTTTGTGTTTAAAAATTGGGATACTAGTATTACTAATCTTTATTATAGAGAAAGAACATGGTAAGAAGGTGTGTCTTAGTACAAAATATATTTTTTACAAAGTGGTCTGTTTACGTAGGCGTTTCCGTCCACTATTAATACAAATTGGGGTATAAATATCACCACCAAAGTAAACATTTCATTCAATGCAACCTTTATAAAGTATCAGTATGGCAAAGTTATGTAAATTGATCGTCTCCTAGCCATATTTGTTCAGTTCATTTTGAATTGAATTCCAAAGAAAATCGTCAACAGCCTCCATTTTGGAATAATTTGTATATGATTAAGGCCTATAAGTAATCAAAATAAAATCGACGACCTGAAACCTTAATTAAGGAATCGGAATTTTACTGGGTCGTACGTCAAAATTGTCGATTATTTGTTTTAACAGGCCATGTTAACATCTACTGACACTTATGTAAACGGTCAAAGATTCTTAACGACGATGGCACGTTGGTCCCGTGTATTTACATATAGTCCAGTAAATTTAGTCTTTATTTATCTTTTGGTCCTTCTGGAGGTAATTTCCATTTTGTTATTTTTTATTATTGTTTCTTCTTCTTTTCTATATGTTTAATACTGTAGGTAGTAGTTAAGTAGCATATATTTCGATTGAGTAATTTTTCTTCTTCACTTAATACCTTTTCCACTTCTGGTGGTCTAAACCTAAACTTTTCATTTCTTCTAATGATTTTGCTTTCCTTTTTTCCACGTTATTTATTGTTTTCCACCAGAATGTTTTTGGTATCCTCCGCTTTCTTCTGTACTTTCTAGTATCCAAAAGTTTTTCTGACCTTATTTCGATCCATCCTCATTACATTACAATTTAACTTCTCTTTTCCACTTTCAGATTAATAGATTTTTATTTCGTTATTTTCCTTACCTTTTCGTTTCTCACTCTTGGTGTTGGTCTTTCCTGAGTAATTAAGAATTTAATGTTCATTAAAATTTTATTCACAATTGACTGTACTATGAAGGCTTTTTTAAGTATTGACATAGACAAGTTTGGTGAGTTTGTCAGTTTTTTCGATAGGCTTCCTTTTTAGCTGTTGAAGAGGGAGTAAAATAAACGAAGTTCTTGCTCAGTTACTTTTTTTTGGTTTGCTTACATGCTTGTCGACTTTTTTAATGATAAATAAAAGAATTGTAATGTACTAAAAAGTATGGCAATATTTATTTTATCACAAGGAAATTTGAAATATTGTTTTACCTGTACAGTAGAAGACAATCTATTTTCTGCAACTGTAGCTTGGTCTGTAGCTGTAACTACGAGGTTGTAGATGGCTTGTGTTTCTCTGTCTAAGATATTTTTCGTAAGTATGGAACCATTTTTTAGTATTTCAAAGTCTCCTTTTTCATTTCCTGATGTTATCGAATAGACTATTTCACGATTCTTGCCTGAAAAAGAAAATAATATGCTTGAAATAACTTTTTATGGTATAAAACGTAATTACTAATAAACCAATGTTGATCAGACAAATAAATCCTTAATAAAAAATAGCGGTTTTTCAAGCAAATAAAAATAATTATTTCTTAATTCGGAAAAATACCACAAAAGACAATTATTATTATTATTTTATGTCTGTAGTTGAATGTGATTTTTTGTCGTAAAAAAATATTTGTTATATGTCAATACTTTAGGATTCAAATTGTGTGCAAGCTTTTTTAATATTTTTCATATCGTAAAGTAAAATGGATTTGAAACACTAGTGGTAAGTTATTAAAGCCAAATCGTAAAATTTAATAGGCGTGAAAAACACTTTAAATATTTTTTAATGTGTATTTGCCAGAGTTCATAATTTTCAATCAAAAGCGTTTCTTTTGACATGCTACCATCACTTTAAACTTAAAAAAAAGGAAAAAAATAAGTTTGTAATTATTTTTAAACGATTTTCTACCAAAAAAATAAGAAAAATAATTAGTATCTTTTAGTATCTTCTATATCCTTATAGGTTGAACATTTTCTCTTATTTAATTCTATGTGATTCTTGCCAACCATTTATTTTATCTTCTTTTTTCCTGTCTATATTTATTCATTTTCGATTACATCTAACCTCAAATTTCACAACTAATGAAAGTGTTAAAAACTTTTGTTATTATGTTAATTGATCCCAATATCTCATTGATTCGATTTTTACAAGACTTTTCGATTTTCCCTTTCAATCCAAAGAAAATAACCTTTAATTGAACGTTTATTTACAAAAAGAGTTGCAGCAATTAAAGCCTGATCAAAAAAAGGGAACTATTTACTGGTTAGTTTTGTTAATTTTGAAAAACGTTTACATAGACAACTTATTTTGAACTTTTCTATTTATGAGAATTTTTTCATGTGAACTGATATGATATTACGTGACAATTTGATGAAGAGTTATGTCATAAAAGTAAAAATTTGATTGGCTGACTTAAAGTGAACAATTTATAATATTTATCAAAGTGTTTTTAAAAATTAATTTTTAATTTCGATTTAATATAAACTCACCCTGAGAATTATTTACTTTTTATAGACTGTGAGACTAAAAGACTTTTATATATTTTATATAAATGAAACCTCGGGGATTGAAAGTCAGCTCTCCGAGCATTCGACCACCGGGGCCGGCCTGGTTTGTTTTATTGTTTTTTCTAATTTTAATATATTTACAATTGTTTCCACTAATCAAAAATACTATATTTTAGTCCAAGGTAAAGGATTTACTTTTAACCCGTGTTTTGTAATTATTTACTCCTTTTCAGCCGAGATTCCGAAAAAGAAAATAATCAAATCGTAACGATGCCGAATTTAAATTTCAATCTACAAATAATAAGGGTTAAATAAAATCCAGAAATTGTACCGCCAATTACCGGCCAACAAAGAAAAAGGAATTGGAAAATTTAATTATAAACACACAAAGAGCTGGATCCAAAATTGCTTCGAACGGCCCAAATTCGACATGGGTCTCCATTAAAGAGTAATTTTGAAGGGCGCAACCAAAGTCGCTTGTCAAATGAAGATATTAAAAGAAGAAAATAACGATTTGGGCTTTGAGATCTCGCTATTGAAATGTCAAAACGGGTTTTTAATAAGTCCGATTTGTGAGACCTACATAAATGATTCCGTCCAAAACATTTTGCAAGATTTTCGATATCGCGGCGATAATGGGCTACGTACACAATATATACAGGATGTTTCTAAAATAATAAATTAAATGGAACATTGATTAAAATCGTAACTTCAACATTTAAGTTGTTGTGATGCGCTTGACCGCAAAATTAATCCGACACTTGAATTTTTGAAATGTTTCTATTAATACTGACAATTAATGCCGCACCCTGTATATATATACCGAGAAACTTTCTAAAAAAAATCTATAAATTTTCTATAACGATGAAGTAGAAATGCATTGTTCTATTTAAAAATGGAATTTAGCAAAACCCCTGCGTGAAAATCTGATTGTCGCAGTGTCGCTGACTTGAACCCGGGGTCGAGCACGAACATCATAACACTGTATAATTAAAAGAACTGTTAGTTTGCTAGTCAGATAAAAAAATTAAATCCCAGACTGTAATCTTAATATTGCCGATAAAAAATCAAAAGTAGCAAACCCAGTCGTAATAATATATTCGGTTTGATAGAAATGCTGTTAGATCTGTTCCATTTGGAGACAGTTTTCACGCTTATTTTCAGTTTACACGTTTTATTCGTGCATGTTTTTTTTTTATTATTGTCTCCCATGTGCTAATTTTACCAGAAAAGTACAGTTTTATTGAAAAAAATGTTATTGTAAATCTTACTCCATATTAAATAATATATTTTAGAAAATAGAACAAAAGAGGTCGCCATAAACTAAATTTTTTTAAATAAGAAAATGACACCGCATTTGAAAGGTATTAAAATATTGATTTCAAAAATAAAAGCCTTCTATAGATATCAAGTTAAATGAAAAAAAAAAAAAAATAATACATTTCTCTCATATTCTAACATAAAAAAACTTGATTAAAATTGGACAAAACATTTAATGCATTACATAGGGAGTATTAAATTTTTTAACTAAGAAGGAATATATTTTGGAATACAAGTATGGTACATTTTTCAAATCAGTATTTTAGCACTATCACGTGATGATGGTTCATACAGGGGTCGAAACTTTTAGGCCGTTGCATGTTCCTATGATTTAAAGAAAACGACCTGTTAGAACGTTTTTTAATTTTTTTTATACAAGACTAGTTAAGAAAGGGAGGAGAAATAAGAATCACTAATTATTAATAATCTAAATTATTTTAAAGAGAAAGGAGTAAATAATGTATATATAATAGAAGTAATAAGGGGTTACACAATTTAAATTAAAACTGAAAAGTTTAACATTATTTAGTGATACTATTGAATATATTATTTCTACTATTTTTAAAACCATAGGGATTTTTAATACGAAAAACATGCTTAAAGTTGAAAAAAGTATTTAAGTTATTATATGGAATGTAATAATTTTTTTCAAATAAGAATCCATATTTTTTTGGAGTGCAAGAGTGATACATTTTTTAAATCAGTACTTTTTAAATGAGAAGTACTTTCTTAATTTAAAATATCATATATCAAAGGTATGATTAGCTCGTGAAGATGGTTCGTACAGACGACGAAACTTTTATGCCACTGCATGCTAGGATTATTTATTTATCAAATATAGATTAGTAAATAGAGGGGGCAATATTTATTTCAATTCAGCACACTGTATTAAAAATATAATCTAATCTCGTTCACAAATATAATATTCTTTTCAACCAACTTGAAGGGATCCGAGGTAGAAATTAGCCATATATTCAGCGGGCGATCAGTACAGGTCCCTTGTAAACACCTATTGGTTATTTAAAAAATTGAAAAACATAATTCTGCAATATTGTCATTTGCTAATGTTTTTAATTCTTGAAAATAGTATATAAAGTTTATTTATTAAAAATATTTTATAATAGCATGGAAAGTTCAAAAAATAAAAAAAAAAACTACTTGTAATGTTTAAATAAAACATATAAGTTTATTGATTACTTGTAAGATTGAATATTTCCTGGTAATAGGTTCGACTTTTTCAAACTCACGCTTAATTAATTGAAGTACGGAAGCAATGACAACAGGTGAAACATTATTTTATCTAATTGTGGATTTTAACCGGTCCTAAATGTGTTCAATTGGATTGAATACACAATAATACGGTGGAAGTTTTAAGACTTCATGGCCATACTTCGTCCATAATTTTCACAAAAATACTTTTTGACTATTAAAACTTTTTAGTAATCCAATGAATTTATTTTAGTGTAACTGTCTTCAAAATATATATCACTGTTGTATATGTATTCTTGTGCCTAACTTTGAAACTTATTTGAGCAAGAAACTTTTTATTCATCAACAGGTTCATTTAACATTCAATTAACATTTGCATGATCGCCACATTTTTATAACATTTTACTATCTTTCATATATTTATGAACGCACCATACTTAATAAGTTTAGCAAAACAACCACTATTTATTAATAACGTAATGTAAATTATTGACTGATAAGTAAAACACCAAGAATTCTATGATAATGGAAATAAGAAGAACAATAAAAAAGTCAAATAAGATGTTACACAATTAAAACTACAATTGAAAAGTAAATAATTTCATTCAAAAATAATATTTATCTATTAATTTCTTTGATATCAATGCTCGTACAGTTACGTTCTTGTGTTAAATAAAAAGATTGACTAGTTTTGCAGTACACAACGACAACATTTTTATAGAAGGTTGATTGTTAGCCTGGCATCTTACCGTGAAATGGTCGGATGTGCAGAAAACATTCCGTTTACGTGTCGGAAAATGTTGACCGTAGTAGAAAGCAAGACTTCCTTAATGCAATTTAAAGGTCTATCGAGACCAATTAAAATGATTCAACAGTTATGTATTTCAAATTATGTATTAAATCAAAGAAATTTTCACATGAAAGTAAAAAAATGTTGGCTTAAATGTATCAGGATCTTTTAGTTTCATTAATAACTTTGGCCTTAAATTGTTAAATCTGTTGGAGAAAAGAGCCATGTTAATTTTATGACGATGTGTTGAACAAAAGTATTAAATGATTAAAAAATATTTTCTTAATTTTTTTAAGGTCGAGGGTCCAGTTTGTCACACACAAAGTAGTTGACACCATTGTTATGTCTCATTCCATTTCAGAAACTGTATATTAAAACGGAGTTTGGTCAAATAATTTAATGATGAAAACGGTAAAATAAAATCTTATAAATAGAATGTTACTAAAGGGTGTTTTTTTTTAAATGAAACAAAATTCGTGGTAATAGCCAAAATGTTAGCTTTATTTGATTCGGATGGATCGAATCAAGAGCAACCTCAAGTCCAATTTTCGATTACCTTTTGAACAGTTGGTTTCCAAATCTATCATCGTCTCTGGTTTATCAATCAAGACAGATCTTGACAGATCCTCATAGAAAATAGTTCAAAAATGTTATGTCAGATGACTTTAGAAGTCAATTCACAAGTACATTACACGAAATTATGCGATCATCGAATTGACCTCAGCAGTGTAACACGTTGCGCCATCTTGTTGAAACCATAGCCTTTTTCATTTCATTTTTAAACAAATAATTGGAGCACACCAAATAGTGACTCTTTTTCGAGCTCATAACGTCTCAATAAATTATTTCTTCATTCAAAATATAGCAATTGTGTTTAATGTTGTAGCCATTCAACCAGAAATGAACCTCTTCACTTAAAAAAATATTTTGGTGGAAATGAGGATCTAAAGCAATCTCGTTTTTGGTGCATTAACCAAAAGTACTACATTCATGATGGTCACCAGTCTTAAATTCTTCTACTAGCCGGACTTTGTCAGCTCGTAAACCGATATAATAATAATAATAATAATAATAATAATAATAATAATAATAATGATGATGCAAGACTATATATTGCTACAGGAATTAGATTCGTTCATTGAATAAGCTTTTCTCACATTATGTAGTAGAGTGACTTATGGCTTCTCTTCACTTTCTCCTGCTTCTCTCTTAAATGTTGTCATGCCTCTTTGAGACTTTCGCCACTTTTTGCCATATTTTCCTATTTTTCATTTAATCTCTCCACTCGTTTATTCCCATGCTGTTTATGTCCTAAATTATTGGGTCTATCGGGTTTTTAGTCTTCTTTTAGGTCTATTACTTTATGGTTTCGATTGGGCAATTTTTATTTATAATTACATCTTCTGTTTTTCTGGTTATAATTATTTTTGACTTTACTACTTGGACTATATCTTCTTACGATAAGTAATATATTTCCGAAACATTTTCCATAAAGTATATAGACATAGCTCCAAATGCTGTGCATGATGGACAATAGAGTTATTCGAATTATTTGTTTGGTTGGACATAAGCCCAAGTTTCAGCAATTAAATAACTATTTTCGAAATAAATTTACACAATTTACAATTGTTGTTGAGGTAAATCTATTCATTGTAAAATAGCAAATCAAACTGAATCCAAATCAGCGGTCCAAAATTGGCTTTTCTTTGAAAAAATACCAATGTTACCAATACGACAAATGAACCTTCAAAAAGAAAACTTTTAATAAAATGACTGATTAATTTGATGAAATATACGTAACACTAATAGTAGATGCTACATCTGTCGAGTAAAAGACTTAAATACCATCTACCAAATTCAGTTACTCTTATGAGCTACTGCTAAGAGCTCGAACAAGTTCGATTTTTAACTTAGTATCTATATTTTTTAACAAAAACTGTTTCTCCAACTTATCTAATGTTTTTATCTTATCTAGTGTTTTAACAAGTATTTATGAGAAAACTTAGAATTATTAAAAGCAGTTTGAATATCACATGATTTGACCTGGCTTTAAGAGAATAGGATTATATAGGGATATTTTTATGGGTTTCGAAAGGAAATCATAGCAAAATCAAGGGAATAAAATAGAAACTATAACAACAACTACAACAAATATGAAACAATCAGTTTATTGGTTTTAAAGAGAAATTTATGGCGACGAAAATTGTGCTAAACACTTTTTATGGTATCAAACAGTTTTTTGGTATCATGATTCTTTAGCATAATATATAGGGTCTATCATGCCCTACCACCACTAGCTAATATAAACAAAATGGGTATACATTAATTTAGGATATTAGGTAATGAAAAAGATTTAGGTCTTTTGAATGGATTTGAAAAGGTATATGAGCTTTTTCTATTTTTCTATTATTAATTAGGAAGACATCAATGCGTTTCCATATTTTATAAACGCAATGTATAAAACATTGTTGTTACGTATCATGTCGTTATTATTGATTCCCTATCGGTATTTACAGTAAAACAAACATTTAATTGATCATTGATTGACAGATTTTAAGGTAGGTATTTCTTTTCCCACAAATTTCATTTCTTCCAATCAATTACCCCATATCAAGATAAAATTAAATAAATTAAGGATTTTTTCCGAACTAAAAAGCTTTAAATTTCCCTGTATCTGTCATAAATTCAAACTAAATAACGTCTACAAAACAAAGGTTTATTAATAAATTCCGTCGTTTAATTCACGGAATAATTTTCTTTGGAAAAAATCCGTGAGCATTTACAGAACGGTTATGATAACGACTCCCTGTTTTTGGCATAACAACTCGACTCGATGTTGCAGTAATCTGTGGTATTCTCGTTAAAATAGAAAACTGTAAAATCGATTTTGCCAACTAGATAAATAGCCGTTCGACGATGGAACGGATAAATCTCTACGTAATATTACGAAGGGACCGACGAACGTCACTGCTTTATAGAGCTGGTGTTCGAAATACATTTATAGTCACCATATACGATGGGTTGGTGATTACCAGGAAATTCTTTGTTTGACGAGAACGACAACTAACTATTCTCTACAGTTAAACATTTCTGCATCGATGCTACTTTGATACTTGATTGCTTAGGAATAATTACTTGTCAGATATTGTTACGTATAAATATACGAAAGTACGTAAATACAATTTTCAGGTGGGGAAAGGGGGGTTTAGCCACTACGTAACTTTGTTATTGGAAATGAAAGAGGATGACTAAAAGCAATAATAATGTATTTATCTATGAGTAAAAACAAGTCTTACAAAATACATCTTTAAATAACTAACACATTTAATCGCAGGGGTAGGCACTATCAACTTCTAGATCTTAGAAAAATCCAAACTTCATTCCCAATTTCTTTTTATTTTCCCAACCACGAAGATCCCAAAGTTTATCAATTTTGAAGAAAGTCTAATAAAAATCAAAAGGTTGTCCATTAAACTCAAATGTGGTACAAACGTTCAAATCCAATAAAATTAAATATTTATTTTAAATTTAACATTAATTTTTTCTACAATTTTTTGACTTTTAATTTTTTTTGCCACATTCAATCAAATTTAATGTAGCCACAGTGTTTTAATTTAATTTTGTATCAGATTGTACTAGAGTTTTATTAAGGATCTTATTTAGTATTGTTATTATTCCTGTTTTTACTTGATCTGATGATGACCCACTGATGTCGAAACTAGTTATCGGTTTAATAAAGAATTTTATGTGGCTTGATTTTGGAATTTTATTGGATCTAATAAAAATGTTTATTTATTATCCGATCGCGACCTTGCCCCAAAACTTTCATTCACGTAATATTAAGTTAACTGTGAATATTAAGATTTAAAAAATATTAAATAAAAAATAAGTTCTGTGTTCAGCACGATATTTAACTAAATCCCTGTAGATACTATCGTAACAATATCAATAATTCAAAGAATATATACCAAAGAAATAATATACAGGATCATTCAGAATTTGTGGACATTCTCCTGTTTTCAGAACAATGAGAAAAGTTATTATGATTTTATTTTCTTACGGTGGCCCTCTCTACGTACAAAATAAACTGTTGTTGCTATTTTTCTTATCCATCGATTTCCTGTTTATTTTCTATCACTTTCTAGCATTTGTGAATTAAAATTTCAATGATTTTTTATAGCAGCAAAAAAACATATCAAATTGTAACTGTATTAATTTTTATGAATTTTATGGTGGTTTTATATTCAGAAATTTATAATGATTCCACATTTTTCAAGTAACAATACTGTTATTACCTAAAAATAAAATCATTTTTTTTATCAAAACATTTTCTTTTACGATTTATTCTCTTATTTACAGATATATTAAACTGATACGTTAATACTGTATTGTCTTGAGTTCAGTTGGCATTAATTGCAAAACATCAATTTTACTGTCAGTTAAATTTTGAAAATAAATAAATTGTCAGTGTCATAGTACATATTAAAAATGATAAGAACGGTTATTGCAGTTGGATTTGTTATTACTATGTTTTATTTAATAGAAAGAAGTCGAACTTGTAGTAAATGTAGTAAAAGAAAATAGAACAAGGATTTTCATAAATCAATGATGTGAAAATCAGGCATGGAATTTAAGAAAACGAGAAAGAAAAGAAGAAATGATAGCCATAACATTAAAAGTAAAGCCAAGCCTTTTAACTGTAACCAGTCAGTTAAAATTTTACTTTTATCATACAAAGAAAGTCTGTAATTTAATTTTTGCTTTCTGCGCCGATTCACAATATCTTTTAACCCCCATTATTTCAAATTGTCCAAAAAAGACAGTCTTTTTAAATAAGCCAAATAGATGATAATTCTCGATAATACAGATATAAATTATAACAATTACTCACCACTATCTGCGTCTGTAGCACTGACTGTAACCACAGCTGTGCCAACTGTTACATTTTCAAAAACTTCATTACTATAAGACATGGGATCAAATAGTGGAGCATTGTCATTGAGATCCAAAACGTTGCAGTACACCGTCAAAGTACTGGATAATGCTGGATGTCCAGCATCTTGGACCTGAATAACCAAGATGTAGTGTTGGACCTAAAACAAAAATTAACATTATTTAATATTATATTTGATATATATGCTACTACAAGGCGAAAGCATCTGAATTTCGCAAAGTGGATGCTTTCTTTACTTAGTCCATGGGCTCTAGTTCCTATACCTCCTAGAAGAACCCGGGAGATATGGGTATTTTTATTACTATTATAAGTCAAATGGAAATTATTATATAATGAAAATATTTAAGAGAACGTTAGCATGCCATTAAATTTCTTATTACATTTACTTTTAATAGTCATCCCGGAGCATTTCCCGTCATAGCGAAATAATTTATACCCTTTTCTCTAAGAGCAACAAACACGAAACACCACTATGACATATTATTATAACTATTATTTATGTATCGTAATGATACAAATAATTGGACCGATAAAGTGTCTAAATTAATCGAAAAACATTATGTGACATAAATTATATCAACATGTCCGGCTTGCGATGATGTCTGTCAGTTTAGGTAAAATAATGGCATATGGTTATTGTTTCTATGAAATATTGGAACGTATGCCATAAGGAATTGGTGTCGGATACCAACCTGTTCTTAGTTATGCCATATACAGAGGCGGGCTAAGAGAAAGAGAAATAAATGACCGTAAATCATAATATGACTTATTATGGATCGCGTTTCTAATGGTAACTTTTAACTCATTATAATTTTCTTGTTAGGATTTTTATTGAGGTTTGCCCACGTATATGGAGTTTAAAAGAGAATACCGCACGGTTTTTTTTTAAGTTAAATGCTGTCTTGATTGGATGGTACATATATAGATATTTATTTACTTTGGTAATTAAAAGAACAAAATGTAATACACCCTTTAATTGCTATTAACAACAAACTTATTGAAGCTGAAAGTCCACACAACATAAAAATAGTACTTGCATAGTACTTGCATAATATATCTGTAGGAATTTTAAAAATATTCCCGAAACCATGGATATGTACATTTGGATGTTTATAGTATATCCATTATATGTGCACACATATCGGTTAATATTCAAAAAGTCGAGAGAACAATTCTCAATAGTGTTTAAACATAATTCATTTTAAACAATCTAACACTATTGAACATAATTTTCTACCGCCCTGTATATTCTTCAAAGAATTTTATGCAGTCATATGACTATCATTGTAATTCTAACAACTTTTTTAAGGCAAACCAATCAAATATTAATTAACAGTGACCAATTTTTAAACTTTTTAGGTAATCTGGTACTAAAAAGTCTCAGTTGCTTATCACCAACTATAAAATAAAGTTCTTTCTCATAGTCAGGTAAAAATTGTACTGATATTGTAATATAATTATTAACATTGCTCAAATTAACATTATTTCTCATGTCAATAATTTAATAACTCATCAGTAAATATAAAAAATATTTGTGAAATCTATAGTTTAGTAGTTTATAATGAAATATAAAAATAAATAGAGAATTATCGATAAAGTGAGTGAACTTTCGATTTTTTTATGGATTGATATTAAATTTTAATCAAGAATAAGGGTTTTCCTTGTTGTTGTTATGGAAGTAAAATAAGATTTTTGATGACTTGTCAATTATTAGATTATTGAAGATTAACCAAGGTCATAAAAAACTAAAAAGGAATATTATTATAACAAATTGTCTCCTCTTTTAAAAATTGTCTGTATTAAAAACAGAGGAATCGAATCACAAGTTTATAAACAGTAATAAATGCTATTAAGTAAAAGAAGAATGCGAGGATAGAGAATCAAGCAAATGAAGAAAAATGTAGGACAAGAAAATTCAGTATCAGAAAGCGGTAAAGGAAGTAAACAAATTGTAAATATTGAAGATTAGAAGGTAAAAAATAAAAGTAAATTAAAGTATCAGAGCAAACCATTAATAGACAAAATAACAAACAATAAAAGTCTAGAAAGAGAACTAAAACAAGGTGTAAGATCAGAAATAGCAAACATTCATCAGAATTTAGAAGACATTTTAAAAAATAAAATCAATTAAATACGCTTTATTATAGTTCTTGAGTACATACAATAAGATAAATTAATTTTTAAAATTTTGAAAAGTACTTTAGTGAAACTACAAAGAAGAAATAATTCAAACCATTATTTTTTTAAATTATTTATTATAGCAAAATTTTTGGATCCATCTTAAAACAGCAGAAATAATAGCAATAAAAAATGCTGCTAAGAAAAGAAAAAATGTTTAACATCTCTATTAAGAATAAAAAGAAAACTAGTTAATAGGAACACATGAGGAAGTTTCTAGCATTTAAAATGAAAACTATAATATAAAGAATAACAACATTACAAACTTTAACAGTAAACGGCGAAATAATCAGTACTAAAGACAGAGTTCTAACGACAACTGCCCTAGAAAAATACATTGAATTTAATGAAAACAGTCGACAATCTAATAGAAAACAATAATACCGACAGATAGAACTATTTCCACCATAATAATCAATAATAAAATAATAGTATTAAAATAATTATGATAATAGAATGGAAAGGAAGTGACGCAACTTAAAAGGTAAACAACTACAAACTATTTTATAAACCAATTTTTCATCGCCTTTTAATTGAAAAGGTAGTAAAAACTATCAACAATACAATATAACAAAATAGTATACCAATAACCTACATTGTATGAAAGCTGCATGTACATTAATTATTTTTCTCAATAAAATTACTAAAGCGACTCAGTTTTATCGTTTATTTCTTGGTTGGCTGGAATTGAGTGCTTAAGAAAAAGAATCTCCAATGGTTTTTACGCAGGCAATTTTGAAATACTCTCATCCGTACAGTCCATTTTTAGATAAATTTTTCAAATTGCAGAAAAATATCTAAGGAAAACTCTCGGAAAACCAAGAATAAATGCAGGTATGAACTGATCTAATTTCATTATTTTATGGTAAAAAAATGTTTAACCTAAAAGAAAAGAAAGATTTTAGCATACAGACAGAATCTTCTTACGTTTTTAAAAAAGAAAATTAGAACCAGATTTAACAACCACAATTTAAAAAAAATCACTAAATAGAAAATTTTCTAATTCATTGGTCAAATTGTCTCCAAACCACGGTAGGTTTTCTACAACCAAACCCTTGTCATTGGTTTTAAATGTGTACCAAAGTCCTGTCCTTATAAACCTCCGCGACTGATGATCTCGAAACAAAAAGTGGTGGATACAAAGTTAATAGAAGAAAGAGTAAGAAGAAGTGGCAGAAGAAGATCGAGGATAGTGTTACGTGTAATAAAGTGGACGCCTTGCAACATATTGACGCTGCGCCTATCCGTAGGTGACAATGCGTACAAAAACTCGTCAACGAATCTATCTGTATTCTATTAATATTATAGAACGCGAACGATTGAGTTAATGTCCTTATTGAATTTATGTTTATTTTCTTGATATTACCTTTTGCAGAATTGCTGCGGTGTTCGGAGGACGGATGTCAGGTGGGTATGAAATATGGGAATTGTTAGATGAATGAACGGGAATAAGACATTTTTTCGAGTGCGTCTCTTCTTAAAGGAAGTCCGCATTTAAATACGTTTAACGATACCATTATTTAAAACAAGTAACTGATATTTGTGTTAAGTTACCACATCGTGGAAATATTCTATTTACTCTTCCTTATTGTTTCTGTGTGACAAACTGGAGATTTCAGAAAACAAGAACCAAATATATACAATAAAAGTAAAAATCTTACAGATATTTAAAGTAATTTCAATGTTGAAGAAGTTAGTGGTGCGCACGTCTAGAATGACAGAAGAAAAATACAAATAAAAGTAGAAATGTCTAAATGTCCTGCACCAATTAAGCGAATAAGAGTGGCAAAATGCAAGCACAATATGAGAATGAATAGATGGTTGTAATTATAGAGGAAGAGCAAAATAAAAAACCTTTCAAATAGAACAGAAGAACTTGCAGAGAAAAATCTTACAGATATCGTTTAGACATTTAAAGGAATTGAAATGTTGAAGAAGGTATTAGTGAACAGGTCTATAATGATAGAAGAAAAATACAAATAAAGTAGAAATATCTAAATGTCTTGCACCAATTAAGCGAATAAGAGTGGCAAAAGGCAAGCATATTCTGAGAATGAATAGATGGTTGTAATTATAGAAGAGCAAAAGAAAGAAACTTTTCAAATAGAACAGAAGAATTTGCAGAGAAAAATCTTACAGATATCGGTTAGACATTTAAAGTAATAGAAATATTGAAGAAGGTATTAGCAAAGAAATGGTGAACAGGTTCATAATGATGGAAGAAAAATCAAAAACATGTTTTAGTAGCAGGATCAGATTAATCCCTAGCAATCATTTGTGAACAACTTAATTCTCAAATTGTATTTTAATTTTTTTTAAATGGCCTCCATAATTTAGCGGGGACTTCGTTTAAACTTAGCTAAATGACTGAAAATTAAACTAAGTATCCTATTCATACCTAAAAAATGAAATCTTTTACTTTTTATTTGTCTCGTTATTTAACCGAGATCAAAAAAAAGAAAAGTTGATTTTCGAAATTAAAGGTAAATGATATTGCTAGAGTTTTAGAAAAATTTAATATTTTCGAGTAGTGTGTAAAAATAAAAATTGAGTATTATAAAACAAGTGTCACTTAAATTCGTATAGAGGGACATTTAAACAACAAAACCGCAAAGAAAACGAATTAAATTAAAAATTACAAATATTAAATTCTGTGAAAATAAAGTATTATATTTTAGCGTTAAAAAACTTTGAAGTGATTGGGAGCACGGCACAACCATAGCCATTTCACTGAAATTTCGAATGTATTCTAGGTTTTAGATAACGCAGAACTTTTTATGAAGAATAACTTTTTTTCCTAAAATTAATAATAAAAAGGTTTTCCATATGATTCCAACTTAGGGGGACATATTGTATATATATTTATTTATGCAATTTCAGAATTCAAAAATGATAACAATTCATGCTAAAGTAGCGCTGCTTACGAGATACTTAAGAAACTTGTTTAAGAAAAGAATTGCTTACAAATATCCAAAAATATGGACTTATTACCAATTTTTTATCGTTTCTACTTTATATATCAATCGGGTAAATATTTATTATTAAAACAAATAATAACAATTATGTAAGCTTATCAACAACATTGTATCTCCCGAATACCTTAACCCTTACTATTTTTAATATGAAGAACTTATTACAACCTATTAATTAATATTAATTGATACGAGATATTGAATGAATATTCTTTCTTGCATCACATAGTAGTAAAAGAGAGTACATGAAAAATATAAAAAAACCACCACAAGTTAATCAATGGCATCTTTAAGTGAAGGGACAGCTCTCGCGTGGGCTACAACGCTTTCAAACGTCGTAATGAATGTACAAGAATAATTATTACAGCTGTTAGTTTACACAAGTTGTATACTAAAGAAATGTACCATTTACGTTATATGATTCATTGAAGTGTGTTGCGTTTAGCGTAACTATTAAGTAAGCAATTTTTTGTGGTGAGAATCTAAGAATGATATATAATCCTTGTAATTGCTCTCGAATGCTGGTTATTATAATAAATCAAAGACACGATAGGTTTAAAAATGGTTTTCAAGCACCATTAAGTTCCGTTTAACGAAGAAACAGTTTTACCCTAACTTTTGTCTTGCATATTTTTGGAATTAAAATTCTTTTGTATGAAAGGTTAGGATCGAGTTAAAGTTCCAATTTCCTGCTTTCGTTTCAGGACTACCTCGAAAACATCATGTATAAGTAAATAAGTAGAAAGTATAGTCTCTTCATACAAGAAAAATATTTTTTGATTTTATTATTATGGATTTTTGATGGATTGTCAAACATTAGAATAAAAATTAAAATAATCACCAGGATGGAGAACCAAAATAAAAATGAAGATAATAATGAAAATGTAGAACAAGTAACAGAAAGAGGGGAAGAAAATGTATACAATGTAAATAAGGGAGATGTGGTAGAAATACTAAGACCATGAGAGCAATTTAAAGAAACACAAAAGCAAATTAAAGAATTACAAGAGAAAATTGAAGTAAGACAAGAGCAAAATAGAAAACCATAAAAAACAACACGACAAAATTAAAGCACCAGAAGAAAACATTAAGAGATAGCGTAAGGAACAAATTTAAACATTAGAAATGTAACTTAAAGTAGAGATAAGATCAGAAGTAGCAAACATTGAACAGAATTTAGAAAAAGATATTTTAAAAAACATAATCAATTAGCGCAACAAATTTTGCAAATGATAGATAAACAAAAGAACAAAATACTGAATAAGAAGATCTTAAACAATACCTAGAAAAACAAGTTTATAGAGAGATTGAAAGATCCCAATAACACAAGAATTATAGAAGTGTTAGTGAGAGTAACATTAAATTTGATTTATATATTAAAAAAATACACCCTACAGTCTTTTTTACAAATCTTATTCAATAAAATGAACCCTATTGGAGATATAGAACGTGTAAAAGATGTAAACACAAATAATCTAACTCGACATGCATTAACTCGGTTTAAGAATACATACAATGAAATAAATCAATTTGAAGATTTTGAAAAATATTTTATTGACTATTTTTGGGAAGAAATCAATCTCATTGGTATAAGAAAGGTTTGTATTATAATAATTTTGACTATAAAGGAAATAATAGTCTAAACTAATATTCTTTACAATTATTTGCTACGGAAAAATTATTAGATCAACTTTGAAGAGATGAGGAAATTATAAGATTTATTGGTAGTCATTTTAATTCATAAATAGTAGATATTAGCAATACAAAACATTGAACAATAATGCATTCCATAGATCTATTAAGTATAGAGAGGCTAACAAAATATAAATAATAATGGACAGGATTCTACCAAATACATTAAAAATAATAACAATAGCAATAGTACAAATTTTAACAATAATATACGAATATACGAATATACAGAGGCAAATTAGATTCATCCTAAAATACCAATTACAATATATTTAGCGAAAATAGTCAACAATAAAACAAAAATAACAGTAATAATAGATACAACAATTTTTACCAAACAACATACTAATGATAATGGAATAGAAAGAAGAATATATACAGGAGAAGAGAAGAAAGGAGGACGAGAAAGAGCAATAATTTTCCAGCAGAACTACAGCAAATAGTGTGGATAAAGAAAATTGAAAGAAATACTCAATAATATATATATATAAAAAGAAATGGGGCATTAAATATAAAATGAAAGATAAAAAAAATAAAAATATGTAAAAAAAATGGAATCAAAATTATATTCAATTCCATACAAACTGGAAGATCAAGTAAAAGAAGAATTGAAAAATTATAACAACAAACTATACACATAAATCCAGAGATAATTATAATAATTAAAGTCAAATAGATTTTTTGAAATAAATAATACTTATTTCAAAAGATTGAAAAAGTTCATTTCAAGATATTTCGTTGACTTATCTGCTTGGAGAGTACTATCAGTTAATCTTGTAAATTCTTCATTTTAAAGTAAAGAACAACAGGGTCGTACTTGAATGTCTGTCAGGAATTTAGTGACTAGTGGTGCTCAAGCGCTGATATTTAATTTTTCAAAAAATATTTAACGACCACCTACCGAGGGATTTACTAATAGTTCTCTGAATGCAAGTGGCAGGTCAACGAAAGATCTTGAAATGAACTTTACCTACTTTGAATGAGTTAAAAATTCCCATTGTAAAGAGAACACAGAATACGGACAAAAGCAGAAGATACTTTCACAGAAGACATTAATAGTGTTAATGAAAAGAAATTTTTAAAGTTTATTTAGATTTAGCAATCAGGAAATGAAAATATAATTTACGATAATTGTGTTATATTAAATAAGGAAGAAGATTCTTTGTTTTTGTTATTTTGGATCTGAATTATGATTTTTGTGGATTGTCAAACATTAGAGTATAAGAGATTGTCAAAGATTGCCAAAATGAGATTGAAAAGATTTCAAAAATAATATAAAAGATATTATAATACAGTATTTATAAAAGCCCTACGTAAAGCCGAATACAAAGTTCGCCTAGGGCCTCTACATCTATCGTATCGTGTTTTCTGGAAAAAAGTAGACCAACTTGAGTTTAATGTTGCAACAACGTCAACGGCCAGACCGGCTTTGTTTTCGGGACTGCATTCAAGCCGCAGTTTCTAGTTTTTGTCACCGAAACTCTTGTAACTAGCGGTGGTTCCGAACGTCTCAAGACACATTTGGTCCTCGTTCAATCATTATACAATGATATTCTTTCACGTTTCATCAAAATATACCCGCCAACTGACAAATGATCACTCCGAAATGTGTCCTTCATTACATTCGTAATTTTACGTCAAAGACGATGATAATGGGCAAATGTTAAGGTCGCAGATTCACCATCTTGACCTTCAGGGCACAGGGATGATTCACTAGTTTGAATTTTACCGAATGGATAAAAATTAAATTTTGGAAGATTAAAGTACAATGGTTAAAGAATGAAATCTTATTTAAAAAACAAATTTATTTGGTTTAAAAACAATAACATTATTTGAAAAAATATTGAACAAAAAATAAATCTAATTTTTGGTTTTATAGATTATGTTTGATTATGAATGACAGCCTAATTTTTCTTCTAGGAAAGTATAGTAGTTTTTGCAACCTACATATTTTTGTGTGTGTAACAATCCTGCTATACTTTTTGTGCTTAATTTATTTTGTTTGTTTTCAAGAGGTTTATATCAGAGAATACATTTCAGATACGTTCCCCACTTAAGTTTTTTGAATTCGTGTCAAAATAATACAGCATTATTTCGAAATTATGAGCCGATTTAAAAAAAAGAGTGTCACTTAAATCTGTAGGTAGACAGTAACATTAAACCAAGAAAGTCGCAATGAAAATGAAGTATTACTTTCATTTTATTGCACCTCGCATCGTTACAATGTTTCCAAATGATTGGGAGCCCAGCATGACCAGAGCCATTTGATTGAAAATAATATGGCATTATTAGAAAATGGATGAATTTCGTAAGTATTTTCTATTAATTGCCAGTAATTCTTAAGCATTTATAATTGAGTATCATTACTGAAGTTTAGAAATACAAGTGCTATTGGAATGATTTAAGAAACGAGTGGCACTTAAATACAAACAGGGCCACTCATAGATACATTATAAATAGATGGAGCAAGAGCCATAAGGCCTGTAAGTGGAATCTGTCAGTCCTGGAAAGAGAGAGCAATAACGAGAGGTCGATATCTATCTCTCTCTTACCAGTGGAAGATTTCCCCCCACAATCCAGCCAGCGCGATGGTCTCCACCTCCTTTCCTTCAGTCCTTTCGGGCGCGCATACATTCGGGGATTTTCGGGGATTTGATATTTCGAATGACATTCGGTGAAATTTGGGATTATTAATGATAATGATGTATAATGAGGGGTACAAATGAAATGAGCAGAAAATTCGAGTTCCAATTTTTATTTTTTATTTACAAATGTACATTCAAATCGGAGACCCGAAGACGCTCGAGGACTCTCAGGTCCACGCGTGTCACAGTAGAAATTGACGGAGAAAGGCTTCCATTAGTTAGAGAGAGACAAAACGAGCGCCTCCCGTTATTGTCCTCTCTTTCTCGGCAACGACGCGCTCCCCACCACTTTGCTTCATCTATTTATAATGTATCTATGGGGCCACTAAACCAAAAACATAAATAAAATATTGACGTTTTAGTTTAAATTTGGTAGCACCTTGAGCGTTACAATGTTTCAAAGTTATTGGGAGCCCGGCACGACCACAGCGATTTCATTAAAAATAATAGTGCATTTCCATAGAGTATATTTGATCATTTTTCACATTACCGTCAAATTTTTGAAGTAATTATCATACGCTTTTACATAAAAAATTAATTAACTTAGTTTAAAAAAAGCTTAGTCTCCTGTTAGATTTGGTAACGTTGGCATTAGAAAACAATTTTTCAATAGATAAGTAGTTAAAAGAATCGTAGTATTTGACATTTTCGATTTAAATTTTATTTAAATATTCTCTTTTAATAAAAAATCAACAAATCAGATTTAATAATAATAGATAGATTTTGTTATAATTGTAATGCTTTTTTCGAATTTATGCAATATAGGACATTCACATTGCATTTCTTTGTCAGGAATATTAAAAAAATGAAAATGAAGTTGATTTAAACTCCGTTCAATTGAGGACTAAAAATATTTTCAAATAAGCTATTTTTCGATCCTGTTGCAATTTAAAGTATTTCCCGAGGGTTAAGCTTGTGATAATATTTTTTTAATAAGGAAAATTGTTTTGTCTTATTAGTACAATTTTCGTCACTTTTATGAATCGTACTGTTTTATCATTGTAATATATACAAGGTGTTATTTTTATTTGCGATGAATTTTCTAAGGTGTAACACTTTTTTCAATAAATTATTAAATCTAATCATTTGGACACTATGGCCTTGGTTTTTTCCCAGGTGAAATATTAATTTGATTGACTCATGTTAAGTCCGAGAACAAGGTCTTGTATTCAGCCACTTCGTGTTCGGATCCACTACATAAAAAAACATTATTCATGTAGAGGCTTCTGTAAATAAGTTTGTTTTACAACGCAAACACTATTTCTCCATCAAACCCTGTTCATGACGTTACAAGTAAAATACCGGAATAACTTTAACATCTATTAAAACTTTTTCAACTTCGGCTAACAGAACCGGCCTAACAAAAATACATAGTTCTTTTTTTTGTTATATGGGATTTATTTTAGGATTAATATTGTCAAATTATTGAGATTTAGTTCCATAGGGCTTCAAATCAAACTATAATTAACCATATGTAGTGATATTGATATAAATACAAATAAATATAGGAAGTATAAATATGTAATAATAAAAATCCTGAAATTCTTTGTATTTGTTCAATAAATTTAGGGGTTTAATAAAGAGTGATGTAGCTCCATATATGAATATTTTGGTACCTAATAAAAAATTTAACTTCTTTATTAATTAGTTATTAGATAAAATTTTACACTATTTCTATACAACAAGATGAGAAATGGAAAAATGCTAAAAAATTAAAGCTATGTCTTATACTTAGTGAATTCTTGTCAATGATTTTTTTTAAATGCTTATTGGTTACTAAAATGTTGTACCAGGAAGTATTATCTGAATTGTTTTCATTACCTCATTTCGTAGGTGCAGTTAAAATAAAATAAAATTGTTTATTATTTTATTTTTTGATGATGTTAAAGTATTTGTTTATTTGCATTTAAGTTGTTAAGTCGAATCTACGATTAGTTGCAAGATACATCTAACCAAAATAATGTTTTAATAATAACATTTATTCATATTATTTATTGCAAGATAAATAAAAAGTAGGAAACTTCATTTTCAGCAGAATATAAACTTATTTGGAAATAGTTAACCTCTTCTTATAGATTTAAAATACAGTGAAACTGGTGCCACAAATAGACAAAATATTTACTAGCTTGCATTTGCGACAAATATATTCATTGGTCTTCAGTTTTTAGGAAATCAATATTTTGAAAAACTAGTCCAAAATAGTCAGTAATTTTTTGAGCAAAAAACAACACGTATGCTTTAAATATTTCACAAGAGAGGGGAAAATTATTTTGTAAAAGCGATTTTTTAGTAACATTTTGTTTTATTTATTGTTCTAACAGACTGTTAAGTTTTCAATAAATAATCTTATCAAATCGGGGAAGGAATCCGCCAAAAGTTAAAATATATTTAATGAGTCTGAATCCTCGATTAGCACGCACAAGTGAAACAACTATCTAATGTCACCGGCCTCATGGATATTTTATATATGTACGTGTATATTGAAAATTATATAAATAAATGATCTAACTTAGGTTGGTAATACTGATCATTGACATATAAAGGTCATGATCATTGACATATAAAGATTATGTGTCAAAAATCATAACCCTATAAGCCTAAGATATAAAACCTAATCACAAAAATAGCCCAATAAAAGAGAAGAGAAGAAATAGAGAAAATCTGCGAATAAGAAAGTTAACTAATGCCGAATAGCCCTGGTAACTCAGTCCCAAAATTAGAAGAAAAAGAGGAAAATAATTATGGTTGTAAATAAGTACGTATTCTTTTACATGACATTTTTACAGATAATCTGTGAGAAAGAGTCCGTACCTGATTTTTCAATTTATTAAAAATTTTTCAGGCGACTCGCCGGTGCTAGTTCAAATGACAGACACACTCAATCATAGGTGGTCTCGTTTATAAAGAAAAACGTCAAGCAATCATAAGTCAAGCATTTTTCCAACAACTTGCCACAGTTTTCGAGTTCGATATAGGCACGAGTCCAAGTTGACAATAGTTTTGCCTTTTTGCTCGATTTAGTTTCGTATGCGGTACCGAGTTATCCATGAAATATTCCGTCTCTTGTGAAATCTACAAGGATAACGCTGTTTCATGACGAAAGTCTTCAATCACAGGCGTATCACTTTTATTTTTTTACATCATTTTTTGTTTTATGTTTTGAAAATATATTAAATTCAATACTAGGTTATTCAAATAGATTTCATTTATTATAAGTTTATTGTTGTATCCTTTATAAAGGATGTCAAAATTTAATGTTCGAATTTAAATTGGCCACTATTTATAAAAACTCTTAATTGACAGTGTTCTTGTTGGTATAGATATATAGTAAAAATAGCTTGGTCAATATTGGGAGATTTTCCATCGAAAAACAAATAATTATTGTAAAAGTTACTACCAAGATAAAGGTTTTGTTGAAATTGCAAAAAGATATAGTAAGACGCATTTCGAAAGAAATTTGGCTTCATCTTTTAAAGTTTTTGGGATTTTGGTGAAGAAATTTGAAGTCTGAGTTAGTAGTAGTTAACAAATAGTATGTTTAGAATTGTGCTGCCTGATCAGAAGAATTGAGCGGGAACATTTTATTTATTTTTTATTTCGAAATAAATATTTTACCAACTCAAGTAAGGACCCTTGATAACAAAAATAACAATACAAATTACCGCTTCTATCTTAGCCAGCAAAACCGCTTACATTTTTGATATATGTATTAAATTACCAAAATTATAAAAAAATTCTTATTTAAAAAATTTATAAAAAAGATAAAATGTATATTATCCTTCCTGTCTCCTCGTTATCTTTAATTAATTTAAAGTAACCACTGCAATATTCTACTGAAACATTTATTTAATTACATTAAGAATAACTTCTAAATTCTGTAACTGAGTTTTGATTTTCATTTCTCCAAGTGAATATATTATCTAAATTAATTTTGTCTAGTGGTACATTTGAAAGATAAAATATACTTATCTGAAATTTCCTTGATATTATGCGAAAATCTTTAGATAGTTGTCATAAGAGTATTTAAAAAATTTCATATTAGGTCGTCGAATTTTGAAATAATTGTATATTTTATGTTTGAAATTTATAATATTTTATTACGTTTTTGTCAGATATAATATTATTTCTTGCTTTATAAAATGAACATACGGTAATATTTATGAAAAAAAAAGTACAGAAATATCTTCAGAGTTATCTGTAGGATGTCCATAAATATCCACAAGGTTCTTCTTCTTTACATAACAGACATTTGGATTCTTAACAGATGAAGTTACATAAAATAAATATAATGATCGTACATAACAATGTAACGTACGGTTAACAATAAGAAATTTTCAAAAATATGCTGAAAATCTTGAAGAGAGGAAAGAGGTTACTCCAAAAAGAGTAGGGGTGAATTTGTTAAATTGTAAAGCACAAGGGGCAATAACTTGGAAGAGAAAAATATCCAATAATAAGTGGAAATTCTAAAAGACTTAGTAACAGATAGTTGAACAAGATGGACTAGTCCAGTATTGATCCACTAATAGCCATACAAATACAGTGGCGGGTCGTATTAGCGCAGTAAAATAATAAATACAAACTTGTCTATGGGGAAATAAATAATTTCGGGTGGGAACGATTGTCGTAGTAAAGTAAAAAAAAATCTACCTAATTGAGTTTTTAATTTAATATTACTAAAATTTTCCATTTCCTTGGTTTATGTTGTAGAAAATATTAATTTGCGGTTATTTTTGGTATGAAATTGGGATCTGGAGAAGAAATTGTTTCGATAAATATGGAGTTGGTGGTACGTCACTGGTCGCCCAGAAAGTCGCAAGGACGTTGCGTCTAGAATAATCCGGTCGCTTCAATCACAAATAAATTTACAAGAACAATTTTTTCGCCGGTAACAGAGTTATAAAGACCTGTCATGGATCGGTCGAATTTCATTTTCTAATATCGGAAAACAACGTCGGCTTTCGTTGTGGAAAAAGCGGCAATTAAAGGTAAACGCGGAGGTAAGAAGTCGTTTAATCGAACATCAGCGTCAGCATAGAATATCAATTGAATTCTCTACCGCACACGGGGAGAGGATAAAGTGTTTGAAAAAATGTCAAATGACGTCCCACCTGCCAGTTGCGATCGGCCACAAAAAGAATTTTATATATATAAATCGTGGTTTGCTTGAGTTTTCCAACAGAAAGAGTATCGGTACTAATTTGAGATTTTTGTTCGACTCGAGTACTCGGTGTAAATATCCGTTTTAGTATTTGAATGCGAAACACCAAAGTACTCTTAAACCTACTGGTTAACAAGTATATTAAAGGGTTTATTATCCGCAAAGTACAAAATCATGCAATCGACTCCTATAAAATAGTTTATGTTTGGTTTTACTAAAAGCTTTTATATGCTTTTTTTTTGGTTCTTTTTATATGGAATTTGGTGAAAATCTGCACCTTCATTGGCTCCAACACCACGGTAATGGAGAATCTAAGTTAACAAGAAGTTGGTGTAACGTTTTTTTTTTACATTTTACGAACTACGATGACAGAAATGAAATAACAAAAGCAGAATAAGACGAAAGGTGAAAGGATAAGAATTAAAATCATTCTAAGATCTATGACGAAGCAAAGTGGAAGAATCGAAAACGAAGAAGTAGTGAGGAAAAATTTATTTGAAAAAATGAATAGCCTTGGAGGAAAAGTTGACCAGAATATATTAAATTTCATTGGGTAAAATAAAAACGAAAACAAGAATCTTAAGAAAAGAAGGAAAAGTATTCTTTAGAAAGCCACCCTTTTAAATTATTCTCTAGTAAAATTATTTTCTCCTTAAAATGAATGTTTAGATATAATTCTTTAGTTTTTTAGTTTAATTACTAATAGATTCTGTTATCAAATAATCGATGAATACCAAATAACTTTTTGGAGATTTTTTATTAGTTATTTAAAAAATTAATAAATATGAAAAGATAAGTACAAATTATCTTTGGATAATTTTCACAAAGTAAGGTTTGAAACAATTAATTCAATTAAAAAAATAATAGTTAAATATTTTTGTAAATTTATACAAATGACAAGATAAGCCAAATCTATCGATCTCAATATAAGTTGTATATTTTAATAAAAAAATTGTTTAAAGTCCAAAATTACATTAGCAATAAATTTATTAATAGGTTATTATTCTTCCCAAATTACAAATCATGTAACCAACTAAAAAATCCGATACGTTTTTAAGTTTTGGTTCCATACACTTTTTTATTAATAACTTGATTTTATATTTATTATTTTTTGGTTTTTTCAAAATGGAATTTGTTGAAAATTTAGATCTCTATTGGCTCCAACTCCAAGCGATTCATATCCAGGAAAAGATAACAAGAAGTAAGTGCAATGTTTTATTTCTTCTACATTCCGTCAATTATAATGACAAAAATCAAAATACCAAAAACAGAATAAGAGCAGAGACGAATTAATAAAAATCCTTCTGAGATCCAAGAGGAAGTAAAGAGAAAGAATCGAGAAAGATATAATTCAAGAAGTTGTGATGGAAAAAATTTTTTGCGAGAAAAAAAGGAGATTATTTGTAAGCGTTGGAAGAAAAATTGATTATTTTCTTGAATATGGAACACCACCAACAACTCCAAAATATTCCAAAATGACAATGACGAGAATATATTCAATTTTACCGGGGAAACTTAAGAGGTAAAAAACAATCTAGCGAGATAAAGAAAAAGTTGATTTGTTTTGTATTCTTTAAGTAGGTATAATTTCCAAATGTTACACGCAAGCGAATAATTTAAATTTACAAATATTGGAACATTTTCTGAAAATAGATATTGATGTTTTAGTTTAATAATTTCATTTTAGCTGCACCTTGTCGGCTTACAACGTTCTGAAGTGATTGGGAGCCAGGCACGACCAGAGTCTTATGTTGCTTAGAATTCATGTTTAGATATACTTTTTAAGTTTTAGTTTAATTATTATCAGGTCTTATTAGGACATAATCGTCGACTGCCAAACTCTTTGGATTTTTGTATGAGGTACTTTACAAATTAAAAGTTATTTATTTTTGGAAATGATAATATTTTGCGATATTATCGATCTACTTTTTTTAAAATACTAATTGGATCTTTTTGCTAAGAATAAATAAACAAATTTAAAACGTTTCTTTATCAGCAAGTTTAGAAAAATAATATGTTATGGTTGGTTGACAGGAAGGTAATGAAGAGTTTTATCTTCCTCTTCTGCATTACCAAATTCTTTATGTTAAATACCCTGTTTTTAATAACGAAAATATCATTCCTATGCTTGTATATTTTAATTCAATGGATTTTCCATTCGTAATTAAACTGATGAAATTAAAAATTAGAAATCAAAATCGAGGATTCTCTAATTTGTATTGGTAAAGGAGGAAGTAGGGAGTAACGCATTTGAACCACACTGTATAATGTATTTCAAAACTAGAGAAAAAATATAATAAATAAACAAGTAATACATAGAATTAAAAAAAAAAAAATTAAATTTACTTAATTTCCAAAAAATAATAATACCTACTCTAGTCTTTGGATATTTTATTATTAACATGCCATACATATTGACCAATCAGTAATTAGCCCAATTTTAAACACTGCTAATGACAATTGCAACTTGAAAAGTCACAGTTAGACATGGTCCATTCTTAAGTTAAATTGTTGCTCCCAGCTAAGAAGAAGCCAGTAAAATTAGAAATTAACTAATGACATTGCTCAGTTTGTCATTATTTATCATCTTCTCACTTCAATAAATTTTAACGAGTCATTAGTAAATACAATAAATCTCTGTAAAACATAAGTTTAAGTAATGAATAATGAATGCTCTAAAGCAGTATAAATATTTGTATATTAAGGGTTTTTCTATTCCGTTTTAATAAAATTACAAAAACTACTCTGTTTACCGTTTATTTCTTGGCACAGATATTTTTCGAAAAATCACCGATTATGCCGCATATTAAACCGTTTACTCCTTATTTCTATGTCTAATAAATATATCTATCTATTTTTTTGAACAACCTATACACAAATTTTCTTTATATCTATATCTATATGAAGAGTCGTAACGATCGATTTGTATGGCGATTTCACAATTTACTCATCGAATATTGCAACTATTATGTAATTCGAACGAATTGGTCCAATATAATTAATTTCTGTCTTTGATTTTTACGCAAATAAAATTTATGAGAATAAGTTTGTTCGTGTTCGTATCTTTCTAATTCATCTAAAGTTCAACAACGAGATTATGCGTTTAATCCATTTCAATCGTGCCATTTCGAAAGAAAAACTTATCGAGAACAAAAGAAACCCATCAACGCAACAATCCCACTATTATTCTATCTATTATAATAGACACACATTTCTTGATTATCATGGCCGCGGGGCCATTTTCGGTGTCAGCCGAGTGTGAAAATTTACATAAAAATGTGGTCGATAGCTCATGAGCTCTTGCATAAGATCTTACATCGCAACTGAGTTACTTTCGCACAATCGATTTACGCCCATAAAACGCGATGAAGTTCATGAGAAAAAAAAAGAGGTTCAGTCTTTATTTTCGAGTTCAAGTTCACGGTTTGTTTATTTATTTATGCACAACTAATTGTTTGTATTGTGGTTTTGTTCACCTGAACGTTTTGTGCATCATGGGATTACTTAATTAAGTTATTTTTTTGTCTTTATGGATAATTTCTACGTTTGTTTTTATATTATATTGGCAGTAATAAAATTCTTGAGTACACATCTTGTTGGAGCAGAAGGCCAGATTGGCCTTCTATCGATATCGAAACTGTCAAGAATACAAGAATATTCTGGTAAATGTTAACAATTTTCTGAACTCTTCGAGAAGTCAAGAAAAGGATAAAAATACGAACAAACTAACAGTGAGAGTTGTAGTGAAGTCTAATGTAAGTGAATTAGAGACGTTTGTGTTCGTGTTAATTAGGAATAAAGGAATAAAAATAAAAGGAGAAAGACTTACAGAGGATGGGAACTGAGAAGAGAGTATGGAAAATAAAATCCAAAATCCAAGGGAATCCAAATAAAAAGACAAATATTTACAGAGGATGGTAACTCAGAAGAGAATATGGAAAGTAATATCAAAGATCAAAAGGAACAAAAATAAAAGGAATAAGACGTATACAGGAAAGGAACTCAAAAGAGAATATGGAAAGTAAAATCGAAGATCCAAGGGAATAAAAATAAAAAGAGAATTATTTATAGAGGATGGTAACTCAGAAAAGAATATGGAAAGTAAAATCTTAGATCTAAGGAAATAAAAGTAAAAATAAAATTACTTACAGATTATGATAACTCGGAAGAGAATATGGAAAGTAAAATCCAAGATCCAAAGGAATAAAAATAAAAGTAGAAAGACTAACAGAGAATGGGAACTGAGAAGAGAAAATAAAAAGTAAAACCCAAGACCCAAGGAAATAAAAATGAAAGGAGAAAGACTTACACAGAATGGGAACTCAGAAGAGAATATGGAAAATAAAATCCAAGATCCAAGGGAATAAAAATTAAAAGACAATTATTTACAGAGGATAGTAACTCAGAAGAGAAAATGGAAAATAAAATAAAAGATCAAAGGGAACAAAAATCAAAGGAGAAAGACTTATACAGGAAAGGAACTCAAAAGAGAATATGGAAAGTAAAATCGAAGATCCAAGCGAATAAATATAAAAGGAGAAAGACTAACAGAGGATGGAAACTGAGAAGAGAAAATAAAAAGTAAAACCCAAGACCCAAGGAAATAGAAATTAAAAGACAATTATTTACAGAGGATGGAAATTCAGAAGAGAATATGGAAAGTAACATCTACGATCCAAGGGAATAAAACTGAAAAGAAAAAGACTTACAGAGGATGATAACTGAGATGAGAATATCGAAAGTAATATAATCTAAGGGTCTAAAAATGAAAGGAGAAAGACTTACAGAGGATGGGAACCCAGAAGAAAATGCTGATGGCATTCAGAATTATATAAAATTATTAATATTTGCAAACTTATTTGTTACAAATATTTAAACACTACAATTAGACATAATTGCTTTAATGTGTTAAGGAATTAATTAAGTATTTATACTGTAAACATTAAGTGTTGAATGTTTTAACAAAGTAAAGAACTTTAACTTCCAGATTAAGTCAAAACAAGCATTCAGCAGTTGACGGTGTCAGAAATTAACACAATATTTTTAAGGGAATTGTTTGTTAAATCAAAGATATAAGTTCTTGGAAAATTTATGCTTGGGTATAAGTTATACTTAGTCTGTTCGCAGTAGCGTAACAAATTTTAATTAAATTAATTATTATTTCTTATAAGATATTCTATTTCAATTTGCTTACGGCAAAAAAGTACAAACAGTACTTTGTAATTTTCTCTCTATATTTCATATTTTATTTTAATTACATTAATTCTGCATGAGGTTATAAATTCTTTCTAATTAATTAAAATGTTCCCAAATCTGAAATTTTTAGAACGTTCTATGTGATAAAAATAGAGGTACTCTACAAGCAAATAATTTCAGAGGAAAATATTTGAACACAAAAAAACAAAAAGAATTCATTTATATATACATTGTAACGGAATTTACATTAAGTCCATATAAATGATACTTAAATTTAATATATTAAAGAAATTTTACAAAAAAATTTAGAAGCCTTTTCAAAATCCGAGTATTCCCAAAGGAACTTCAAGTTCACGAGTCCAGATATATGAAATTAAAAAAAATGTTTTTAAAACATAATTAGTATCAAATGTTAATTTTTCGCATATAGTGAAATTTCTATAATTAGTGTTTAATTTATTAAATAATTTAAATTTTAGGTCTAGCTTCATATAAGGTTATTAATTTCGAATTATACATTAATTTTTGTTATAAATAATGTTTTGAAAACAAATTTGATATGAAAAAAGAGTAAATTAAGTGATTTATATAATAACAATAGTACTAATTTAATTATAATAGCAACTTTAGTGAAAATTACGAGAAAAGTTATGTATCCATGAATTCCAAGAATTCTTAGTTAATTTAAAGTATGAATGGAAATTATGTATTCCAAATTAAATAAAACTCGAGAGACTTATCTGATATAATTACATAAAGTGAAATAATGTTGTATTAAAATTAAGTTTAAAGAAGGTCACATCATAAAATTCAGTTTTTTTGATTAATTTGATAACTGTACCAAATCCATAAAAAATAGAGCGATTTAAAATTCATGGAAGTATTTGACTTGACTTTTAAACATTTTTAAAAGGATATCTATCCATTTTGATAAAAAAGAATGTGGTTTTTTGTGTTGCTCACAAATGACATTTGAATCACAGTATTTTTCATCTGGCAAAAATTAAATTAATTTAGAAAAACTATTTAATTATTTAATTCTATTCTACAGTTTGATCAATTTTAATTTGAAAAGAATCAAAAAGTTTATTTTATCTAATGAGAATATTGATACATTTCTAAAATTATATTTAGGAACCACAAATAACATTACATTAGTAATAGAGTGATTTCATTACAATATATAAAAAAGAATAATTTTGGAAAAAATAGAAAGTTAACTTTTCTAATAATTTAACTAATGATCAAGTAAAAATTAAAAGAATTTTTTTGAACGCTCCTGTCTGCTTCTTGGCTTTTATAACTATTCAAACATACAAATTCTTCGACCGTATAGCGACTGAAAGACATAATATCTGCATAATGAAAATACGTGAGCTGAACGATTTCGGCTCAATTTACTGAGACCAATACCGATAGAATTTCTTTTACGAATTCGCTAGTGTGACAAATTTCGAAATTTTTACGTGCGCATTGTTTAACTCAGTTCAATGACTCAAAAAAAAAGAACATCAACGCCAAGCGATCAAAGAATGAAAATTTTGACCCCGCAATATCGCACATGTAAATCTGTTGTTATAAATACAATTTTACAAATTACGAACAAATCGGTTTGTTATGCATTAAATCCTAAGCGGTTTGTGTCCACGTTAAATGCCAAGCTCTTCTCAAAGACCATAAACAACTTTATTGAAACATTTAAATGCATAGAACAGCGGCTCGATAAATTTTTTGGGTCACAGTTGGCATATGGGATTTCACTTGATATTTTTTCACAGGATTTATATCGTTCCTCGTGTGTGGCAAATAATTCCATTTGTATTCTATCAATTTGGTGTTATATCCATACGCGCGACTTAAGGAAAAACTGGTGATCCGCGAGGTACAATCCTGAGGCCTCTCTTTGGTTTATGATCATGATAAATACCGTAATAGATTCAATAAACTGTTTAATAGGTAATAATAGGTTGTTTTATAGTTTATATAGATGAGTAGTCGTTAACTGAATTTTTGTTCATTATTTTTTTATTTTTTTTTGAGGTTGGTTTAGGCGTGATTAAAGATTTAAATAGGTTTATAGAATCATACCAAGGAAAAATTAAGGTCGTTTATTTTTTGCTAAATATTTAGAGAAATAATAATCTTACCTCTTCGTAATCCAATTTTGAGGTTAAAGTAAAAACTCCGGTTTGTGGATTTAGTGAGAAAACGTCATTGGCCCAATCGCTGATGACCGAATAAGTCAATTGAGAGTTAATTCCCAAGTCCGGATCTGTAGCTTTAATTTGACCCACTTTGGAGCCCCTAGGAGCGTTTTCAGGAATATCGAATGAGTAGGCAGTTTCCAGAAAAACCGGAGGATTATCGTTCGTGTCCGTAACCTGCAAAGAAAATAAAAAAATTAGAAGGAAATATTCACGGTTAAATATTTAATGCCGTTCTTGTTGAGAATTGATGAATAAACAGTTGGAAAAAAAAAGTAATCTGTCATTTCCTCTGTGACTGATCGGCATAGTTCGAGAGGAATTTGAAAATCGATCAACAGATGTTGGAAAATAGCTGGAGATTTTTCCGTTTGAATGAAGGGGCATTAATAATTGTGAGGCATAATCTTGTACTACCATCAACAATTACGGTTCAATGCACCGTGGCTGTTAGTTTGAAATCTGCCAGATCTGCATCTGTAGTGGCAACTATGATAAAGTACTTGCTAGCCACGTCTAGTTTCTCTGTGTGCCGGCGACTCAGTCGTACTTTATAGTACGGGTGGTAAATCAATGAAATTCAGTTTTGATATAAAGACTGTTGAAGTTTTCATACATAGGTTCTACTGTCTCTGTTATTGCTGTCAATTTGATTTTTTGTCATATTTTGAGAAATTTTTTTGTTTAGTTTCCTGCTTATGGATGCATTTTTAGTAATATATCATTTACTACTTCAGGTCCGGTAAATATGCTTAGCAACACTACACGGTTTAGTATTATGAACAGAACTGGAAAATTGACTTATTATACTGGCATTCTGAACAGTAGATTCTTATTTTATTTAGTCTAACATTATTATACGTCTTTTCCTTCTTAATTTCCTCCAGTTTATTACTACACTTACACCAATGGAAGGATTTTGGTCTTCAAAGTATGTTTGGGCTACTGTTTTATCTCCTATTTCGTTATATTTGATTCCATACTGTCCTTAAATAATCAATAATACTGTCGCTTATATTGGGTACTGGAACTTTAAGTTAGTCGTAACTGACTGAGTCTTGAACTATTTAAGAACCAAATCAAAATACTGCACTTGTTTATTAGCTAAATGCGCTGCGAGTGTAGTATTTTCATTTGGTATTTAAGTAGTCTAAGAATAATATTGTCAGTATTCTCAATAAAATACTGCTAAATTTAAAACATTCAGTGAGCATTGTCAGTATTTATGATAATTATTACTTACACTTACACTATCTTTTCTATTGAAAATACTTTTTACACTTTATTCTCAGTTATACTGGCCAATAATAATACCGCCAGTTGTGATGGGGACTGAAAATTGTAGTTAGTCGTAAAATACTGCTCTCGTTAGTGATTACTAATATAGTTAGCGAAATGTGTTGAGGACAGTATTTGGATTTGGTAATTAAGTAGTCTAAGACTAATGCATTTAATATTGGCAGTATTCTAAATAAAATACTGTTGTGTTGCTTGATAAGACTCAATGCATAACTATTGAACTTATTAATTTAAGCCTAAAACTTTTAGTTATACTATCAGAATTTAGGATAGTTATTTCTGACAGTATCTCATCTAGTTGAAAATATATTAATGGTCTTGCAAAGTCTGTATTAATGTAATTATTTCTAAATAAAAACCAGAGAGCTGTTTCTATACTGCAATTTCTGATTGACATTCCTCCTTAATTTCCTCTGGTTTATTTCTACCATTCTCGCCATAGAGGGAGTGTTTGAGCCACTCTTACAAAAAGTTTTTCTCCTCTTTCTTTACTTTTGATTCGATTCCAGACTATCCTCAAATACATAAAGACAACGTATCACTTAATACTGACCAAAAATATTACTGACAAAATTTTATAATAACATTTTGTTATGATAGTGTATATAATTTGATGAGACTCGGTTTATAATTACTGAACTTATATTTAAAACTTTCAGTAACACTGTCAGTACTTATGATAATTATTACAGAGAGTATCTCATCTATTTGCAAATATATTTTTGGTAGAAATACAGAAAGTTCGCATTTTTTTGAATACAGCATGATCAGTATTAGAGTGATTATTTTTAATTTCTCAATTTCTTCGAGCTTATCACTACCATTAGCCCCACAGAAGGATTTTGGTCTTCAAAATGTGTTTAAGTCACTCTTCCAGAAAATGTATCTCCAATTTCTCTACTTTCGATTCCAAGTTCTCTTCGAACCCGTTAAGGCAACTTTCACTTTATTCTCAGTAGTATTTACCATCAATAATTTTGTCAGTATTTTAGTATTCTAAAATAAAATATTGTTATTGTAATGAGCCCTAAGTGACTTGATAATACTCGCTCTATAGTTACTGAACTTACTAATTACATATAAAACAGTGACTTTAATTACGATAATTATTGACGACAGTATCTCATCTAGTTGCAAATATACTGATAATGGAACCGAAAATTCCCATTGTTTCCACAATACATCACTCCATCTTAAATGATCACCATTAATGTTATTATTTTTAATTACGAATCGAAAAAGAAAACTCTTATTATAATGGCATTCTAATAATAGATTATAGATACACTTTCTTCTTTCATAGTTTTTCCTACTTTATTACTATGTTTAGCCTACAGATGGTTTCTGGTTTTCAAAGTGTGTTTGAGGTACTGTTCCTACAAGTTTATCTTTTATTTTATTATTTTTGATTCCAGATTATCCTCGATAACGTCAAACTACCCCTTTATTTTCAGTAATACTGATCATCAATAATACTGTCAGTATTCTAGTATTCTAAAATAAAATAAGGTTATTCTAAAGAGTAGGCAAATTGATAAGACTTGTTTAAACATATCAATTCAAGCTTGCAACTTTTAATAATACTGCCAGTATTTATGTTAATTATTACTGACAGCATCTCACCTTTTTGCAAATATACTGATGGTCGAATATCAGAAAGTTTTAATTTTTTTCTATATCTTCTTAGATGATCATAGTTAATAATTTTTAAGTACTGCCATCGATTTCCTGAACGTGTAAGTTGACTTTTACGTTTTAACTACCCGTACTGTAACAGCATTTCTGTGTTATAATGGTCGGTATACGCCTCCTGCTTCTCTGCAGGTTGAGTGTCCAAAACAAGTTCCGCATTTCTTCAAAATATCTTATCAATCTTTCTTTGTTCTTCTTGCGCTTTTAATTAACGATCTATTGGATTTTGATGTCGTCATGATTAGATTTTCGATTAGGGCAGGAAAGAAAACAATTATAAATTGTATTTTTATAGTCTGGAGGTTGTGCGTTGGAGGGCACTTAGATATTGAACTTAACGCCGTTGTTCTTCGGAGTCTGATGACCTCGTTCTGAATTCGTATGAGGTAAAATTAGGATAGGGTGGTCTTGTTTAAGTGTTTTTTAATTTCGAATGAAATCGTTTAAAAACTATTATAAGAGTATAAACCGATAATTTTAGGCAAACCTTCGGAATTAATTTTTAAGCTTTCATGAGATAAAATGATAATGAGTGAATGAGTGTTAAGATAAAAGATGAATTTAATTTCAAATAAAGACAGTTTAAAAGCTGTTAAAATAGTAATATGTACTTAAAAAATTCGAAACCGGTTACCTAATCCATCATAAATACAGTTTTGCACTCTATAATTTATTTATTCAGTTTTTTCTCCAAATATCGGTCAGATAAGAAACATCCTGTTCCAACATTGCAACATTTTGAATAAAAAACGTTCGTGGAAATTACACACCGCTAAACAAAAATTATGATACTTTGCTAGGGTGATGTAGTAAGTACTGAATAGGGGCCAGTTTTAACTGTTTTAATAAATTAAATTGTACGGTTATGTTATTCTCGTGATAAACTAAAAAAATTACATACTATTTAAAATCTTGCTCGTTTACTTAGTACGGACGGGACGTAACAAGGAAACTAAAAATGTTCGATCAATAACCTTAACAAATGTTAACTTAATTAATTTTAAATTAAAATAATATCCAACACACTTTTCGTTCAGCCCATATATTTTTTAAAGGAATTTCTGCCTTCACATGACTAAACTTTAAAGTAAAGTTTTCTCTCCATATTTGTATATTAAATATTTCTGGTACTAAAAAACCACCCAATTTAGCATTTATTTCTTGAATGTGTGTTTTACAAAAAGGATAATTTTATTTGCTCTTACAGCGTCAGTTTTACTTGGTTTTATCCAATTCTTCTATTATTTACGGTTCTTGGCTTATTATTTTAGCTCTCTCGTTTTATTTCCTCATACTATGCCGAAATCATCTAATCTTTCTGTAATTTTTGTCCAAGTATTTCTGGGTGAATCGCTTTTAGTTTTTCCAATGTATTTCCAGTACTTGGCTTATTAGTCAGTTCAGTGTCATTTTCTGAGACCATATGTGTTAAGTCTCTTTTTTAGTTCTGTTATTATTGTTTCCTTTATTATCTTGTTTCTCATCTCTTCAATCTTTATCTTGTCGTGTTTTGTTCTTCCTCTTACTGCTAGTACTCCAAGAAATTCATTTTTCATCGCTTTAAGAAGTTTGTTTAATGTATTGTTCATAATTCATTCACAGTATTAATTGTAGTACTGTCTTATATGATTTTGTTTTTTTTTCTACTTCTTTCTTTCCCAGTATTGTTTTGTTAAATGCTTGGTAAATTTTAATAGCTTTTGATCTTTCTTATGTGACTCTTTTATCGTCATTTGATTCAATTTTTTTTATTTTTATATCAATTATTATCATGGTTTTAGTCTTGCCTGTGTTTATTGTCATTTATAAATGATTTATTTCTTTGTCTGCTAGTATATTAATTCTTTCAATTTATTTTTGTTTCCCTAATTAATACGATGTGGTCTGAACAAAGTAATAAGAATAATTTTGTTGAAACTTGTTTTTGTATTTTATGATGGTTTGGATTTTGTATTTTTAATAAATCGATCAATTATTATAATAAAATGTAACGTTACTTAACTTTATACACTCTGGGTCACTCTAAACAGTTAATTATTTAATGCTCTTGTATACAGTGTGTCGGCAAAAATAATGCACATTTTTATGGATGAGATACAATAACGTTTATAGAATAAAACTGTCTTAATTTTTTTTTTCTCAAAGAAATAAATATTAGTATTTATATCTATCCAAATATTATTTACGGAAAAGCAACTAAACCTGGCAACACAGATAATTCAGTTAATGGTTTTTGAAACGTTCTAAAAATAAGTTTTCATTTTAGTACATCTAGATGTTAAGAATGATCGATTAGAGCGGATGTAGAGGAGTGAAAAATATATTCTCGGCAATTATTACACTATCCGACAGATTTCTACCACTACTTTTTTAGGTAATACAAAACATTGCGGATTAGATTTATTAATATATCGTGAGATTTTTTATTTGAATAAAAGGCCATGTTTCACTGAATCGTTGGAACTACTTTACCAAATGATAAATTTAAAACGATTAAACGATCTGAATCTCCTACAAACTAACACAATTCTATGGTCCATCAGGTAAATATTCCTTGGCTATATGTCACATATTTTTATTAAAAGTGTAAGGTGTTGCCATGTTTAAATTTACGAGTAAATGTTTAAAGTAAATTTTTGGGTAAACTAATGACGTTGGAAAAAAAATTATTAGAATATTTAGTTGTAAATGCTTCGTTCTACATTTCATTTAAAAACATGCATTATTTTAGCGGACGTTCTGCATTTGTATTCTTTCAATCGTATCAAATGCTGCTCCCAGGTCTATAAATGTGAAAAACATATATTCTTTTATTGCTTTCTTAACTTTTTCCTTATTTTATTGCATGACTTCTTGTATCATTGATATTGAGTTCTGTTGAATATTTTCTATAATTTTTTATATTTTATTTACTTTAACCCCCTACAGTCATTTTGTCGATAATCAGCTATCACTCCGCGTATCATATACATGAAATAGTATTGGAAAAACCACTGATATAATAATTAACTTACCTCGATGGAAACCACAGTATCTGTAAATTGATTTCCATCGCTGCATCTCACTAATAACTTATAAGTATCTTTAACCTCTCTGTCCAAAGAGTCGACCAATTTTAGTACTCCGGTGGTTTTGTCCAACGAAAAACGACCATCATCTCCCTTCAAAAGAGTGTAATCCAAAGTACCGATAGTATCAAGATCTTCAGCTTTGATGGTGGCAATCGCTTGATCAGGACTCAGGTCTTCTGAGACAGAAAATTGGAGTGGAGTATCTTTGAACGATGGTGGGCTGTCGTTTTTGTCCAAGACGGTTATCTGAACCTGGAAAAGAAAAAAATATTCATTTTAAAATTGACGTTCAGCGATTTTCTTCAAAAGAATAAATCATTTTTAATTGTCGATTGCATCCGCTGTTTTAATAATTATTAGTTGTCGACAAAATGAGTAATGAGACAAGTTTCAAAGATTTAAATGCTTTTGTTTTCATAAAGACTTTAAAACCCCTGTGAAACTCGCAAAAATGTCTTACCATTTAGGATTTGATAGTTATGAGCAATCCAAATTTGGTACTATATGTGCCTATATTTCATTTATGGTCTTAAACGCTACTAATCATCGGCTAACTATTCGGACATAAAAACGTTAACTAACAAATAACAGGACAAGACAACACATAATAGCTAAGTAATAATGAAATTATCTTATTTTGAAAGTTAATATTAGTTGCGGTATTTATGGGATCGTAAAATATTTACATTTACATGGAACAATCAGCATTTACGTCTTCAGTTAAAGGAAATAACAAATAAAAATAAATATTAGAGGAATATTTATTTTCTCAATTTTCATTAAGTTGAAGACTGTTTTTACTCTTCACTGAAAAACATTCCTTTAATTATATTTTTGTAACTTTTTCACTGAATCCATCTTATACCATAACTTGATCTAATTGGTACATCCACCCGGTATATCAGAACTGGACTAAAGGATCACCCATTATTTAATAAATAATCATTGGATGGGAAAAATGCTACAACTGCGACGGCCATTCCATAGTGTCTCGAGATGTTAAAATTGTTCTTGGAAATAAAAGACCGAGCCTATTTGTAAAAAAATCGAACAGATATGTTGTTGACATAATTGTGCTCGAGTTGTACTGTTGTTTTTTAGCGAATTAATTTTGTTAACGAATTTTTGACTTTCGCAAAAACATTTCAAAGGGAATATAAGAGTTTTTAGAATCTCATCAAATTCAATATTTTTGTGTATATTCTGTAAAATAGTAAAAGTAAATTATATTGACACTAACGTAATTTTTCGCACTTTTTTTAAATTTTCTAAAAATCTAAATTTTTTTTTACTCTTCAAGTTGATTTCAAATTTTTCGAGAAAATCCTTACATGTAATTTACACACGATATGAAACAGAAACATATTGACAAAAGAAAAAAAATGCATGTTTAAATTTAATAATCATGTAATAACCAAAAATATATTTTCATTCGATTTTAGACAAAACGGGTTTTTTATAATAAAGTTGAGCATAATTTGTTGTAATTTCTTTCTACTGGTTCTGAAAGAGCTAAAATAGAACAGGTAAATAATAAATGTAACTATTCTTAGCTTTGTTGTGCCAAATTTAAAATTTAATGGGATAAGCGCAATAACAGTCAACTGGAATATTTTTATTCTTATTATTATTCGATTATTACCTTTTACATTTTTCTAACTTTCGCAAAACATTTTAAAGATAAGAGATTTTTTTTTACTATTTATGTTGTTTTTATTTTTTTTTCTGGAAGATCTCATGCCATTTACTAGACGATAATAACGTAATCAAATATATTATTGAAAATTAAAAATTATTTATTAAACAAGAAGATATTATTATTCGATTTTTTTAATGCAGTTTTCAGTAAAAGAGACCATTTTGGAGTTTTACGAGCATTTGGATTTTTGGTAAGTAAAGCTGCAGGGTACAACTAAAGGGCTTTTCTATGTTTTCAGCAAATTTTGGTTGCAGTAACTTTGTTCTTTGTTAAGTTAATTTAAAGTAGAAATTTCTTTTGCGAATTAAAAATTAGTACTATTTTATTTATGTATTTTGATTGTATTGTACAATTAATTCAATAATTATTTGCGTTACGGTAAGAGCATTGGCCAACGTTCAATGTTCATTTTCTATCTACAAATTAATTTTCTCGGAAATACAGATAAATAATTGTTTCATAACTTATGTTTGGATTTATAATCATTTTCCATATTCCACATGTTATTTATGTATATCTTAATATTTTTTTCATATTTATTTCACACTATTTTTCTCACCCCGCCTCTGATAATTACAATAAATCACGCTCTCTGATAAATAAATATATTTCTTTACGACTATTTTATTTTAAATTGTCAAATATTTAACAAATTTTCTCACATAAGTATAAATCCCTTGTTAAAATAACTAATAAAATAAAATACTCTATACATTACATACACATAATATTATTAAATAAAAACGATTGGTTTATCATAAATGTAATTAATTTAAACAGTCCTTGGTTGAGTAGACACTCTTGTTAAACCATTACATATCAATAATGTAGCCGATATCGCCACGAACATCAGTAATAAAATAACTACAGCGAATGCAGTTATAATAATTATTTGTTTGTTTCAAATACAAATAAACTTTGATCTTTGGTAATTGAGTATGAGTGAATTGAAAAGGAAAAAAGTGGAAGATTTTGACATCTCGGTGCCATGGGGTCACATCGCCGGTAAGTACGTTTGTTTATATTATTTAATTTTATTTATAATAATGGAGATACTTTTTTGGCTCAATTGAATATAAGACTATAATTTTAGAAACCATTTCCGCTTCCATTAACTTAGGAATTACGTAAACAATCTATAAATTTTGATATATCGGTTAAAATTATGTTGAGAAAACGACTTTTAAGACAAATATTCATTAAAATATCAGAAAAAGATTGGATAAAAAAAAGTAATTGTTTTTCATTTATTTTACCAGTTAAACCATTTTTAATTAGTTTAAAAATCTAAAATACACTTTTAATCTAATCTGCAAAATGAATTTGAACAAGTACGATGCGACGAAAAGGTTATCTACGATTATTTATAACTAAAATAAATATTTATTGAAACAGATCTTTGTTAGGTATAAAAAAATTCATATTTCAATACTCTTATATACTTTTTTATTTTAGAAAGTGTTTTAAAGCTTCACTAAAATATTGCATTTTAATATTTGTTGGTCTCTCAGTTATAAGGAATGCAGGCTCTGATATAACATTTATTACTAACAATATAACAAAATTTATGATGCACTAAAAGACAACTTAAAAAACAAACAATATTTTTAAATGTTGTCAAATTGGACGTATTATTTAGTGTCATATTATAAGTCCTTCAATCCTGAATCAGTTTATATTAATATACAGGGTGTTCGTGAAAATAATGCATATTTTTAAATGGTATGTAGAACGTGTCATTTGCAACTCTAATAAATTTTTTTTCTAACATTTACTCGAAAATCTATACACAGCAACATTTCACATTTTTAATAAAAATATGTGTCAGAAGATTTGGATCGTTTAATCGTTTTAAGTTGATTGTTTGGTAAAATAGTTTCAATAATTGAGTGAAAAATGATATTTTATTCAAATCAAGAATATCACGACATGTTAATTAATCTAATCCGCGATGTTTTGTATCAGTGCCCCAAAGATTGTTGGAAACGTGTAGTGTATTACCTAAAAAAAGTAGTAGTAAAAATAGTTCGAATCGTGTAATAATTGCCGAGAATACATTTTTCACTCTTCTACATCCTCTGTAATCGACCATTCTAAATATCCAGGTGTATAAAATAAAAACTTATTTTTAAAAGGTTTAAAAAATCATTATTTATAATTAACTGAATTATCGGTGTTGTCGACTTCATAGTTTATAGTTGACTGGGGTTATCGGTCATTATATTAATAAATATGTGCATTATTCTTGCGGACGCCCTGCGTGTTAATAAATAAATATTAAAAAAAGCATTCAGTCTTATTTGGATTATTTTTAAAATTTTTAGTGAAAGCCTGGGGAACCAACGATAATCCACATGTTCTCATGGTACATGGAACTGGTGATAATGCAGGAACTTTTGATAACCTAGTGGCTTTGCTACCAAATTGTTTTTACTATATTTGTATTGATTTACCTGGCCACGGAAAATCCTCACATTTTCCTCCATATCTACCGATACACAGCACCGACTACCTAATAGTTTGCAAGTTGGTTTTAGATTATTTTAAAAAAGAAAAATATATTTTCATAGGACACAGCTTGGGCGGTCAAGTAGGGTTTTTCTTCGCCCAAGTTTATCCAGATTATTTCGAAAAATTTATTTCTTTGGACGCCGTGCCGTCATTTTTTCCAGTAGAATCCAAAAAGTCTGTGGATTATCTCCGTAAGCGAATAGATAAAAATATTCAAATGCAAGGAATGTTAGTTGAAGAAAGAGGAGAAAATTATGAAAACATTTTGGAAAAATTTAGCAAAAATAGGTATCACGGTGAAATTTTAACAAAAAAAGCTGCCAGTCCGATGGTCGAGCGAATTTTAACATCTACAGGTACACTTTTTTGTACTTTTTATTTAGGAAGAAGTGATTTTGTTGGAGGATAATATACCTAACTTTTTTTTTATTTTTTAGTCGATGGAAATTTCACAATATCTACTGACAAACGAGTTTTCGCAGCTATAGATCCACTTAATGACACCCGGTATAAAATAATAAATTTCAAAAATGACCCAGTAACTTGTCCATTGTTAATTATATTTGCTAAAAATAATGTATACCCTAGAAAAAAGTACAATGATCTATTAACAACCTTTAGTAAAATGAAAAATGTTAAAATAGTTTATATTGATGGTAAACATGACGTTCACAATAATAATCCAGAGTTAGTTGCTAAATATGTTAATAAATTTTTGATTGATTTAAAATCCAAAATGTAATCAATATGTTGATCAAATAGTTTGTAAAAATATTAATAAATAAAATGCGTTTTTTTATAATTTTATCTAATAGAATGTTTTAATTAACCTTCGTATATTCGTGAAGAAAAAAAAATCCTGTGAAAAAATTAACGTGTCATTTAATTCTCGACTTTTGATAAATACGCATTGAAAAATAATAAATGAATGAAGAGAGAACTATAAACGCATGTGAAATACCTGCGCCATGGGGCTCTGTTTAGCTTGCTTGTTAAAAAATGTATATTTTTCATACAACTTAAAAATTGAGTGAAAAAGTGATGCTATAAAGATAGCTTTTATTTGTTCCCATATAGAGAAAGCTTCCCGTTAAATAAACTTTTTTATTAAAACGTAATTTAAATACATGTCAAAAACTTATTATTGTATCAAAGAAGCTAAAATTTAAATCGATATTTTTCAACTGTTTCCTAAATAAATCACGTTGAAGACATTTTGTAATATCTTAAAGATGTTTAGACAATGATATCTCTACTACAAACAGGTTTGTAATTGTAATTTTAAATATAAAAAGAATATTATTGTACATATTGCTTGATAATGGTTGAAAGGTTTATGGCATGAAGTTACTTACGATTATAAGAAATCTGTCAATCTTATGTCACTCTTGACAATGCTAGTTAGGCGAAACCTTGGTCAGAGAAAAGATCATTTAAAAAGCTTTGTAATACTGTGGAAATTCAGATAAGTATAATTTATCTTTTTATATTTATTATGGATAAATTCCACAAAGTACGGGTTGAAACAATTAATTTGTTTTCCTCAATTATAGGCCTGATGATGACCCACTGCGGTCGAAACTAGTTGTCGGTTTTAATAAAGAATTTTATGTGGCTTGATTTTGGAATTTTATTGGATTTTAATTAATTTAATGGTAATTTTATTTGGCGCTGGTTTGTTTTAACAATATAAATAAAAGCACTTGCTTAGTTACTAAGTGACCTATAAATATAGATAATGATACAATTTTTTTTTCAGTAAAATGTTGGGGAGATCCTGGGAATCAACATATTCTGATGGGACATGAAATTGGCGACAACTCTGAAACATTTGACAATTTAATACTACTTATACCACAAAATGTCTTCTATATTTGTCTAGATCTTCCTGAAATTACAAAATAGGGCGACTGAAGAAAGTTATACATAAGACGAAATGCTTGAGAAGATAAGGCAAGACATATTTAGAGTAGAGACGATAACACAAAGAGAGTATAGAACTATTATTAAGAAGAGTCTTGAAATCAGATGGTAAATTTTATTAACAGAATCAATTTAAAATAATTTAATAATTCAGTATAATTTTAAATATTTACATAATATTTGGCACAGTTTTTCACTCATTCACTAAACACAATGTAAATTAAACTTAATTTTAGATATTTGGTGGTCTGAAGACTCATTAAACTTTTAAATTTATAGAGGGTGACAATTTATATTTTAAATTATGTGAAGGGCGATAAACAACTTGATAGAATATATTTTTGAGTGGAGAGTGAGTGTGTGTATTGCTCATTAACTTTTTAGCGACTCTTTCTTTTTGTATCTGGAGTGACTGTGAATATAGCGTTGAGGGCAGTTTTCATTGGTCAGTTTTTGTAGCGTATATTAGCGAAATGTATAGGGTGTACTAATGTGAGGTGAATATTATTATAACTGGTTTAAAATGAGTTAGTATTAAACAAGTATGGTAATTAATGCCATAACTTTGATATAAAACTGTTAAACGCTAATTCGCGATTACTTTTTGTTCATTATATTCAGGCCTTTAACAGGTTTTGGCCAAAATATTGTAAAAAATTCTGTTTTGCCTGGGTATTAGCTATTTTTCTACTTGTATTTCGATATTTTACTGGATTTCCGAACTCCTAACCTATTTTTTTATTTTCTTCTTTAACAATATTTTCCTTTATAATATATTTAAGCAAATTTAAGAATATTAAAGCTAAGAGTTCATCCAATAGTGCTTCTTCTGTTTTATACTGGTATTTTATCTGGAAATACACCTCTGCTTTTTAATATTCCATTTAAACAAATAGTTTGTTTCTTTTCAGTTTTTTTCTTGATCAAGAAGTAGAAAGTTTTAGTAATGATATCATCACGCAGCTTTTGCTCGTATTTTCAAAGTTTCTAATCCTTTCTGACATCTTCAGACCTTTATGGAAGTGCATTAATTTTATTGTCTACGTATAAGTCAAGGTAATGTGAATAGTTTAATTTTCGAAACACAATTTTTTTGTCCACTCATATCTTTTATTTGTTGCCTGTTGAAGTTTTAGCACACAATTCTATTGTTTTCTCGAGTGTGATCTCCACAAAAGTGATTACTTTCCACTTTTTATAATTATGGTATGTAGGAGTTAAAAAAAGTTAAGTATTGGCCCACAAATATTTCCTTGAGGTATCCCTGCTTTAGGTACTTTTTTTTGCCTTTTGCTTTTGTCATAGATTTGTTTTTAAGGACTTTTTTTTATGAATAGAAATAGACTGTTTTTAAAAGTTAAGTATCTTGTCAATATTTTTCAGGAAAGGGAAACGTGCCAAATTAATTTTCGTTCCTTTACATGACGCTCGATATGCGATGGAAAGTTTTAAGATCCTGTCCTATGTCCTGAGCTTATCATTTTTGCAAGATTCAACGAATTCCTAAGGGAATACTGCAAAGATATGCTTAAATATTTGCAGAATACAAACAAATTGTATAGTACTAATGGAGCTGGTTGCTCCACATATTTGTCAATTCTTCTTATTACAAAAATCTAGACTTTAATAAAAAGATAATTAAATTTTTTTGTGTTATCAAAACGAAATAAATTGGTATACAAATTAATTAGACATTGTAACTTTTCCTACTTGAGTGATTATCCAATAAAATAATTTTATTTTATGTTGTTTTTGTTTGAAGCGAAATAATTTAGTTTCACATAAAATTTAAATAAGACCTTAGTTCTGCCATAAAACCTACTTTCTCTATCTTATCATTTTCCACATGTGTGGTCCCTATAAAAAGATCATAAAAATCAAATTTTGCTTAATTAAAACTAATCCTCAATAAAGTTTTGGTATTTTCCTAAACATAAATCATTGAGTTATTACATAACTTTTAAGCCAATCACATCCAAACGGTTTACGTGGGAATTTAACTTATGACTTCCTCAAACGATCCATTCAAATGTATTTATCAAATAGAATGAAAAACATCCCAAGATATTTATTATTCTTAAAGTCGAATTTGGATTATACTTTAAGCTACAGTCAATAATTAATAACGATAGATTTTTGATAGGTAAGTTAATACCTTATTAAAATTATATGAGAATCCATAGATGATATTTTTGTCATACAGATTTTATTCTAAATATTTTCGTTGCTTATATACAAGGTGAAGAGTTCTATAGTGGAATTATGTTGGAAAATTATATACTATAAAAGACTAATAAATCAATACTGCATATTACCACTTTCCCAGGACCCATTCTTTTATTTTTGCCTCCCCTCGTTTTTATTCTTTTCTTTATGGTCTACTACTTGTGCTTTATTTCATTGTCTCAACTCCCATAAATTAACGATTTATAAATTTCTATTTTTTTTCTATTGGAACATTTCTCTTTCAATAGTTCTGTATATTTTTGCTGTCTATTAAAGAAAAGTTACCGTGGTCCTCTCCGATTCAGATTCTTTATCTCGTTATACTTTTTTGTGAAACAGATCTTGGTATTATCAAATGGTGTTCCACGAGTAAAATACCAAAAAAAAATAACACTTGTTTGGTTAGCAGTTACATATTTATAACACGTCGTGTATTAATTTGTTATAATCATAAATAAAATGTAACTGATCCAAAGCGGAGTAATTAATCCAATTAGTGATTAGTGACACGGGACAGATCGCAATCGAATGAAAATGAGCACGGCAAGAACACAGAAGATTTATCAATAGATGTAATCGACCAGATTGTTAATACTCATATACTCTAAACACCGTGTACCGGGTAATTTGAGTCAAAAGCTGGAATAAACACGTTAGACCACTTGCTCGAGAAAATTTATTCTGCTGATTTTCTTTGATGGTATGAAATTATACATAACGCATTATTTAACAGATTTTAGGACATAAAATCATGGAAAAATGCGAGCCAATAACTACATTTATTGAACGAAGAGCGCAGTAGTTTTTTTTACTTAAAAAATATAATAAAGTTAAACGGGCTTAATGTGCAAAATTTGGTAAAGTGCTACAATCTATTCAGAAAATTTTAGTTATTTTATATTTGTATTTCGACCTAAAAAGTGAATAAATTACTTGATCCATTTTTTAAGAATTTTATTTTCTTCTTTTATTAAAAAACAGTAAATTTTTTAATTTATAGTTATATTAATTTTAATTCTTCATTTTCAACGTCCTATAGATTGGAGATAAATGGCTTTTCAGGTACCCAGATTCTTATCACACTGTGTAGCTTAACTACTGAGTGAGCTTATTCAAAAATTTAAAAAAAAAGAATATTCAATGAGTTGTCTTTTTTAAAGTTAATGTCCGAGACAAAGCTATCAAAAAACAACCTTTTTAATAAGTTTTTTTTATTGTATTTTGATTATATGTTTATACCCTTTATTCTAATATGTGACTTGAACATAAATGTTTTTGATAAAATCAACACTTTGTATATTAAAACCAGTTCGTTGCTTATTAATTAATAAACAGGTACATCAAATATACTTCTTACACTTAGTAAAAAGTATATGAAATTGTTCAATAAGATAATATTTGCAACTCTTATTCTGTTCTATAAAAATCTTTTAGACTATTCAATTTTTTAGAAAAAATATTTTTTTATCTGATTAAATCTAATACATATTTACTCTTTTATTTCGTATTTTTGAGATAAGAATCGGAATTTACTTCCATGTTGCCTTTGTTTTAATTAATAAAGGGAAGTATTAAAGACATATCTAAACATAAGTGGTATTCTTTTTAATTAAAAAACAAAACATTAATTAGAAGAATTAACAAAATTTACTACTTGGGCAAAGTGTCACCTTCCGCCAGAATGTCAGTTCATTTTAATTAGTTTTCTGTTTCCAAATTAAATTATCACATGTTAAATTTGTCCAGATGTTTTTTCCTCATTTTAAATAAGTCAATTTTAAACATTATAATCCACTTTTCTTTAACACCGGTCTTAAGGGTAACTAGAGAAAATATTAAAAATACCATTTTGATCATGGAGTTTGATACTTGCAGGTTATTTATAAATAAGTATTTTGTATTTTTCTAGTTATTATTAAAATATTTTTAAATAGTTAAAGACAAAAACATCACATAAAATTAATTGGGTAAATGAAATTTAGAAATAAATATATTGTCATTAAAATAAGATTAATAATGAATTTGTTATTATTACTATTATTATTATTATTATTATCATTATTATTATTATTATTATTATTATTATTATTATTATTATTATTATTATTACTATTATTCTTATTATTATTAATATCATTATTATTATTATTATTATTATTATTATTACTATTATTATTATTATTATTATTATTATTATTATTATCATTATTATTATTATTATTACTATTATTATTATTATTATTATCATTATTTTTATTATTATTATTATTATTATTATTATTATTATTATTATTCTTATTATTATTATTATTATTATTATTAGTATTATTATTTTTATATTTTCAGGGGAATACGTATTATAGAAAAGTGCTACGCCCTATAGAAATGGTTTTTTTTTGGAAAAATAATGATGGTTATCTAGAATTATAACTATATTATTAGTGCAAAAATTATGGGTATCTTGTGTAAGTAGGGAGTCGGGTGGAAGAGGCAACCCATATTGGTTAAGCCAGTTTTTATCGAAATATATCAAATAAAGATATATCGGTAAAGAAAATTCCAGCAAAATTAAAACCCGATGTCCAGTCCTCGTTCTATATTTACGACATAAATGCAGCAAAATTATTGCATACAAGTGCATAATTACATACAAACCTTAGGCTCTAGGGCAATATTTATGTAGGCGATAGGCCTAAACGTAATTTTATCATCAATTATTACAGATTTTAATACTTGATATCTTGCATATAATAACCTTGACTTTTTCAAGAAATTATGCTGCCTCCGATGTACATATAACTACACAGGGTGTATCATATTATGTTCTTAATAAATACCTCTCTGAACCTTTGCAATAACATTAATTCGAAAACCTACATTCTATATTCATTTAATATTTCTCCGCAAATCAAGAAAATACATGTTTCTTTCTAGATTATCAAATTATTTTTTTATATTCTAATTCACACAGGTTGTGACACCCCGTATAAAAAAAACAATGTCGGCTTTGATCAAAGAGCAGTAAAAATTAAAAAGCTGTAATTTTAATAAGAATTGGTTTTACTTAGCCAAGGGACTTAAATGTATCGTATAATTGCATAAGTGTAGATAAGTTGCTATTACTATTATTATATTTTATGTTTATTAATTAATACAATCATATGTGAGATGAGGATGAAAATTCAATATTAAGAAGAATAAAATTATCCACACTGAGTTGGAAAAGAAAATAGTGTAGAAATATATTTCAAAACTTTACATTAAATTTGCATTCAAGCTCGTACTTTGTGTGAAATAACTTAAAATCGGTTAATTTTTGAATAGTCGAAAGATCCATTATTTAAATTAAACTAAATATAGAATTAAAATTGTTCATTTTTAACCAGAGAATCCAGAAATTTCTGACCATATAGTAAATAAAAGTGGACGATAAAAAGCAAAAATAAATAGATACATAAAACCAAATAATGGCAAAACATCTGATGAAATATGGAGTATCTTTAAACGAAAGAGTGTTAATGGAAAAAATAAGAATGGTTAAAATTTATTTTCCATTACAAATGAAGCCACAAAGACTGAACTTTTTGTACGTTAAAATTCCAAATAACGTTTTTCATGAAAGTTGGAAATTTTCTTATTCTCAAGAAATTAATTTTTATTTTTGTAAAATAATTTGAAACAGTTAGTTTTAAACTTAAATCTTTTATAAATAGTCCATAATATTTATAAAAAATTTAACGAAATAATCACAACATATTAAAATTATTGATATTTAAGAAGTGGCTAAATTTACTCCCTGTAACACGCCACTGGAGAATTTGACTAAATTATTTTTTCATGAAATTCAGGCTGTTGAAATGGACGAACATGCTCAAACTTGTCTAAAAAACATTTTTTAGTATTAATATTGAAAATTTTATTGTAAAATTAAAAATCGAACAATAATTTTTGAAAATGTTGTATCATTTTTTTTTAATTAAAAGAAACCAAAATTCTCATCATATTTTGGTAATTTTTTATTGAGGCCTGTGGCAGAATAATTGTAGCCCTTATATTTTCGACACCATTGGATTTAGCTTAATAATCTATATATGAATTTGAATTTTTTTAAATAGTGCATAAAAGATTTAATGATATAAAAATCAAATTATTCCAAAAAGAGAAAACATACTTTTTATAAAATGATTTAAAATTAGTTAATTTTTGGATAGTTCAAGGTTCCCTTATTTAAATAAAGCTAATTAAGGAACCAAATGTCTTAAAATTGTTGATATTTAGCCAGAGTTTAGAAAATTTTGGTCATGTAGTAAAAATAGACAATAAATAGCAAACCATTGATGAATATATGAAACCAAATAAATGAAACACGTCTGATTGAAAGAGGATATGAATATGAAAAAATGTACAAAATTTATTGTTCATTACAATTCAAGCCACAACAAAATCCCCATAAAGGGCCGAAGTTTTCTTAATGAAAAACGGGAACTTCTAATAGAAAAAAAAATGTTATTGTGTCTTATTACAGAATAACCTTGGCCCTTATATTTTCGACACCACTGGATTTAACTTAATAATTTATACATGTTTTGTTTCCTTTATTATTTTTTAAATAGTGCATAAAAAATGTAATGATATAAAAATCAAAAGTATTTCATAAAGAGAAAACAATTCTAATTTGCCTTATGGCTCGTACTTTTAAGGAAATATCTTAAAATTAGTTAATATTTTGATAATTGTACTAAAGAATAAAAATAAATTATCAAAATAGTTTAAAGTTGTTGATTTTTAGCCAGAGAGTTTAGACGCGTCGTTAAAATGGACGATAGAATTCAAACAACCGAAAATACTGTTACGATAGGATGATTTAGTTAAATATCGACCTGTATATAGAAGTTATTTTTTATTTAATATTTTCTAAATTATAACATTCCCTCTTTATTTAATATTACGTGAGCAAAAGTTTTTGGGGGTAAGCTCGCGATCGGATAATAAATAAACATTTATGTTAGAGCCATCAAAATTAATGAACATTGGGGTCTAGTGCCTACCCCCGAGGTTAAATGTGTTATTTGTTTCAAGATGTAAGTTGCCCGAATACTTTGTAAGATTGTTATTGTTTTACGCAGCCTCTTTAATTTCCATTAACAAAGTTTCGTATTGAATTAAATAAACTAAAGTCTCCTGAAAATAGATTTGTTCATAAATTTATTTACTCAGAAAAAACAACCGAGTACATAACAATACGTAAAAGCAAATAATGAAGAAACATATACGCACAACAGAAAAAATAAAATACTATTTTTCGTTACGATTCAATCCATAACGACCCTACTCACCGGACATTTGCACAGGTTAAAATCTTCGTAAAGGGCCGATTTGAAGTTGTGGCAACGCGGATCTCGAAGTGGCGAAAACAAGTATACTACTCTTAGTTAATACTCGCAGGCCTCATTAGTATTCTCCGCGAATTAATCCAAAAAGAGAATTGCAAAAGGGACCGACGACGACATTCATTCGTCGGGCCGAACATTCCGTCCTCCGGACTCATTTCTGCCGCTAAACGACGTCATCGGCCACTGCAAATATTTCAAAATCGTTGGAAAAAGTGTTCGCCCAAACGGACGAGACTCATAAACATCTAAAGGGGAATGCCTCAGGGATCAGAGTCGGACCCGCTAAGTACTAGCGTTTAATATACAGCTGAAGAGGATCTCCAATCATCACTATATTACAACAAAATTTAAAACACGTTAGAAAAATGGTCCTTTTTTTAACTCCTTTATTGAACCCCTTTTGAAAATCATCCAGTAAATCTAACTATTAAGTAATAAGAGTTCAGTTTGTTTTAAGCTACAATATACTTCTTCCTCTTCTTTAATATCTTCTTTTTGTCTTCAATTGTCTCATTTGTTTAATTGATCATTTATAAGTGCTTATTTGTCGATTTATGTTTTGATCAATTTTTTTCCGACGTTGTTTTCACTAAATTCTTCATCATTTGCCTTTTTGTTTATGTTTTGTCTTGAAGTGTTATCCTTGAAAATATTTTATTGAACTCTAAAGAGTTGGGCAGATCAGTGATTAGGGATTTGTACTAATAACCCATATTTTTATATTTAGTGTTAGGTTCCTAAAGTGGCACTTCAAAACAGTAACAGAGCCTGCACAAAAATGTTGAATTTATGTTTTAATTTATTTTCTTTTGTATTTTATTTTTTTATATAGTATATACAAAACATAAAATCCTAAAATCTGCTCATTTACAATTATTAATACCTGAAAATATCAATTATTATTACTGTAGGAGAGAACTTGAATATACTTCCTTTATTTCTGTTTATTTGTGGTAGAAAAATTAAAACCTCAACTTATTTGCGTGGTAAAGAAGGTCAGATGAGCAATTCTTCATCTCACCTCTGGACAGTTTTGTTATTTTAAAACGAGTTAAATGGCACAGGGAAAATAAAAATGATTTATACTTTCAACCTACATAAGAGCTGTACCTGTTATCATGAATAACATGCATACCCACTTTTGCTTTTTTTATTTCATCAAAAACTTTAACATTTAATACCTGCTAGGAATATTTTTTTTTCAGAATTTAAATTTGATTTAACTCAGCGACGACGTTCACAATACCAACAAGACCCCGATTCAAATCAAAAACCATCATACACGTTTTTTATGCCAACGAATGACTATTGTGTATGGGCATCGTAACATTCCAAAAGTTATTTGTCTTAGTACCTATCGAGTACGACTCAAGTTCAACAAACTGTGTACTACCCGATTTTTTTTGTAAGCATGACAAGAAGTCTTTCATTAAACGTCGATGGTGCCGTGTCATTCTTCGTGTTCAATTGTTAAAGAGATATGAAATATTCGTCTGTCCGAAGCATCAACGCAGAGAATCCATCATTGCTTTAAATGTAATATCAATATCTTTGATCGTTAGTGCCAACTGAAGGCGAGTCGAAATTTTTAAACTTCCAAAGATATATTAAAAGCGGAAATATTGTAATGTTATCGTATTTATATTTCCTCTAATCATCTGTAATAGAGGTCTTCAAAATGAATTAGTAACAGTTGTCAAATTGTTTTTGCTGGCTTACAGTGGCTCAAAAATAGACCTGCTGTGTGGTATGAGATAAAAACATAAACATAAAAGAGAGCAATTTGAAGGGAAATGAAAGAAGTAGCATGGCAGTAGAGAAGAAATGGAAATGCAAAAATGAATAACATTAAAATATTTAATGAAATAGAGAAGGAAAAGTCATTAAAAAACAGATGTAATATAAAATTTTGTTGCAATAATTGTTGCCACATGCAAAACAGGAAGCCATAGATAATAGAATTAAGAAGAAGATCTAAAAGAGCAAACTTAAATACAACACAATTATTTGGTAAAGAAATTTTCATTACTTAAATTTTGTTTTATTCTATTAGTAATATTACACTTTTTTCGTATGCGCAAAAAACAGAAAATATTGCAAGTTGAATTATTATTATAAAAACAAATCTTCACCAGCCTAAGCACAGCACAAGTTATGTTAGTTACAGGTTTGATAACCAGTAATTATCATCTAAAAAACCATCTCCATAATTGGCAGATCATCGAAGATAATGGATAAATCATCCAAAATCCGAATCTAAATCTTATTTTCAACCAAGAATCACCAAACGAAAATAAATTCACGATCGAAGCACGTGAACAGAAATGTTATTCTGTCACCTGGCGGGCATGCACTGTACAATTGTTTACACTGCTACCTCTTTGTCATAAAGATAAAAAACTTCTTCAAAAACTATCAGAGAGGCAAGAAGATTTAATTGTCTATTTTGGCATTTAGTTTTATAAGTAATTAGTAAATATACAATTTTTTTTTATTTTTTGTAAAAATTTTTCGTACATAATATTTATATATACCAACTGGCAATTATGGCCATTAGATTAGTTTTGAATATCCATACGGCAGCTATAATTGCCCTCAACACTGTAACAGAAACAGCCCCAGTAAAAAATTTAGAATCAACTTGGGTGAGGAATATGTGCACAAATTTCTAAAAAGTAAAATTTCTAAGAGGCTCCTATGGATTCGATATCTGATTAATTAAAAGTTCCAAAAAGCTCTTTGCAAATGAAAGAAGTTTATATAATTTTTGTTAAAATAGTAGCACATCCAACAACTAACGTATCAGGGCGATAAACTATAGATATTTTTGTGGATATCCCGAATAGTTTAAAGTATTTTCAATGAGGATGCCATTTTCTGGATTCGGTGGGTGGATTTTGAAGCCGAAGTGAGCAGTAAATTATTTGATTGGTTGCAATAAATCTATGTCGAGCTTAATCTAAGAAGAACTATTTACTAGATTCCAAGAGCTTGGTCATCATCTTAGAAGAAGAATGCATATTTATGAAAATTCTAAAATGGAGAATGTTTTGCTGAAACTGCAAGAATATTATCGTAAGCATTTTGAAAGAAATTTTGCATCATCTGTTAAAAACTGAGAATTTGGTGAAGAAACTTGAACAGTCTGAGTCAGTAAACACTAACATGTTAATTATCATAATGGAAGATCAGAAGAAAACGTTGTTGTATCAAGAGCTATTATTGATTCAAAATATCAGTATATATACATTCACGGTAAATTAACATTATATAAAAGATCGAACCTGCATAAGATTTTAAAGAAATACCTTCATTTAAAAGCTTGTGCGAATTGCAGAATAAGGGTTAAGTAAAATCCAATGGAAATACAAGAAAAAGTACTGTAAGCAAATAAGTTGCTGTTTTTGTGCTGGAGGCTGGATTGGTTCTTATTTTTTTCAGAATAAAGCTGGTGATGCGATTCCTGTTTTTTGTAGAAATTTTGTAAGGGAGAGAATCCATAAATGAGTCGACATACTTAAACAATTGGACAAATTCGACACATTATGCTCGAAAATGTAAAGAATATTATCGTAACAAAATAGCAGAAGAATAATCTTTTATCAATTTCTTGTAGAAGATGGTTTTTAGATGAAAATACTTTATCCAAACTTCTTTGGTAATAATTTGGAGAGGCAGCCACATATTTTCTACAGTGTGAACCTTCTTTAGAGTAAACTTCTTAGCACCACCGACAATTCCTGATGGCAACTGTATAAATTATTAGTCTACTGCACTCAAAATGACTGAAGTTTACTTTGTAACTTTAGCTGATCATCTACTTCTTTATCTGTTAAGGTTGTTAATAAATCTTTATCACTCAAGGCTGAAAATTCGATAAAGGTATCATTATTTCGATTCAATTTGACTTTTAGGAACCTTATCAATCCTGATCATTGGTAAATGGTTAACACATTTTAAACTGGATGGACATCTTTTTAGAGGAACTTGATATTGTCAATGTGTTATGTTGATCATTTACAGGATGATCTTCTTCAGAATTAGATGGAACAACATTTTTATGAAGTAATTTAATAACTGTTTTTAGGGCAATGATGTCTTCCTTCACATTCATAAATTTGTTGGTTTCGTTTAAAACAAGGAAAACACTTTTTATTTGTAATCATTTTTCATCGGATTTTAATATCAGATTCGATCATTTTTGGACAGTTTTCATAGCACGCAATAATAAACAAACTTTTCCTTATTTGAGTATTTTTCAATTGCAACTAGGAAGACCTCAGAGTTCTTAACTGCACTAGATTTTGGCTTAAATTTAGTATACTTTGATATTCTGACATTCCAAGAAGATGAAGGTAAATGGTCCGTCTCCAGTTGGAAATATTACTTAATAATAAAAAAATATGGAGAGAAAGGTAAGGTAATCAAAATAATTTTTAAATCGGCAACACTGTACCGTTCTTTTTCTGGGAAGAACTCAAGAAACGGAAATGGATACGAGCAAAATCATTAGCAAAATAGTCCGAGTTACATGCAGGCTTTGGATTCCTACAAGAATTCGCCGATGACTAAAAGGGTTTAAAATAATTCAAGGAAGCATTTTTTTGTTAAAGACACTGAAAATAGTTTTAGCAAAAAACTTTGTAAAGAATCATATGCATGTCAAATAAGAATGATCTTTAGGCTTGGTCAAGGCTCTCAATTAATTAATTTTGTGCGAATTGAGAAATTTATGTAAAATTAAACAAAACGTCGGCAGATACAACTTTGAGATTTTATTTTGTTTTGTCTCTGTCGAAATTTATTTTGCGTAGGCAATTTGTTAAAATTCTAACCTTTATGTTAAGTCTATTGAGTTAAAATTAATTGACATGTTGGTAAATTAGATATTGTTAATTGAATTTTACAAAATGGGACATTCAGTTTATACATTTTAGTCTATTTATAATGTCTTTGAGTTGAGGCGGCTCAATATTGTAAAAAATATCCTTGAGAAGAACGAAAAATTAATCAAAATGACTACCCATTACCCATTTATAGACCAACTTTATCGATTCGTATTATGTGTAACAGTATTTTTATTAGTAGGTAGGAACTATTAATCTCTTTATAGCTATTTATCAAATAATTTAAAAGAGAAAGGCATGATAAATTAGAAAAATATCAACTGGCAGCGTATATTGTTGGGGAATAATCCTTTTATAATTTGTCTATCGTCCTCGACGTATATCCGATTAAAGCAGTTTTAATCTGTTATTAATTGTTCCATTATTAAATTAATTAAAATATGTTTGTATATTGTGACACTGTGCAATTTAATGAATTACAAATATTTCTAGAATATTCTACAAGCGGTACAATTTTAAAAATTAATTAACATTCAGCAGGATGACAAAATTCTACGTCTTCTTTCATTTGTAGCGTATGTTAATAAGTACATTATTTTTAACACCATGTACCATTACAGATGTGAAGATATGTCATTTTGTATTGATCAAATTGATTAATCTCTTTTAATATACTAAATGACCAAAAAGTATGCAGGATAATTGATAATATAACAATTTTTGAGGCATTTCACAGAATATTTCTCTCAATATGAGTATTTGTAAAGATTATTTATTACATCTGCCTTTAAAATCAATGAATAAATAATTAAGTTTTTTGTTAAGTACAAAAAAGTGTATAAAACACATTTTTTTAAGTAGTTTTGAATGAAAATTTATCACCTTTTATTGTCGGGGATCATTAATTAATTTAAATATATGTTTGGGCAGTAGTTACTTAATTAAATATTTTTATGAAGCGGTTTCGCATAAATTACGTTACGAAACATGTGCGCTGTAACAGGATATTTCTCAAAAAATCTAAACTTGATCTAAATAAATAAACACTAATTTATCTAATTTAAATTTCCTGCGAAAAATATACAACAAAATCCTTTTAAAACTATATAAAATCAATAAAATCTATTATAAACTACTTTCCTATCATCACAAACACCATAAAGCTGTCCCATTTTTCAAGGTATTTGGATTTTTTATTCGAAAATACTTCTTAACAAAACTATGTTATGCCCAAACAAGTAGAGATTAAATTTACATAGGTACTTGATCGACCTTGAAGGCTTTCTGATAGGCTAATAAACTTTTAGTTTTATGTTAAATAAAAATTGTACCTAATAGTGCAACGTCTTTAACTGTCAAAATTCTCAATAGCTTAATCGTGTGGGTGGCAACCAGGAAGGCGAGGCCCAATAGATTTTTTTATATAACAACAGTTTCATTTTATTCTTAATCTTGTTTACAGAAAGCATAGTATTAACAACATCGAAGAATGAGTTACTTTCAATAACGAGACCTCTAAGGACCCTTCTGGACAGCGTTGAGTTATTTATGCCCAATCAAATGCCCTGTATCCATCAAAGAAGCTTCTGAGTACTAGAATAGGATAGCACTAAAAAATCTAATCCAATAAAAAGCTTTTTTCCACTCAACTTAGGATCTTGAAAACAGTTCTTCAATTAATAAAAGATCTTCTCTAAATGGGATTTTAAATATTCATAACGTAATATTAAATACACATTTCTCCATGAACCAGTATCCTTAATAAAGATACAAAGTCGTAGCTTTAAAACACTAATTTAATATCGGCTATTTTATGTGAGCTCACTTAGTTTATGTAACTTTATATAAAATTACGGCTTTGCGAAGCGACTGAAGAGCTCATGATCAACATGAAAAAGAATCTAAGTGTACATTAAATTAAAATATGTCATTATTCATGACTAAAGTAATTAGTAGCGTTCTGCTTCTAATTAGTGTAACCGTCAATTATTACAACTATTTTCCACAGCATATTAGCATCGTATTAATTTGCTTTATATTTTTTGTAAGTTGTGTACTAAACCGGACTAATATGTATTTAAGATATTAATATGTACAAAAAACAAACGGCGGATGGAAATTATACTCTTCGTGAAAAGATTAATTTGCAAGAATGTTTTACATTCGGATTATTCAGTTATTTTAAATAAGTTGATGTACGGTTTGTGTCTACTAATAAGTCAAAGCTAATTTATCTTTATAGTGTTTACCAAGTCTAACATTTCCAATTTATTAAAAAAAAAACCAAAAGTCTACCTGATTAAATTGCTACTTCTGAAAAAATTGAAACTACCATTAATGCAAAAAAAAATCAAACTTATATCAATAAAAGTTCAAAATTTTCATCTGCTTCGTGAATAACAGAACAAGCAACAAAACAAAATAGGAGGGAGAATAACCAATAGTATTATTTGGAGATAATAAAAGGACAATCAGAGTAAAAGAAAAAACAGTAATAGAAAGGTTGATGGAATATGAGGGACGAGAACAAATAGAATTAAGAAGCTATAGAACGAACCAAATTGGTGGTGAAGGGACAAATATTCAGGTAGTTAGGTTAGTAGTAGAAAAGAAAAAGTGTACAAACTTGGAGAGGATAATTTTTTTAAATATATGGAGAGTTTCTAGGTAATCAGAAAATAAGAGGAACATACTATAAAAAGAAAAAGAAAATATACGAACATAGACATTTAAAGTAGAAGAAAAAAATTGCGTTACAGAATACTTTTAAGAAAAATATAAAGAGATAGAATGGAATAAATAGAGCTGTAGGAAGAACTAAATATTGTAAGTTGGATCAAAGAATTTAGGGTGTTAGGTTAGGTTAGGTTATGTTATGTGAAGATGGAAAACAAAAGGAATCTAAAAATAATAGAGAAGGGACATAAGGAAAAGAGGCGGATAAGGTAGACAGAGAGCAAGATGGAAAATCATGTATAAATTAACCTGATGAGTTACGGCAGCAAACAAAATCCTTCGAAAAATCTTTTATAACTACCTCTATCCTACTTTTTATTACCAAATTGTTGCAATATACATTTTCATCACATACAATTTGCCAATTTAAACGGACACATTATTTTTACCACCTTTCTTAAGAAAAAAAAGACAAATATATTTTATGATTTCTGAATATCAGGTATTAACATAGTAGAAAGAATTAAAATAATATTATACATTTATATTCTTTCTAGTGTGTTTTCAAAAAGAGTAATAAATGCAAAAGAATTTTTTGAAATATCATTAGGGGACTATTGAAATGCTATTTAAATTTTTTTCTTATTTTTCTCAATTGTTTAAATAAGAAATATATCTTGGTATGAATATAAAAAACAAAACAACCGATTGCGTAAAATATGAACAAACGCTGAAGCAGTAATTAAGCCAGTTAGCAAATCTTAATTAAAACTAACAAATTAATAGGAAAGTTCGTGTCCGATAGGAATCAATTTACGAGATTTAATGATCGGCTCCTCTGTTGGTATGTCGATTTATGAATTTGTGGAATTTTAAATGCCCTATAAAGGAAACATTAATGTTATACAATTGGCACAAGATGGACATTAGCATTGCAATTATCATTGCAAATAGGCGAAGTGTATAGCTAATATAAAAATGCAGGAAAATGTTGACTTGACAAATTTATGATAGATAGAGAGAAAAATGTTTTCATTTAATTAAATCAAAAACTTGAATCAAATTTTCGTTTGCAGATTTTGATATTAAATAAACGTGCCAGCCTGACAGTTATTTTGTTTGATTTAATTTCTTAAATGGATTTTAATAATAGTGAAAACGAAATTCCGTGATAGTTGTAGAAAAAGCATAGTATTTTATTCGAATATAATGGCAAGATTTAATTATTTGATAGCTGTACAGACCATAAGACTTAAGGAAAAGTATTAACATATATCAATTTTTACTTATTGGTAATGAAAATATTGAATGTGTAGTTCCACTTTTAAATCCGTATCTTTATAATACGATTTGCAGTATCCTTTTCCATTATTTTCTAGTGGCAGATATTTTTTTTAATCCTTTACATTTATGTTACCTTTTTGCTTAGCCTGCTCTACTTCTTGTTTCTATTGGTTTTCTACGTAGTTCTAGCTTGTTATTTTTCTTGCATTCAATCTCTCTACATATCTCAGCCTCATTATTCTATATTTCCATAACTGATATTATCTTTGGGTATTTATGAAGTTCTTCTAGTATTTCTACATCATCTTTCTTCAGTTTCCCTCCATACATACCTCGTAGATATTCTTTGGTTTATCTTTATCGACACATATTTGGTCTTCATCAGTGGTTTCAGGTTTGCATATTTTTTTGTAACCTTTTACTATCCTGGTCTACATTTACTGTTCTAAATATCTATTTTCTTCAATTGTAATATATCCTATTTCATCAATGGGTACAAGTTCTATTTTTTTATGGTTACCATATGGTTTATCTCAAAACCAACTTTCTATTCTATTGCTACTGTCCCTGTGTTTCTATTTAGCTTTTTTTGATTTGTGACTAGTATGGCAGTATTATAGAAGTTTCTGATTCAAATAAGTATTTGTCACTATTAAAATGTTTTTTTGAATATAAAAATGTAAATAATATTGAAGAATTTCCATTAGTTATTGATTACAGTTCGAAAGTTCGTTTATTGTTTTAGGTCAAGTTATTCTATCAACTCGGTTATTGTTATGCGGCAATAAAATACAGAACCCCATTTAAACCCCTCTTTCTTCCGAAGATTGGTTATTCTAATGATTATGGCAACGTATGAATTCCTGGCATTTTAAGTATGTAATAAAGACAAGACAATCTGATTTACAATCAATCTCTTGGTCTATGGATAGGCACCCACAAAGGTAATGAAGTAGTGGGTGATATAACTCATAGCCACATTGTTTCTATGCAAATATTCCAAACGACGACTATCGTAAAGCTTTAGTGGTCATAGTAAAAACTCGGATAATAAAAACTACACGCCCTCATGCTTAGCATTGAAACAGTTATATATATTGGAATTAAAAATTATTTTGAAATTATTTTAAAACGATTGTAAAAGCAGAATATGTAATGGTACTTATGATAAATGAGATATCAATTGTAACTCATTTCAATACTGTTTGTCAAAGTCAGCAATTACTCTATTTGGTGAATGTGCATCTGCAAGATTTCTAATAAAATTGTTTTTTTCTTTGAAAAATGCAGGAACAACAATATCATGTGTGAAAGTTCCAGCTAAACTTCTTTTGTTTAATGATAAGTCAGTAATGTGCAAAATTACAGACGCGGTCCAAGTATAGTTCCTTGAGGAACTCCAGACTAAATTTTGAACGTTGGTAACTGTGTTTTTAAATTTTCCAAATCGTGTTTCTTGGGGTTATGATTATAAAATTTATATGTAGAGTACAATTAAGTACTGTTCTTTGTTTCATCTAAAGTATTTCCCGCTGAATTATTAAATATGTTCTCTTCATACACATAATTTAAAGTTTTTGTTTGAGTCCCCAGTATGTGGAATCCATAAACCACTTACGGTGATAAAATAATAAACCGATCACTTCCATTGCCGGTACCATTGTTGTGGTACCGTGGTTACTTGGGTACTTACTTCGGTCGGGTTCCTCAGATGCCCAGACGGGTTGTGAAGGTCAAGGGTATTATTTGTTATGTTGGTAACAATGCGACCAGAAAATGCACGGATAGTAAACACTGATTATTTATAGTCCTGTACGCAACTCGATCTATGATGGGAACATGGGCGTCGTACAGAGAAACAAACGTGAATGTTTAGTAAAAAAACGTAAAAAGTTTACATCGGTATTGAATCTTTCTTGAATTTTTTGTAATGGTAGCGAGCAATTATTGTAGGGTTATTTTAATGAGCTCTTTGAGGGCAAATGATTGATTTAAAGAATTATTAAAAATGTTTGTAATTGGTTTTGATTTCTTTTTTTTTTATTTGCTATGTTAAGTACCACGGGAGTTGGCATGATGATGATATTTGATGCATTTCACTTTTAAAACTTAATATATAGTTTTAGTTAATATATATATATATATATATATATATATATATATATATATATAACTCGAATAGCGATGTTATAATATTAATATTAGAAAAATAAAATCAAACTAGACGGATTAACAAACTATTTAAACAAGTAGAAAAAACCATCTAGTTGGATACAGAAATCGTAATGGTAGATTAAACTAGAAGCATAAGCAAAATACTAAAGAGAAGAAAAGATGTTCTTGTAGGATGCAGAATTCGTATTGATAAACCAAACTAGATTGATGAACAAAATACTAAAAAGAGTAGAAAATATTATTGTGGTTAGATGCGGAAATTTTAATGCATATTGAAAGTGGTTGGAATTAAAATTGCATAAATTATATATTTATTCAAGTAAACTAAAATTTTTATCACATATTTATCTTCAAATTTCTCTATTCAATTTATATATAGATACATACAGGTTTAGCCAGTATCTATAAAGACATAGGCGAAAGTTTAAGGAGTAAAAGAATTCGAATTATATGGATATAAGCAAATAACCGAGAGAGATCACAATAATGTTATATTTGTTATATTATATACTATATTGAAATTCAAACAAGAGAATAATGACAGTTTAAATATTTCACAATATTTCACAACAGAATTTCAATTATCTTGTGATTCTTTTAGTTCCTTTTATTAAGCCGTTAGGAAATTTTCAGATTAGTTTATTAATTATTAAAAATGTAACTTACCTCAATAATAATAGAAAGTAAACAAATAATTATATCAAATTCTTTTTTTATAGACTTATTTACTTAGACTATTTAGCCACAGCTAATCTCTGATCTTGCTGAAAATTTTTATAAATTCTTAAGCCTTTTTGAATTTTCAACTATTAAAAACTCAAAATTCGAAAAATATAATTCAGCAATTTTAGACTCGACTGAAAGTTGAATATTAACAATATTTTAGAATTATAGTGCTTTCTCAATCGAATCAAATAAATGTGAACTTTTCAATTAGTCGACGTTTCGGTTGAATTCAAAACCTTCATTAGAGGTACAAAATAAACAGAATTAGCAAAGTAGATTATGCATAGGTGGTCCTTAAAATATTAAAATTTTGAAATAAATAATAATATTTAAAATCCAATATGTACATTATAATACAATTGAGTTTTTTTTTATGATCATAATGTTTTTTATAACATTCATTAGTGAACATTGTACTTTGCCAAATTTAATTTATATTTATATTGTAACCTCCATAAATATTTCAAAAAGATCCGAAACATTGACTTAAAAACATCTACTTTTATTTTTTTCCTGTAACAATAATTAAGAATATTTATAACTATTAAAATTAAATTTTAGAATTTCTAGAATGTGCCACCTCTGTTCAGTTTAGTGTTGGTTTTAAGAGGCCTTAAATCAAAGAATATGAGATTGTTTTTCGACTAGTTGCACATTTAATGAACAGAAAATGAAATTTTAGGATGCCAGTGATTTGTTGCTTATTACTTTTTTGTCTCGTTTTAGTATCCCTGAAGGTGTTCCTTTTTATTACTTATTTACAGTCATATCGTTGTTGGGAAAATCTACTTATATGTCGCTTTTATTTATTGCAACTGCATACAAAACTTCTTCGAGGACATCTGCTAAATTTATGTAGGTACTTTTTGTTTCTCTTCTATTCTTTTAAATAAAAAATAATAGAGGTCCAGAAACGAATTACAAGAGGTGCAATGAAATTAAAAAATAAAATTTCTGGGCTGAGTTCGTAAAAGATTTAATACTTTAAATTCGAAATTTTGGTGAATGATCTACACTGAGGACCCTCGTTAGCTTCAAAATGGTGAAAAAGTTTTGGCACATACTTTAGGTGTAAAGTTAGTATTTGGTGACACGAAAATGATAACTGGGTACCATTTTGAAAACTTTTTTCTTTTGGGTTAAATAATACATTATTTTAAAGGTGTTTTATTCTTTAAACAACATTTAGTTTTGGAAATATTGTAATTATTAATATTCCCCTGACAACCAGTTTAATTTTTAATCTTCTGATATCGACTATCTCTTTTTCATAAAACAAAAGTTTTTTAAATTTTAAATTTGCAGTATCTAAAATAACAAAAAACATTTTCTGTAAAATTGTTCACAGTTTGAAGTCAAACTCGCCATAGAGTTTTGAATACACTGCATATCCTTTCACTATTTTATATTTAATACATGAAATATTCCTATTTGGGTGATTTAATTCCAATTAATTATTATACTTCAACTAACTAGTTTAACTGGGTTTTGTAAAAAATTCAAACTTTTTTAACCTGTGATATTTCTGTTGTATAAAAATGGGTTCTTTATCATGAAGCAATGATTTTATATCGACAGTTACTAATACTTGTCTCTTGGGATGTCGGTGGCTATCATCCGCCCAACCGTAAGACAATAACTAACCAACTAACAGTTAGAATCTGATAACAGACGCATTTCAGGCATTCTTATGATTCACTTGTTCTGGTCTGACTAGGTCCGTCCTTGTTTGGCAAACAGAGTCGTACGGCAAGATAAATTTCTAATTTTTATTTCCAAAGAGAAGAAGTGCATCAAGGATCTAATTGAAGGATTATTTTCTTTAAATGACGTACTAATGGTCTACCATTTCAGTTTGAATATATTTTTACAAAGCAAATCTACAATAAAGGCGAAGATAAGTTGCCGATTTGCATAATTCTTACATTTTAACAAAACCATTTGGGACATCCGGACCTTTTAACATTAGTACTTAAGTAAGAAATGAATTTAATCCTGTTGATATGAATTACAGTTAAATAATTTTATCGAACGAAGCACCACGGATAAAAATTTTTAATTAGCCATCAAAGTATGCAATAAAAAACAGATGATTGCCAATTATATTCGGACGTTATACTACTTTATCTGATACTACAATCGCAAAAGTATAATCGTTAACAAAAAATAAACGGCTTGTTATTGTTTCAGTGTTTTAAATGCGCTCTTGCATTTTGATTGATGGTTTGTTATGCCTATTTTTTACTTTTTTACTTTTCTTTCTACACCAAACCGAAATATAAATTAATCAAGTATAAAAATGCATTAAAATAAAAGCAGCAGGAATAGTTACATGTATTTGGGGCTACAACAAATCTCCTTGGTGCACCAAAAAAAAATATCAATATAAGCTTTTTTATTAATTTGTCACAATAAACATCGATATCTAATTAATCCTCATCGGCGATTATACCACATCAAAAATAATACCGTAACGCTTAAACGACGTCAATCGGCAAACTCTTTTCCCATTTGGACGACCCAATTTATCAATTTAATGGGTGTTTCAAATGCTATGACATGTAATAATGTAATTAGTGATGTGAACTGCAATACATTATGCAGATGTCATCAGGAATTGCATAAATGACATTCTATGAATTATCAGAATCTGGGCGGGGTTACAAATGATGGTAATATTCGTTATGATGCTCTTATTGCACAAGTGTCGAGCAAAAACTGATTCTATGAGGTTCGTATCGAGTTTCTAGACGCAAACGGAGCTAGCAGGAATTTCGTGGGGTTTTATGTGTAGAAAACATGGACAGGAAGGAAATTAAAAGAATTTTAGACATAAAATAATATTTTCTGTAATAAACGCAAAAAGTAGCGCTTTTCTGAAGTGTATAAGTAATGGAAATCTGACAATTCTGCTATATATTCCTGCTGTGACTCAAATTAGCTAATAATTCACAAATATTTGATAACAACGAAATCAATTCAACATCTTGCATCCAATTTTCATATTTTGAAGACACTAATTATACCAGGTGATTTATTAACTATTGCAAATGTTCTAACTGGAAATTCTGAAATCAAAATATGACTACTTGACCTAAAATACTTATGATATAAGGTACGAAGTACCAGGCTTAATAAAAAAACGCAATGCATTTGGGAAAAAAAGCTTTATTTCTTTATGTAGTTTCCTTTTAGCTTGATACACTTTTTAATGTTCAATTGTTTCGGTATCCTGTTTAGATTGAAAATAGACTCCTTCATTGTTTGAAAATTTTTTGCCGCCGAGCTATTTTTTCAAGTTTGGAAACAAAAAATGTCCAAAGCGGTTAAATCTGGCAAATAGTCCATTGGGAATCAACTCGACCTTTAAGTAAATGATTTTTATTTGGTTGTACTAGAAACGATTTATTAACTTTTCTTCTACCAATTTGTAATACTGACAAAACTAAAGAATTGATTTCATTATTATTTCTAGACATGTTTTTCAATAAGAATAAGAAGTCATATATTTTCTCTTTTTACTAAGTTAAATATCTAGTAATGCGTACACAGTTTAATATTAACACTCAACATTTTTGTGTTTCCAAGTTATTCCAAGTTATTATTATACTATTTTTTTATAGTTAATTTAGTTGATTTAGATTCGGGTTTGGTCTATGTTTATTAAATTTATTAAGATACATTATTTTAAATAAAAATTAAATTTGATTGTCCAGTTTTTTTTTTATACTTAAAAATACTCAGTATTTTATTTATTTTTTTTTACAAAACGTCTTCTAAATGTTAAAAGCACGGTTTATAGTCATTTGCATTTGGCAATATTTTTGTGCGTGAGGTTATTTTTTCCGCTGATCCTCGTAAAGCTTAAGTAATTTTCAACGAAAAAATATGCTTCAATTAAGAAAGATCTTTTTCAGTGTGGGAACTGAACTATTTCCTGTTGCTTTTTGTGCAGTAACCGCAAATATATTATAATTCTTATTAAAATGTAAATTGTTTGGAAGGACGTCAAAATGGTTAATGCAGTCCCAAAATTCGGCGGAGCGCAATTAGGACTGTCAATAGTATGATTACACGGTTTGAACGGGGCAGATCATCAAAAATATCTATAACAAAGAATATTCACTTGCGTGTGAACATAATCGAAGTAACGTTGAGTAATAATGCAGCAGAATAAAACGCGTAAACGTGTTTTGGTTGTTTTATTTTCGAGAAAAGTTGAAAAATCTTTGAAAAGCCTCCGGCCCAAACATCCTACATGACATAGCATGGTTAATTTGATGGCCGGCCAACATAAACAGTGTTCGTCGTCGTTAAGGAGCAACGTTTCGAACTTTTGCGCTGGCCAACACTCGGTTATTACCGTTTCATGGTTGCAATGCATCTCCGAACGGCCGCCTAAGGGTACGTTCAGCTATAATCTTTCTATCAAAACCAAAGTATGCGTTCGAATCAAGCGTGATCTATCGATTGCAGCGTTACCGATTTACCATCTTGTGACGATCATTTTTTTCGGAGCCTTTTTGCATAATGCCCTAAATTGTGATATTTAACGTATAATAATTTTGAGCGCGTTCCGTAACTACGATTTGCCTTGTGATATATGGCGGCGGTAGGTGGTACGAAGCGAACTTTTCAGCTTAATTTCACGTGGTGATTGGCTTGAAATATGGCCGATCGCTGAATCAGAGTGGCACATGCTGCGAAATCATCGCTATACGATTACGAACCGATCGAACCGCTAAGGGGGTTTCCGGATTTTTATGACCCCTGATTTTTCTCCAAACGATTCAAGGCATTACCGCTTTCACAGAACCAATATCGCACAGGGGCATACCAATTTCTTATATTTAAATCATTATTCGGACCAACGTTTATGCCTCGCCCTGAAAATGCCTATAACCCGAAGTAACCACCGATTTAATCCAGCTTTTCAGTTAAAGCTCAAATAACTTTAATCTACCCGTTTTCGAAATATATCACCCCGTAACCATTTTCGAAAAATATCACCACTATTTATAATTCATCCATTTCACGGATTAAGTTAAAATAAAACACTTTTCGTTCACCATGTATGTCATCCACACAACTTAGTGTCCTTATGACCAAAATCGTAGAGTCTAACAGTTATTTTAACATCAACCAATCAACATTCAATTAGCTCAATCACGCCATATGAAGTGACCCAATCCAACCACCTTCTCTGTAACCTAAATTTGGAAAATAGTCAGTCGCCCCTTATCAGTTCTAATATAAAGAGTTGCTCTCGGCTAGTGCAAGACGCTTCTAAATTTGTAATATAAATAATAATTATTTGTCAAAAATTTTAACACTTAGCCAGTAACTCTACCAGCAATGATAGTGACGCAAAATGAAAATATTTTCAAAGTTACGGTTAACTGGAAATCAGCGTGTATATATTGTATATAAGTATTTTTTCGGCTATTTCAATAAAGTTATTAAAAACTTATTAAAATTACAATTTATTTTTGGATGCAATCGAGTGTTTCTGAAGAAATGGAAAACTGATTTATTTTGTAACAACTTTAATGAAGATAACGAAGTTTTAAACTTTAGCAATAACTTTCTTGAGTCGTTTCCGTAATAGTTGGCATAAACTTTCACTAACCACAACTTAAACTAACTTACTTTTAGATATTTTATGGTCTGAAGAGTCATTAAATCTTCAAACTTAAATTTAGGGTGACAATTTCTATTTTGAATTATGTGAAGGGCGATGAACAACTTGAGAGAATCTATTTTTTAACGGAGAGTCAGTGTGTGCATTGCTCAGTAACTTCTTAGCGACTCTGTCTTTTTGGAACTGGAGTAACTGTGGTTTTGGCGTTGGGGGTCATTACGACTCATTGGTTAATTCTGAGTCAGAGAGGGCAGTTTTCATTGGTCAATTTTTGTAGAGTATATTAGCGACATGTTGATTGGTTGAAGTAAATATTGCGGATATGGCAAATTGTATGCATAAAATTATTTTGGAGAATGTACAAGGTGTGCTAATGTGAGCTAATATTATTTTAACTCGTTTAAATGAGTGAATTTTAAACAATATCCGATTGCGCCATGTAATAAATCGTTCAACAACTAACCAAAATTATATGTTTCACTACTCGTATGTTTAGCTAACTATGTTAATATGATCAAAGATTGACGATAAATGTTTAACAGATGCAAACAGTTTTGGTTAGTCGTTATATTCTACAATCATGTGAGAAACCAAATTCCAATCTGCCAACTTAGATAAAAATTGTAGAAATAATTAACACTGACGTCTACAGATTTTTATATATTTATAAAAACTACTTGTTCATTTGGTTTTATTTTTTGCCACTTTCAATAATTATGGTACTTAACTACTAGATCCTACTATTAACAAAAAGTTTAAAACATGCAAATTCAAAACTTATAACAGCAAACGAGCCAATATTTTTATCTCATTATCCAAAGGATGTTCGAAGTGTGTCGCAAAATTATTATCAAGCGGCGTGTTTTCATCCTTTAGAAAAAACAGAAGCGGCTAATAAAATAAATCCATTAAAGTGACTACCGTGTACCATTTATACAAAGCGATTCACCACAAATAAATTAGGTATATATTACATAAAGCTATTTTCATATTAAACTTCAATATTGATACAAATCTATTTTTAAAAAAACGTTCTTATTCAGATCTTTTTATTCAAGATTGTAGGTGGGATTCTAAATTTCTTAACATCTAGGAAATAATTTTTCTTAAAGATTATAGATCACCCCGTATTTACCTTAATGACTATTTAATTCAGTGTTCTGTGAAGAGACAAGATCGCCGATAATGAGTATCTTGTTTTTATTACAACATCAATCACTTTGGTTTGTTATATTCCCAATTTAAAATGTTATATTTCGCAATTATTATAATGATTCGAATGACAAATGAAAGTAGCCTGTCTATTATTTATTGGACAACTATCTATTCTTGTTCAAAAATTCCAATACAAAATTTCTGCAATTTACCATATAATGAGTTCCGTCGTTTAACACAACTACTTTATAATAGAAGAAAATCAGGGACTTAAAAGTACGGAAGCATAAGGTAGCTGATGAAATCGAAATGTGCGTCAAGAAAATTAAAAATAAGGATCTATAAAACTGCAATGAGGCCTGCAGTAACCTAAATTGTTAGACATAGATATTAAAAAGAAATTAGAAGAAGTCATGATAGAAAGATGGAGATAGAAGGAGGAGGAAAAAATAGAAGAAGAAGGTTGGAAAAGAAGAACCAACAAAGGTCTTATCATATATATCATATCATATATCATATATATGGAACACCTTACAGACGGTTATATTGAAACTGGAGATAAAAATCTGTGAACAGAAAAGAGTGGAGACATGGTGTTAGCAATTTACGAAATAATTCGCTGTTTCCAGACTTTTGGTCCATTCTGTATAATAAAAGACTATTATTTTTCTTAGCAATTTAAAAATTCAATGTATAATAGAAAATTCTCGTTACTATATTAAATTGTGTTTCCATCCAAATTTTTATTACATTTTATTTAAAGTTAAATTTAAAATAATATTGAATAAACATAGTAAAATTTTTGAGCGATATTTCGAAAGGAAATAAAATAAGGTAGTTCTTTCTAGTTTTCTAAAAAATATTGAAAATGGATTTAAATTATCTTAAACTGAAATAATTTATACAAATTACGTAAAAATGTTAAATCAAGTAAAAGACTATTTATAGCACTTAGTTATTTTTTATTCTAAATTGCAAACTGTAAGTTTTGCATTCGAGAATAATTTTTTTTTCAAAATTTCATTAAAAGTTGACTTTTACATATTTATTACGCGTCTAAACAAGTCTTTTATGTCCACCTACAAAAAAATATTTGATACATATATGTCAAATCAAATAATGTAACTCACAAAATTCTCTGTTTATTTTTTTAATAATTTTGGGTACAGTTTTCGAAAAAATGTTGTTTGAGACTCGACCGCCAATTTTTTTTTCTTGAATTAAAAAAATGTTTGCAACCACCAAACTAAATTTTGTTTTTCAGTTTTAGTTGAAATGACAATTGAACTTACTTTTGGTTACTGAACATAACAAAATATCATAATTTTTCTCTTAGTACAGTAACTTACTTAAAAAATGTATTTGAAATAAAAAAATACGTACATAAAATGTGGTTAAATTTAAAAACAGAATATTTAATTTATGAAACAGTCCATTTATATTCTAATTTACAATACCATATAATATAACTATAAACCATTTTCGAACTTCTTAAATAATATTTTTGTATGAAAGTGAGAGCAAGGGGCCTTAAACGTTTGTAAACTTGTTAGCAAGAACCGGTTAAAAACGGGATATTTTTTATTTTTACATTTCTTTATTGTTTCCATAAGAATTGGGGCAATACTGTAACCTTGTTCATAACATTTGTCCTCGAGTAGCTTTTAACAATGGATTGAGTTAAATTATCTTTACTTTCCTACGCAAAATCTAAACGTCAAAAGACTTAATTTATTAGTACATCTCGTCGAATTGAATAATTAGATTTAGTTTGCCAGTTGATTTCTGTATTTAAAGAATAATATATTTACTGTTTTTCAAAATATACCAGTTAATGTTATTAGCCTCCTGTTTTGTGTAGATATTGTTACTGTTTTTCGTCATCTTAGAAATTATTTGTTTTTAATAAACTTTATCTGCTGACATGGATTATTGTGACTTCACAAATCAATTGAAATTTAAATTAAATATTATATTTATTATTATTATTTTATTGCATTTATTTTAGTTGCAGTACCTTAATAACTCTTGGTTTTAAAGTTATAATGAATGACTTTTTCTATTATGAAATCCTAACAGATAAATAATTATTCTAAGTGTAGATTTTAAAACCGTTAAACTTGGACTAATAAACAAGTCAAATGTCTTACTATGAGTCTACTTTAAATCACCCTATATACAGGTTTAAAGTCGCTTATATTTATTGATTCTTTTTTTTAGTTAAGCAATAATCATGATTAAATATTTTTGCTAATGGATTATAAACGGCCATATGCATAAATTAAATCAATTTTTTTAGTAACCGCTAGTAGCCAATTTAAGTGATCCATTATTAATTCTTGAGCGACTTGCCTGAATTGTTTATCAAACGAATTTCCATCACATTCTTCCGAACATACAAACACAGTGACGTAACTAAATGAATTTACGAAAATTTTGTACATTAGAAAATTCGTTTAATAAATTTAAGACAGTATATAATAAAAAGAGAAGCTAAAAAGTAAATTATTTAGAATTGGGGGTAAAAAAATTTAATTTAATTTTAATTTATTAAAATCATTTTTTTATGAACAAAGAAAGTAAGGTTAGGTAGTTTCTTTATAAGTTAAATAAAAACTATATCCCCACCTTGAGTTACTTGGTATCAGACTATAAAATAGTCCTAAAAAAGTGAAAAAAATTAAAGTCAATGTTTGGTAAACTCCACTGCTAAATATTAATTACTCATTAAACATATGCAGGGTGGAGCACAATATATGATACGGAATTTAGCGCTTAAAAAATCTATCTCTATTCAGAATTTCCTTTGAAATGTAAAGAGTGGTTCATAATTTTCAATTTTTAATCATTTTGGATAGATATTACGTATATGTCAAAGAAAAGCTACTTAATTTTAGTTTGTTCAAAAAAAAATCTAAATTGTTTAAAATAAAATTAACAAAAAAATACAAACCAAATTAAATTTAAATATTTCATTCCACGTTTTGGAATTATGTTACGACACTGTCCATATGCAGTTCATTCTGTAAATCCGTCCACGATAATCTACCGGAGTAATTTTAAGTAGCATTTCATGTATCAAGTGCTTATCAAATATTTATTGGAATCTGTTTATCAAATACATTATTTTAATCTAATATTTGAAGGTTTTATGATTGTACAAGAATGACTACTTCAGAGAATCAGGATATTACAATATTTTTTTATAAATATTGCCAAATTGATTATGACTATATATTTTTTGTTTTCTTTACCCTAAATAGAAAAACTTTATGTACCACCATACAACACAAAATATTCACAGGATATTCATAAATTATGAGGAGACTGTTGATATATGTATTCTTAAGAACATTTATGTTATATTAAATTTAACATTTCTTTTAAAAATCGCTGTTAAATGTTGCATATATATTTAAATAAGATACTACAAATATTTGAAAATTCTAACATCTTATAGATGTCCTATCATTATTACAATAAAGAAATATTTCTCCAACTATACAAACAATATTCAAAAAGTGTTTTGTACAAATTATTATTTGCCTTATAATTAGAATTTTTAACGGTTTTAGATAGACCATAGCCTTGGTGAATATACCTAAGATATCTATAAGATATGTTTGTGTTGTAGGACTTAAGAATTAAATAAAAAACATTTTTTCTACACATTATTTTTCGATTATTTAAAAAAAATGAAAATTTAGGTTATTGATGACAATTCTTAGCAAAACGACAATTCTTCATTTTTATTGAAAAGTTTTGTAAATTAACGCTGTTGATTGCAGTCCTTATCAAAATAATTTTTTTTTGATAAATTTTGACACGTTTTAATAATTTTGATAATTTTTAGTACTTTCTTAAGAATTCTTATTAATACATATATTATTTTTGGAACTGTTTGTGAAAAATTTTGAGAAAATTTTAATTATTACACGAAAGTATTTTTCGATTTTTTTGGAATTTTTTTACAATTTTGGCAGTTTTTGGAAATACTTATTAAGACACTATTTGCTTCGTATTTTTTAAAAATTTTGATGATACTTTTTGATAATTTCGGTAATTCTTTAGAATTCTTATTAATATATATTCTTTTTGAAAAATTTTGAGAATTTCGAAAGATCTTGAGAATTTTATGACAGTATTTTTCGACTATTTTTGAAATTTTTTTATAATTTTGGCTGTTGTTGGAAATCCTTATTAATTCAATATCTTTTTTACTATTTTTGAAAGTTTTTAATTCTTTTTGATAACTTTGGCAATTTTTGAGAATCCTTATCTATAACAAAGAATTTTTGTTATGACTAATTTTGAAAATTTTTGATATTTTTTTATTAAATTGGATATTTATTGAGAATTCGTATTAACCCAACAATATTTTTCGATTATAATTATTGATGTCTTCAAAATGGCCCACGAGCTTTTTATTATAACCTTGGTGATTATACCCAAGCTATCTATAAGATATGTTTGTTTTAGGACTTACAAATTAAATAAAAAATCCATATTTAATTGATTTGTAAATACCTACACCTACATGAACAAGTTTGTTGGATTACAGTATTTTTTTTAAATTGTTTAGAACAAGTTTGATTTTTAAAAGGATTTTTTTTTGGTTCACTGAAAATATAATTTTGTATTAAATAAAAACCCTCTGTATATTGGGGGAGGGATGTAGGTGTACCCGTATAAAACTCCCCGACTAAAAAAGTTAGAGATAAAAAGACAGGGCCAGTATATCTTTTCGGCATTTATTTCATGGGTCATCCATAATGGCCACTTAACAGTGGCATTCTTAGTTGTTTATCTCTGATTTCGACAAAACGTTGGAAAAATTGGGTTTCTGGTTTTGTTCCACGTTAATTAACAAAGTTGAAGCAACCCATAAACATTATCAATAGATAATACCACGAACTATTTGCGACCTTGCACGAAAAGTTACATCCCAATATTTTTAAATTTTTTTTTAAATAAAACTAACGAATATTTAAAAATTTTCAGGTTTAAAAAAATAATTAATTTAAGACAATTATAATAATATAATGATATTACTTTATGGTAGAGTGATGGCCATTTTGAGATAGATTAATTACATTTTTTTCATTAAATTTAATAGAGAATCAAAATTTTGAAGTAAATTACTAATTTTGAAAGCTTATAAATTAGACCGATTTACTCAAGATTCTTCACAAAATTATATATGGATAGATTTTTTGCGAAACCAACTGTTGAACCTTAGAGGGGCGAAGGAATCCAAAAGAAGCTGTCCTAGAAAAAAGTTTTTTGAACCTAAATAATCATCCTTTAATTCCTTCCCAAAAATTTTGGGTTACCATGTATATCTTTAATGGCAACTGTTCCCTTTCACTCCATCATTTCTGGTCCGATTTTTTCTGGTCTAGGTCTTTTCCTGATCAACTTATAGTAATAGGTTTTCCAGTTCCTCCAAACTTGTTTCTATTGTATAGTGTAATTTAAAGGATCATTAATTTTGGAACCATTTGTTATCTTTCACTAATTAATGATCTGCAACTGCTGCAGTTCTTACAACTTCTATGTATTTAAATTTATATCTTGCTAACAAAACCCAAATGCATACCAATTTTTTGTTTTAAATTGAAATTAAATTTGTATCAAACTAAATATTATTTAATCTTTACAATATAAAAATAATATTCACTGTATTATTTTTTATCTAGTTCCACTATCAATAAAATCCAACTTAAAGCTGACCCTAATGGAAGCGCTTGTCGTATTACAGTCGCCAGATTTTCTGTTGACATCTTGAAAGACTTAATACTCGATAAAAATATAATCTCGAAAGAGAAATTCAGATATACAGTGATGACAACTACTCTGGAATCAAGACAACAGCCATCTGGTATTTATATAAAAAATAAATTTCATTGTGTAGAGGCACTTACACCAAGGACAATATTTTCAATATTTTTTTTTGTTTTTACTTACTGAAACTGCACTTTGGCGGTTTACCTGAAAAAGAAAAATATTTTATTAATAACTTATTCCACTGAAACTATTTTTAGCAGATAAGAAGGCAGTTTAAGAAGTACCTGTCCTGGTGGTGGTTATGTGAAAAGAATGACTATGATAGAAAGACCCAACATTGTAAAACTCAGATTTGCAGTTTGATAACGTGATGTTCAGTATTTGTTTGACAAACAACCAATAATGAACGCTTTCAGTGAATTTGTAAACATAGAAACATTGGTCATTGTTAGTTGGCTTGCTCAGATTTGAATGAAAAAATGATTTAATAAGATTATATAAATATTTCAACAGGAACTATGTATTTAAAACATTTTCATGAGGATGTTTCAATCGATATTTTGCTTCGATTTAAAAACATGGGTCCATTACTTCACCCTTGAGATGAAGGAATAGTTGAAATAATGCACGGACAAGTGAGAATGGGCTTCAAAGAAGACGAAGAAGGTTCCCTGTGTAGGCGAAATCATCGTGTCATGTGCATGGGATATTCTTCATCGATTATCTTTAGAAAAACAATCACTGGCGTTTTGTGCGAACTATTTGCAGTATTGAGAAATGATAAAAAAAAATGGTCACAATTGGCATAAACAATTTTTTTGTTTCATCAAGATCATGTACCAGATAATATATCCGTTATCGCGATGGCGAAATTCAGCCAAATTACTTTCTTAAGCGTTCTCTTCACCAGATTTAGCCCTCTCAGATTATTTTCTATCTCCCTGCTCAAAAAAAAGCGGCTCGGTATTAAAAGTTTGTCAAAAATGAAGAGGTGAATTCTATGGTAGTTGATGATTGATTTATTTGAGAAGCTCGACGAATTCCACTATAAACAGATTAACCAAGCTATGGAACATCGTTGGGAATAGTTTATGGAGCTAAAAAGAAACTGTATGATTTTTCGCGATTGCTATAAAATGAACTGTAATTGGAGGTTATAGTACTTCAACGTTACCTGCGCATAAATACCATGGTCAATCAAATATAAACGAACCTTTTGTATAAACAAAATTTATTTTACAGGAAACAGCTACGTTTTTACAAACTATTTTTCTATATAATTTTCTTCTTTTATTATACATTTTTCCCAACGTTGTGGTAATTTTTTCATTCCATTCTCGTAAAAAGAAGTTGGACGTGTATCTAACTAGTTGCGCACGAATGTTTCCACTTGTTCATTGGTTTCAAATCGCTTGTCTCCAAGTGCTTCTTTGAGAGATACAATCATGTGAAAATCGCATGGCGATAAGTCTGGACTGTAAGGTGGATGATCAAGTGTATTCCAGTTCATTTCCACCTGTTTCTGTTGCGTTACAGCTGCTCTGTTGGGCCTGGTGTTATCAAAACCTCACGGATGAAACAACCTCGTCTTTTTCGTCGATACTGAAGCTTAACTTGATCCAAGAGACCACAGTAGCAGGTTGCAACGATGTTCCGACGTCCGTGTAACAAATTCACCAGTAGAAAACATAAATTCGAGAAGAATTGTACGGGGCAGAACGAAAAGTAAGTTGGACATTTTTTCAACTTATTTAAAATAAATAAACTTTAAACAGTCTCTATATAGAAAAATAAATTCATTTTTTGCTATATTTGGAGTAGTTGCTTAATTAAGTCTTCTGAGACTACATTCATAACATTAAAAATTTCTATATTCTGGAAAAATATCGGACAATCCTTCGTCTTTTATTATTCTAACAGTTCTTCGTCCATATTTTACCGTTAACGATAATTTACTGTTAATAATTGTCATAGTAATTTAATGTAAATGTCAAAAATATTTCTTAGAATCCGTGCAGATGTAGGCGAGATATTATTACGGACTGCCATTGAATATAAGCCCATTGTACGAAAAGTAAGAATGAACAGAATAGAGAATTTAATTCAAATTAGCACCAAAGTCGAAGCAAAGATTAACATCAACAAATCCGTTTAGTTGAATAGAATAAATAGTATGTAGGCCTCTTTTGGTGCTATGAAGATATTTATTTACTTGTTACAGACGCAATTAGCATCTCCAGGACTGTAAAGTAACACTTTCCATACTTATGAGGTTGTAGGATGTAAAAACTATTTGGTGTTTAGTAAATTTAAGAAAATTAAAAAATATGGTTTTAAATCGAGTGAAGCTCTTTTAAACTCAAATCATCCGCCAAGTTATATAATTTAACAAAAATTATATTTTTTGTGTTACTTTAAAATATTTATTCTTCTGAAATTACGTAAGACCACATTTTTGTAATGATAAACTTCGTGAGCATCTTTTGTAATGTTAAATTGAAAAATCTGTAAATATTTGTTTTCAGTATTTTTTGAGTTTGAACGATATGTTTGAACTGTCAAAATATTATCATTTAATTCAGTAAAAACAGTATTTTGGAAATAAGAGAACACGTTTAAGGGATACCATTTAAAAAACAAAATTGAGGGATTATTTAAAGGAGCATTTACCAAAAGGGGTGATCCAAATTGATAATTTAAAAGAGGAGTCACAGAGTAATAAAAAATTTGAAATCCCATCTGATTTTTAATCACTCACTATCAAATATTTTTAAATGCTGTAGATTAGAACTTGAAGAATTAGGATAGGAACATGTAAGTCGTTTTTATTGATTTTCAATGGTTTGGCTGCTACATACATCTAAATTCAAAAAAATGTGATTTTTAGTTGACTGTAGATCCTTTATTAAACATAATAGACATCAAGTATGATATATCGTTGAAATTATCTCGGCAAGACATTTATAAAAATGTAAAAATATAGAGGGTGTACCATTTAAAAAAACAAAATTTTTGTCTGGCACTGCGTTCCTGAACACACTGTATATTTGGGACTAATTTTAAAATGTGAATCTCAAGACTGCCTACACTTCTTGTAAAAACATATTTTTCGTAACTTCAATAATAGCGGACAAATCGTACTTCGATGAACTAATGCCGCACCCTGTATGTAATTTTATTTTGGAGATTCAACTGAATTTACTTTTAAAGACGGAATTTTCTTAATTGTTGTTAATAATGAAAAACGAATTAAATATGTCATTATTTGACTTAATTTGACAACATAATGCTTAATATATCTGAAAATTGATTCATCGGTTGTTTCATTCTTTCCCCTTTTCCAGAGTGGGATTTTTGTCAATATCATTTTCTATATGAAAAATCAGTTTATTAAGTCTACTTTAAAAAGATCTAATACCAAAAATAATAAAAACAACCAGAATATATTTATAAGATAATCGTACTTTGTTGTGGACACTGTTAATTAAAACACAACTGAGTTTCTCTGCAAACTCAAAGAAACGACATTTAATGTTATTAATTACAATGTCAGAACACAAATAAACTCAAATTATAAAATTAGTTTTTGACAATTTGTCATTTTTTTATCAGCACGTAATTCTGTTTTCTCCCTACTATACCGACGCTCGCCAGAGCTCGCCAATGTCCAAATTAAAGAAAAGGATTTTCTTTACATCCCTCCTCCTGGAGGAGAAAATATTTACAGAATATTTTTTGTCCTAGCTTCTCCTTCTTCTTGTTCGGCAAATGTCGGTACTGGAGTTAGTTTGGAGATGTGAAAAAGGTTCGACTCTGATTTTCTGTGCCCGGTATTAACTCGATAAATTGAGTCTGAACATTTTTCTATGATTTTATAAGGCCCAATTCTTAGTTCGTCAAGTTTTTTTCTGTTCAATTTGTTTCCGTTCTCTACAAAAACTTCGTCTCCGTTCTCTACAAAAACTTCGTCTCCTACATAGAAATTGAGATGTTTACGGCCTTGATCGTATAAATGTTTGTTGTAGTTCTGATTCTTAATCGTGTTTTTAAAGGCATTTTCGTTTATCTTACACCTGATTTTATTGACTAACGTTTGATTCAATCTCTCGTTTAGCCCATTTGAAAATGGAGAGTCTACAGCTGTAAAGATTAATTTCACGTTCTTCTCATCCAGAAATCTTTTGAACTCTTTTGAATTAATGCCAGGATATTGGTCTGAAAGAACCGTGTCAATTTCAATTTCTCCCATTTTCGTAACATTTTCAATTAGTTTTATAAAATCAGTTGCATTTTGGGTTTTTGAATTAAGGATAAACGCATACCTTGTGAAGTGATCTACTAGCAAGTGCATGTACTTTTTCGTGGATCGGGAACCTCCAAAGCCGCCAATTGTATCTATTGACATAATCTCGAACGGTTTCGTAGCTGGTCCGAAATGAGACATCAATCCAATTTTTTTTCGACTTCTTGTTTTATTTTTAATGCACACTGTGCAGTTTTTGCACACGTTTCTTATATTTTTAGTCAAATTCTTGGCTGTGTAGAATGGTCCGAACATTCTTTGTATTTGGTCTATTCCTATGTGGCATAAATTTTCATGTACATCTCTCACGAGTTTCACACTGAAATCTTCAGTTAGAATTATCTTTTCTCTTTTCCGGATTTGTCTGTAATAAATGCCATCTTTGACAGTGAATTTTCCTTGACTTTTCTGCACATCTTCATTTTTTCTTTGATCTTCCAAGATATCTTTTAGTTTTATTAAATTAACATATTTCAGTTTTTCTTCCAGGTTTTCTTCTGGTGCTAACACTGGGTTTCTACTTAGGCAGTCAGCTTCCAGATTGTATTTACCTGGAGAATACTTAACCTCGAAATTGTATTGTGACAGATAGTATGTCAGGTCTCCAAGTTCTTCGTCGGTTCTTGTTTTTATGTTCATATTCTCCAGTGGTTTGTGGTCCGAAATGACTGTGAATTTTCTGCCTATCAATTTATATTGCCAGTATTTTACGCATTCTTTTATAGCTAAGCATTCTAAATAAATTGCCTTTTTTCTCTTTTGTACTTCATTTAATTTTTTTGAGAAATATGCTACCGGTTTTTCGATACCGTCCAGTTGTGGTTGTTTTAGTATTCCAGCCACCCCTAGCAAACTTGCATCGGTGTATATATTAATTGATAGATTGGGATCAAAAATGGCTAATACTGGTTGAGTATATAATACACTTTTTAATTTTTCAAATGATTTCTGACATTCTTCAGTCCAATTAAATGATTGATTCTTCCTCAGGAGTTTGTGCAAAGGATCCAATATTATTGCTATACGAGGTACATATTTATGGTAAAAGTTTATTTTACCCAGAAATTGTCTGACGTTCTTTTGTGTTTTTGGCACAGGAAAGTTCTTTATTGAGATCAAATTATCATTTAATGGTCTCACAGAATTATTTTGAATTATGTGTCCTAAATATTTTATTGAATCAGTTGCGAACTTGCACTTTACAAATTTTAGTCTGAAGCCTTCTGTTCTAATTGCTTGAAACAACATATCTAGATGTTGTATATGCTCTGAAAATGTTTTTGAAAAGATTAGGATGTCATCAATATAACTTATATGGCTGGAGATGTTTTCAGACCGAATGGTAAACAAGTCCACTGGAAATGTCCCTCTTGAGTAATAAAAGCTGTTTTATGTCTATCTGCAACGCGTAGGGGTATTGACCAAAACGCTGAGTTTATGTCCAGAGTTGTGTAAAATTTACAGTCTCTTGTTTTTTCCACCAAATCCTCAGTGAGTGGAAAAGGCTGTGATTGAGGTATCACTAATTTATTTAGATCTCTAAAATCAATACACAGTCTTGACTTTCTATTTTCGTCTCTCTTGAACGACAATGTAACCCGTGCTGCAAAAGGGCTGTAAGATTCTTCTATGAGTTTTTTTTCCAGTAGCTTGGTAATTTGTTGCTCAATTTCTCTTCGGTCTTCGATTGTGCAACGATATGGCCTTTTACTGCAATATTTTTCCTCTAATAAATCAATATGCGCTTCATAATTTGAAATTGTACCGATGTCATATTTATCCTTAGCGAAACTGACTTATTTTTGTTTATTAAATCATCTATTTTTGATTTTTGGTGGTAGTTTAAGTGATTTATTTGAATGTTGAAATTTTTTATTTCAATATTTTCATTAAAATTGATTAAATATTTATGCATATCAGCATCTTGGATGATTTTATCATTTTCTGGTTTTTTTATTGTCGCAGAATTGAGTTTTTCATCCTTTAGCTTTTTGTTTTCTTCAAAAGTGAATTTTTCATTATAGTTTTTTGAGATTATTTTTGTTGAAATTCTTTGACTTATATTTAAATTTTCATCTTGGATTAAAGAAAAATTTTTGATGCAATCCAGTCCAATCAGAAAATCATAGTCAAAGTGTTCTTTGTCTATTACAAAGACATTAATTTCTCTTTCTATATTGAAGATTTTGGCGTTCAAAGTTACTATGCCATTTGATTGTTTTACACCATTGATCGTTTTTAAGTTTGGGCTGTTTGAATTAGTATTATTGTGGTAACTTGTGTTTAATAATCTGGAGTTTATCAGGGATACATTTGAGCCTGAATCATAGACTCCTAGTACATTAAGTTTTCCATTTAATACCAATCCTACCTTGATCAATGGTGGCACTACAAGTTTTTTTTATCTTCACTTTGTAATTCTAATTCCAATTCAGAGTTGTTTACAACTCTGATCAGGCTTTCTTTATCATTTTTTTTTGTTGTTGGTTGAACCAGCATGAGTCTTCAGGATGGCGTCTATTTTTCTTGCCCAACCCTTCACATATTTTACAAGTTTTGTTTTTTTCTATTTTCTTTTGGGGTTATGGGACAAATTTTGCTTTTTTCGACATTTTTGGTTCCAACCAAGTGTTCCAAATACTTAATTTCATTGAATAGATCTTTTGATTCTTTTACATTTATTCTATCGATTTTATTCGTTATAAAGTCTGGTAACCCTACTGCAATCAAATTTATCAACATCTTCGCTTCCATAAACTTGTCCATTTCTAACAAGAGTTTTTCTTTTTTTAAGGCATAATCTAATAACGACCCATTTATGTATTTGAAATTGATTGCATATTTGATTGGTGTCCATCCTTTGTCTGCATAAGTTTCGCAGAATTCGTCTTTCCATTTTTTCCACTCTGAATTAATTGTAAATTTAATTAACATTGAGCTATACCAATCTGTGCAAGAGCCACTTAAAAATAACCGTAGAACTTCTATTTTTTCTTCATTTTTATGTAAGCCCAAACGCTCACATTAATTTTCAAAAGTTTCTGTCCATTGAGTTATATTATTGGTTTTACTGTTGAATTTTTCCAGTACAAATTTTTCTGCTATACTTACATTTTTCTTTTGATCATGTGAATTTTTTTTTGTAAAACTGTCTAGAATTTCTTTCAAACCTTCTTTTGAAATACCATATGTGGGGTCTGTTGATTCAACAGATCTTTCTTCTAAGATGCGTTCCAAAAATTGAATGTTTCCGGAGCCATCAACATAAGTTTCTCTTAAAGATTCATTCAATTTTATCCAAACCTTTCTTTTTTGGTGCCTTTTTGTGATCGCATTTTTAACCTTTTTGTATTCGTCCGTTTTTAATAATTCAACGTGTAAACTTACATCTTGATAATCATCTGGAATTTCAAAAGTTTCATTTTCAGTTGTCGTAATTGAAGTCAAACATAATATCGTTGTTTTATCATCATCTATTCTCGCTTTGGCGACGATTTCAAATCGCAATTTCTCCATTTTGTGTATACAAGAAATGTCGTTTTATAAGATAATCGTACTTTGTTGTGGACACTGTTAATTAAAACACAACTGAGTTTCTCTGCAAACTCAAAGAAACGACATTTAATGTTATTAATTACAATGTCAGAACACAAATAAACTCAAATTATAAAATTAATTTTTGACAATTTGTCATTTTTTTATCAGCACGTAATTCTGTTTTCTCCCTACTATACCGACGCTCGCCAGAGCTCGCCAATGTCCAAATTAAAGAAAAGGATTTTCTTTACATATTTATAAAACATTAGGAATAAAACTAATGTTTTTAACAACATCTTCACCATTTTCATTATCTTAAACAATTTTATTTCTGATTTTAATTCTTCAGTCCGATTTCGAAAAGCGTAGATTTGCTCATGTACTAATCCGTTTACACTAAACTACAACGAGACATTATTCTACAATCTCGCTGCCGGTAATTGACAATTACCGGTGACATTCCGAACTAGCCTTCATATCTCATAGCTGACAACACTTGGAAATACGGGCCGACGGCGCTGAAATATGTGCGTATAAAAGAAGAAGAAGAGAAGGAAAACGAACGAATTTCAACTTCCAGTTACATGGTTTCCAAGATCTGTTAGAAGCGTCAGAGGAATCGCTTTTGTAGTATTGATAAGGAAATGCTTTCAAGTCTGGGTGCAGTTTTCGTACAAGAGTTTTGCTAGGAGCAGAACAATATTGATACGGAATTGTAGATATTAAAGAAGAAAAGTTTACTTACAAAACATTCAATGCCACTGACAATACTTTCTAAGTACAAAACTGATATAAAAATATGACTTTTTATCAAAATATACAGATTTGTTCTTCTAGAGGTTACACCTCTCCCATTATTATCATTAATCATCGATTACTTGCAGCTTTCAAAAAATAGGAAGTTACACCATAATTTGTTTTTCAAATAATTAAAATAATGGTAAATTTAAAAAATGTTGTGTTGCATTTTGATCTTTGTAATTTCTTGAGAGAGAAATTCTGATGATGGATTTCAAGATAGAAATGTTCATACATTTTAAATTCATTAAAAAAATGACAAATTGTAATTAATCTATTCACAACTTCTAAATTCGTTTACAAATAAGACATGCAATTTGCAGATTATCTGAAAAAATTATTTTTATCTTAAAAATTAGTTGTTTCAATATTTTCAACAAAATAATGTTTGTGTAAATGTCCAAATTATTAACGAAGAAATACGTAAAAGATTCTGTATCCAAAATTATTAAGTTGGACATACTTTATATATCTTTTTATAAAAAAATTGGCATTTAGTGTATTTAGTACAATAGAGATAAATTTTGATGAAGGATTTAGAGGTAGAAATGTTCACAGTTTCTCAATTCGTTAAAAAAATTAGACAAGCCATTTAGAGTTTATCTGAGAAATTTTTATCTTAAAAATTAATTATTTCCGTTTTTGTTAAAAAATGCTTGTTTAAATGTCCAAATTAATAGAAATAATATGTGAATCACTCTGTATCAAAAATTATTAAGATGGAGAAGGCTCTCTTGGGTTTAAAAATTAATAAGTTGGGCTTAAATTTATTTGTCTTTTTATATCTTCTCATTGGAAACTGATACATTTAATTCATTTTTAATTATTAGAATGTTATTGAAAGTAAAGTAGAAATTAAAATGAGAAATGTATATAGATTCTAAATTCTTTAAAAAAAATTAGACAATCCTTTTACAGTTAATCTCAAATAATTTTTTCTTAAAAATTACTTATTTCCATTTTTTGAACAAAAGAAAGTTTGTTTAAAAATCCAATTTAAAAACAAAAAATTATTAAGTTGGGCATAAATTGATTTGTCTTTTTATATTTGCTCATTAGAAAGTGGAATTTGGTTCATTTAGTTCATTTAATTTTTTTGTAATTTATTGTTGTGTAACATGTAATGTTGTACCGAGATCGAGACAAAACTTTATTGCAAATAGAGTCTTCAATATTTGGGATAATTTAGCGAATGGTATTATTACGGCACCCAACACAAATATTTTCAAAAATAGATTTTACAATAGTATTACTTTTAATTTTGGTATTTAACTTGAGCATTGTTATTTGGTGTTCCTAATATTTTTATTTTATTTTTTATTTCTGTGTACTAGTAGGTACCTTCATTTAATGTTTTTCATTGTATTGAACATAATAGGTGCTTACCGCTCTGCCTTCATCAATATGTAATAATAATAGTAATAATAATAATCTAATATGATAAACTTTTTCTTTCATAAAAAGTTACTTACGCAATATTTAACTATTCTTGTCTGCATATTACATCATGCTTTCAATTTATTACAAACTAAATGAAACATTATTTTAAATAAAAGGCCAATCCAACTTATTCTTGATGAGAGATGGCCAATTAAGCTTGTCCATAAGTTTATCTCGCTGAATATGTTAAACTCATACAGATAAGTAAGTTACATGGATATGCAATTGCGAATTTAATTTCACTACTAAATATGTGTAGAAAACTGATAAAAGGATATTTGATTTGACGACATCAAGCGAGTATGAATTAAGTTGTTAGAGAAATAGTCGGAATAAAATTGATAAAGTTAATTATGTTTGTATGATCGCATGATATTGAAGTGAACTGAAATGTTTATGATGTTTCTTATGATGATGTTGAAGAAATATTTCTTTTTTCTTTTATGAGTGTTTTAAAGATAAGGTTACTTAATTTATATTTGGTGAGTTGCAAGGTAATTTAGTTTTTTTCCTAAGGTGCACAAAAGACATAAAAAATAATACCTGTTTATTAATAGACTTTTTTTTCGTTTGGACATAAAATTCTTTTGACTATAAAATGTTTTATTAATTTTTTTTAAATTTTATTAGCATGCTGCTGCTATTTTTAAAATTCAAAAATACAATGATTGGTTTAAATGAAAATAAATTTGCAATACTTTTTCAAATTGTAATAAGAAATATTAGAAGTGGTCAAATCAGCAATTAATTTCATGTATTTCGTATTTTTTACTATTGATTTTGATCATCATTAAAATTCTTCCAAAACTGTAATTATTTATACAAAATAAAAATTAATCACTATGCTAATAATATTTAAATTGAATATAAAATAAAAATGAAAATATATCACTCAGTAATACTTATTTGTTTTAAATTCTAATTCTAATTACAATTCTTATTCTAAAGTCTATACATTTATGGAAAAATCATCATATTTTTGAGTAACAATGAATTTTTTTTATTTATTATTATTATAAAAATACAATTCATAATTACAAGTAATCATAATACAAATAATTAGAAATACTATAAAATATTCTGCTTATTTTGATATATGAGTGCGGTTTCTCTAGATACGTTTTTTTCTGAGTTTCCGTATAATCACTTATTTATCTGTTAATAATTAATATGAGAACACAAGAAGCTCTCGTTATAATCAACATTTACATAGATTCAACACGCAAATCTAATAGATTGCATAAATAGATTTCGAGCTTCCACTATTTCAAATCATTCATATTATTTATTTACTGAGCACTGAGAAATGATCAAAATAATTTACAAGTAAAATCAAAACACCAAAAGATTCTGATAGTTTATTCGTTTTAAGTTCATCCTTTGGTAAAATAATTCAGTGAAAAATGGAATTCTATCCAAATTAAGAATATCACCCCCTGTTAATTAATCTAATCCGCGATGTTTTGTGTCTGTGTATCAAAGATTGTTTGAAAGTGTAGTTAGTGTATTACCTAAAAAAAGAGGTAGAAATCGTTTAGATGTGAAAAAATTGCCGAGAATACATTTTTCACTCTTCTACATTCCCTGTAATCGACCATTCTAAATATCTTGGTGTAATAAAATAAAAAAATTTAAAACGTTTCATTAACCATGATTTATTCTTGAATGGATAGATCTAAAATAATAATATTTATTTCTTTGAAAAAGGCGAGCTTTAGAAAAAAGACATTTTTATTCTGCATACGTTTTGATACCTCATCCATAAATATGTTCATTATTTTCGCGACCACCCTTTATATTTAAAATTTCTATTTTTATAAACAAAACAAAGAGTAAAAAAAAGCGACACAGAATAGTGAAACTATTAAGTATGCATAATTAATAGGGGAGTATCGGAAAACTTATATTTTAATATTTGACATTAAATTTTTATTGATTTCTAGTTCCAGCCCTTAACAGAATTACTGAAAAAGTATCTTTTTTGTAAAACGATTAAAAGAATATTACCAGTTTTTTAAAAATTATACCTTATCTCAATATTCTCAATGTTTAGCATGGCCAATTATTGGAATTTAAAATATTTAATAGATTCATAGAATAGAACAAAAATTAAATACTTTTAAAAGAAACTGGGTGTTCTTAATATCAGAAATATTTGAAAACAGGAAACTTTATGTCACCTAGTACCTTTATTTCAGAAAATAGAAAAAATGTCTTAATCGACTCAATATTGGGCCTATAAAATATATCGTCTCACTAGGACATATTTATATTTATTTTTTAAAATACCAGTATTTTACCCATTGTTTTCTAAATACCATGTACATAATATATCTGGACAACGTCATAATAAAATCATACCTTTGATTTATTTAATCCATTCATTTCCTTCTTCCTCATCATACGTCCCACTCGTTTTGATTATATAAGCAATAATTTGATAATTATCTTGTGTGTTTGGTATTCTTTGTACTAAATTCATAAAAAATTTTTAAATGCTCTATTTTTACTTTCTTTCATCATCATATTGAAGGCAAATACAGCCAAACTTGTATTTTCTTCTTGATTTAACATAATTATTGTTTATTTATAACATCTGTATTATATCTACTTTCCCTTTTTGCTATCTAACTAGTCTTTACACTTTCCAAATTTCGATAGTTTTTACTTTCTGTTCCTACTTCGTTCTTTATATAAGTATTTTTAATTAAAACACTCCCACACACACACAGAAAACAGTATTAATAAAAAATATGTTGAAAGAATAACAGTATAGTGATAATAATAATAATAATAATAATAATAATAATAATAAGAAAAAGAAAAATCGATAAGGCTCAATCACGAGCTTATCATGTTCTCTATTGCGTAAGTTAAGGAACATAACAGCAGATAAAATAAAAATAGCTAAAATATGAGTGGCTTCTAATATTTTAAGATTCCATTAAAGATTCATTAAATAAATCTATAAGTAATACAGCTAGTATTTACTGATTTATTTCTTAAAAAGACTTTCAAATAACCAGTTTTATGGATAATAAATCTAATAATTGTAACTATAACTTATCGATTCACACTGGGCAACACTATAGGCCGAATAGAGATCCCTGCGGCAAACCCCGAAAATTTTTTCGACACTTTTATAATCGTTTTTTATTGCCTCTTATTCTGTACATGTGTTCTTGAACTTTTAAGATGTCGGCTGGCGGGGCACAATGTCTGAAAGAGTAATAGTGACCAGTCATTACGGCACGATGTACAATGTTAAATAATGGTGTCGTAAAATCAAACGTTAAATAACCGCCGGTAATAATAATTAACAGTTATTTTCAAATTTAATTCTAGAAACAGGTTCTCTCAATGGAGACGTTAATCTATAACTTCATGAAGTGTGTTATTGGTAGTAGTGAGAATTAAATGGGAGTAGGACTATAATGCGTTCCTATTTTTCATACAAACAAAAAGTTTTATTGAATATTAATGAAAACACTTCAATTTTCAATATATACCAGCGATTATAGAAGCTACCCGCGAAAATAACGCGTATTTTTAAATGGTATGTAGAACGTATCGTTTGTAAAAAATATGCTAATAAGAATTTTTTCTAAGATTAGTTTTTCCAAAAATTAATTTTGAACGTTTACTCGAAAACGTGGCAACACCTCACATTTTTGAGCTTTGAACTTGACCCAGTTATTCAAGTGACGCGGTGTTGCTGTCCTTAGTTGATTTTCGGGAAATAATATTTGGATAGATGTAAAGTATTTTTTTTTCTTAAGATATAACTGGCTATCCATGGAACTCAAATGTGGTACGTAAGATGAAATCGAAGGAAACTCAAAATCTTGCAACAAAAATTATTTATTAAACTTGATTGACAACTAGTTTCGACCTACCCGGTCATCATCAGGTCATAAATAAATTAGGTAACAAATTTAAATTATACAAATAAAGCACAAACTGCAATGTGAAGTAAAATACTAAATTTAATTAAAATTACATAAGGTTATCACTAAAAAATGGTGGTACAAATTCTCATCGAAATATCGTTTTATATTTCCAGTAAAAAAACTGTGTAAGCAAACAGTTTTGTACAAAAATAAATCCCACACAATTCCACTGTGAGGTTCTTTAAACTTCCGACCCCGAATTAAAATATTCTCGAAACTCCTTATTTAACATCGGTCTGAAGTGTTAATTGTTAGTTGTAGCCGAGGAGAATGTATTTTTATTCAACTGATAAAATCAGTTATTAAAAAAGTTAGTTGTCATTTCTCATAAGACTATGCTACATAACACGATATAATGATTAGATCATTTGATAAAACCGTATAAAAGATGTGAACTCTTAAATAAAGAGAGTACAGTTAGGTATTTGTCTAGTGTGGAAGAGTAAATTGTCGAGGCGGATGCTTAAAGAGATTACCATTGGATTTAGTCGTTTATTTGGAATACGAAATTTTCAATGGACTTCAAGCAAATCATAACAGTTTCTCATGTAGGAAACGCATAAAGAAAACAGCATCATGAAAATGTTAATTAAGAGGTTATACCAGTAATCATTTAATTTTGTAACAGAATTTATATCACATACGATTAAATTTTAAAAAATACATAATTTTTCAGTATTAAACCAATAAACACGGCAAGGATTCTAAATTTTTAAACAACTTACAACTACAAGTGAGATTTACATAAATTATATTAAATTAGAATCATTTCAAAAAGTCAAGTATGTCAGAAGTAACTTCAAATATTAAGATATCAGAAATGAAAAGCAATTTGTTTACAAATCATAATTAATAAGTTCATACAACATATTAACTTCTGGCGGCCCATTAACTAATTTCAGTAATTGGTGTTTAGTAAAACTTAGAAGTTAAATATTAAGTATATCATCACATGATTTTGTATCTATTGTAAATAATGTTTTGGAAGAAATTTAATATTAAGAAAAGTTAAGTTAAGTAATTTATATCGTAATGCTAATTTTATCTAACCTCAAATATGTTAACCAGTGAAAGTGTTGAAATCTTCTATGTGTATATGTGAACTTTGTTTTTAAGCATAACGTATACTATAAGGGGACATTATTCCTGATTGCACAATAAAATCTAGAGATTTGTTTAATATAATTATTTAATATAGAACCATATTTGAGAGAAAACTTTAAATTTAATGTACACCTTACAAGAATTAATATACATAAACAAAATAAAATTTTTATCATAAAGATGAAAAAGTTAAAATATAATCATTCCCACGGAGCATTTCAAAAAATAATTTTGTACTAAAATTATGTTTAATAAATATAATATAAAAAAATATTGTTATAAGAGGACTATGATTTCAAAAACTTACAAAAGATAACTTTTACTTTCTGTCTCTCGTTCGTTTCAAAACGTTGTAAAGTCCACATCTCATCTTATTTTTATTTTTATTTTTTAATTCAAAATTACCTCAAAATTGCCAACTAATGAAAGTGTTTAAAACTTATTTATTTACAAGTAAACTGTGTTTTTGATCACAACGTTTTATTGATTTTTGAAAATCTTTCCATTAGAGCAAATATTTACAAATAAGTATACCTTTAATATTGAAAGAAGAAAACTAATATATTTCTTAATTATTCAATTTTTTTTTCAAATTGGCCTTTTAAAGAAATTAAAATATTAACAGAATTTCAGCATACATTCTAAATAATTATTTCTACTACTATTATCCAAGATACAAGTAACTATGAGATAGGTATCATTTATTTCAATGATCTTAACTTTTTAATGAAATAAAATCGACTTCTGAAACTCTCCCTTATGTAATATTGAAATATTGAGCTAAAGTAATTATTAAGAATGTAACTTTACAATTCGCAACATATAACAACAAAATTAATAATGATTATGTCCTCTTCTGAGACTTACAATTTCACCATTCAGATGAACATTGATTCTATCAAGGAACTTATTAAATCTAGAAAAATTTTTATTTAATTATTCTTGAAGTTGCAGAACCAATGTTTCAACGTTTTCTGTTTATCTTCGTGTTAGCAATCTTTGTTTCACAATGCTCCAAAGATCCTCAATTAGGTTAGGATCAGGACTGTTGGCCGGCCACTACATAACTTCAAGATTTAGTTCTTCTAAAAATTGTTGATCAATTTCGGTAATATGAGGTCTTCTATTGTCTTGCTGCAAGATAAAATTGGGATCCATATGGGATAACAATTGGTTCACGGATCTTGTCTAACCATTACTGTTCCATTTTCAAAAACGTGCAAAGCAATGCGTTCGTTCAAAGTTATCCCCGTTCAAACCAGAATAGGTCTACTTTACCTCAGCGCTGAGTCTAAATATTGTTTTCCTTGAAGTCTACATACTCATGTAAGAGCATCATTGGTAGTAACAAAAGTCAACTTTCATAGATAAAAAGTATTATGTGGCTCTAGTTTGTTGTATTCCAGTTGATAGGTGAATTGATTTGTTGTCCTAAGTATAGTATCCTTGGGTTCTATAAAGTAGTTTATGTGTTTAGTATTATCTCCTTTTCTAAAGAATATACAATATTTGTTTCCTTTATTCTATAAGCCAAGCTGTCCAACGCATACCTTCAGCCAGCGATCCCCGGTTAGATCTCTTTTCGTTGCAGTTTCTCAAAAGTGCCTTAGTTGATCCTATAAATCATTCTAGTTGTTCTGTCTTTTTGATTCTTAATTTTCCCTAGTATTTCCACTGACCTCGAATCTGGACATACAAATGAAACACTTCTTGTTTAAAAATTTTCCGACCTCTTCGATATATGGACTCGAGCTAAATGAGAAATTACAGCTGCGCTACGTGATTTTAACTATCCTTCATGAAACTTATTTCCTACTATTTTTTTCGATATTTGCCTACGATTAGCTTCAAAAAAGCAATTTCTTAGCTGTGAAACAGTTCATGTTTTTGTTACAGAGTCAAATTGATCAGATGATGCTCTTCTCGAGGAGAAGTTATTCTCTAAGTTCTTCTTCTAATAGCACCGACTTCCGACTTCTCTAATGTTAAGCCACATAGAGTGAATTGCTGGTTAATTCGTTTGTATCATCTGAGCCATATATCTATCTTCTTGCAACTTGATTCTCATCAGGATATCTTCTTGCTACTCTAGGACATCCTTGTTAATTATTTCACTCTGGTTTTGATAACTTATAATACTTTAACTGAACTTTAAGGAACGACAACTATAATTTTTATAATTTAACTTATTTATTAAGGAAAGAGAAATACATCTTTTGGTTGCTAAAATGTGGAGAAGAAGATAATGAATATAAGCAATAATCCCTTGAAAAATATAGAAATTGCAAACATTTCAAAAAGTGAAACCTATAGCATTAAAAGTTACAAAAACAGTTCAACTAATTTTTTTTTAAATCTCTATTTTTTGTACAAAATACCATTTCTCAGGTATATTTTTTTGCTCCATATTTTTATTACCACTTTTTACGGTACTATTACAGTTCAAAGAGTTACCAATATTACTGATTATTATATGAGGATGGGAAAACCATTTGGTATATATAACAATCAACTAACATAATATTTTATTATTATTTTATTGCAAAATAACAGGTGCTAACGAATTAATTACCGCTAAAACGAACTAATCATCTAGAACATATCATTTAAACACGTTGTTTCGAGATAAATTGTGGCGCAACTAATTGCGTTATAAAAAAGACCTAAAGAACTAAAACACTAAAACTGCATTATACTTATGCGACGTAAATGTGTCAAAATCAACGATATTAAACCGAATAAAAAGACGGCGGATGCTGGTATTTTAATAAACATTTAACTAAAATACCTAACTGTAACGAACTATTCTCTGTAATGTCGTTATGACAATTGTACTGGTACTAATTATGTTAAGGAGATATCGACTCTCTCTTATCGACCATCGTGCCAAGTGCAAGAATTTAAATTTGTAATTCACAGATCAACAGCGTACCTAATCAGTTTCCCAGAGGATATATCTTCCAACAAAAATCTTCTGATACAAACTGTTAAACAAGATATATGAAATATTAACAGAAACTTTTAAATTTATTTCTCTAATTGTTTACTGTTAAAATTAGATTTGTTTTCTTACAAACTACAAATAACCAAGACATGGAATATTAAATTTGACATCAGTAATTGTTCAAATTTAATGGAACCCTTGAAAATTTCGTTTGGGTACATCATTGCACAGATGTTTAGGTAACGGCACATTAAATCATGTTTTTAAATCATATATATAAGGCCCTCTCGCCTGCGAAATATCAAAATACGTATCTCTATACTCGTTAACGATCTCAGAGAAATGATACCAATCAGTGTCTCACAACAAATGCAAGTCATTCTTATAGTCCTGATTTGTTTTACCTCAGTCATCACGCCGAATTGGCGGGGAGTTTTGCTTTATTGTTTAACCAAAATTGTTTATACGAGAGTAGCCATTGCATGTTTTCAAGATGAAATAGAAAACATGAAGAATATGGCTGTAAAGATGATTTGGATTTTACTACCAGAGATCAACTTAAAAGAAGAAGAAATTACTGCAATCCACTTCTTTGTAATGGATCACTTTACTGCTTTTTCTGGTTATAGTTGCTTGTGCCTCCTTGCTTTGTCTACCACCTCCAACCATTTTTTTCTATTATTTACTGCTTTTTTTACCTCTTTAACTTTTTCTAATGTTAGTATTGCGTGACTGCTTGTTCTTGCTTCTACCGGTCCAGCCTACAATAGTCTACTAAAATCATATCTCATTGAGAAAAATATTAAATTGTAATAAATAAAGAAAAAACAGATTATTTCCCAATCAACTCAGTAGTGCCACAATGTAGTGTATTAAGACCGCTGTTATAAAAACACATACAGGAAAGTTTGCTGACAATACAGTTGTACTATCAACACCAGAAGACTATCAAGTACCTCAGAAGACACACAAAACCATCTTATCTTTAGGTGTTGATAAGGAAGTGGAAATTGAGAGAAAATCAGTAAACGTAATATTTACCGAAAATAAAATCAAACCCATTTGGTGTTATGGAATAGAATTGCGGGGCTGTGTCTTCAAATTCTTTATGCCAATACAAAATATTTCAGGTTATGAATACTCCTTGATATTTTACGAAACCTACATTCAATAGAAATTCCTAGATTCAAGGTTCCAGTTATTCGTTATTCAAAAGAAGCCCACCAAACATCACAAACCAACAAAACACATTCCTGGAATATCTACTAAAAGCAAGAACAAATAAACAATTTAAACCTTATAGCCAGTAGAAGCAAAAAAATGTGTAGAGCATGCCAAATCAAACAGACATTTGATCTGAATTTGCATCCTATTCGTCCATGGAATAACAGATTTAATACAAATAGTCTATCAAGTAAAAGAAATTTGCTTTTCCTTACCTTAGCTAACACATTTGATAATCTCTGACATCAAGGACAAATTCTACCGAAACAGTATAGCATTTAGGATGGTACATAACATACCTTCTTCAGAGTAAAACAAGAGGAGGAATTCTCTACTAAAAACTACGAGTTCCACAAGGAAGTAAGCTCCACCTCCCATGTACTTTTTAAAAATAAAGCTGGTGTTAATGTTTATTAAAAAATTGATAGGAAGTGTACTTTCACTTAATAATAATTAGAGCACGTCGTAATAACAATATGCATCAACTAAAACTTCTTACTGTTTCTTAGATACAATTATATTCTATATCATATCCCTTGCTGTTTAAATTATAAGCTCTATCTAGTATAATAATTAAGTTTATGATTACTCACTACATGTTACTAACTTTCTACCTAATTAAATATGGTCTTTTTTCTTAGAAGTGTAGAGATAGAGAACTTGTAGTTCTCAGAAAAGAATAGTTTACAATGGGCATTAAAATGTTTAATTAACAACAAACTGAAGTAAACCAAAAGCTAATTTTTGTGGTTTTATCCGAATAAGACTAAAATTAGTCCGTATCTTGCTTTGGCAGTTGAGACGACGTCAATGTTGGCCATTTTGAATTTGTTTGCTCAACAATGGGGTTTTTTCACGGTGTTTCCATGGTTACCTGCCGGAATTTGTTTTTCTGTTGATTTCGGCGCGGACCTGATTCGAGCCTTTTAATTTATTCGACAGAAGCATACATTGTATTTATGTTAAACATTGTCTGATGGTCATTTTTGCGTTTCTTATTGCCAGAAAGGCCGTTGATGAGCCTTCTTCTTTGTCGTTCAATAAATTAATTGGGGGCTCATTTCACCAGTTATATACAGAGTGATTCAATAAGACAACACAAGCCTATATAGTAAATTTAATTCTGATTTTCTATGTGTTACCCTCGAAAATTCGGCACATTAAACAATGCTTCTAATTTTGAGTGGGTCTTCAAAATTTGTCAAAGAATTACGAGAATCAAATGGTTGTGCTTAAGACAAATAATAGAAATGAAATCATTTTAATTTTGTGAAATTCCTGATGCGAATAAATAATAAACAGATGATTAGTGGAAGATTTATTACACTGTTTGCATAAGAAGCATTTCTGTATTTCAATTCATATGGACTATACTTAAAACTGAGAAGGAACATAAATTATACTAGCGAAACTTGTACTTAATCAATCAGAAAAAATAATCCATCTTTGAAAATTACAGCCCTGAAATGAAAGAAAAACCTCCTGATATAATTGTGTTGATGGTATTTAAGGTTTTACCTACCGAATGGCAGGTCTTTGAGATTTTTTTGATAAATGCTTATCTTCGAGCTCTTGTACTTTATACGCATTACTATTTTTATTTACAAAACTTAATTGGATTGTAAGTGTGCGGTATGATAAAATGAAACGAAATTGTGGCTTTTAGTTAACTTTAGAGTAATTATAATTAATTACTATTTTATTGTAGCTTCATATTTCACTACAGGTTTATTTATAATAAATTATCCACTATTTATTAATCAATATCATTATTATATATCAAATATGATTTATATGCCTATCATTTTATTTTGAAATGTTTGAAAATTCAATAATGTGTGCACAAAAATGTTGAGTGTAATTTTATATATAAAAGAATTAATTAACTTAAATTTAGATATTACCTAAATTGTGAGTTGAATCCATTTGCTTCAAATTTTAAAAAAAGTATTCAGTGTTTTTTTTAAGTAAATGTTGCTTTTGAATATATTGTTAAATTTAAAGTCAAATTTTAATTCATATTCGAATTCATTTAAATTTTTTAATTAAAACGGGAACTTAATTAACTTAAATTTAAATTTTAGCTAAATTGTATTTTGAAGAACAAATTTTAATTCAAGTTCGAATCCACTCAAAGTTTTTAATGAAAAGTCAATCCTAATTAATTTTTATAGTTTAAAGTATGAATTTAACAAAACTCTCGCGAGCTGAAAGTTAAATTGTCATTTGACTTTGGAATTAGCGGCAATTTTTAAATTAAGCCCGAATTCAGAAAAGCTTTTTAATTAGAAGCTGAACTTAATTAAGTTTACATTTTAGCTAAATTATAATTTGAGGGCCAAATTTACTTTAAAGTTTGCATTCAGTAAAACATTTGAATTAATTGTCGATACTAATCTAATAATTGTCGATCTTAATTAGCGTAAGTTTAAATTTGAACTGAATTTGAAGTTTAAATATACTTTAAATTTAAATTCAGTGATACTTTTTAAATAAAAGTCGATCTTAGTCTTAGTCTTAAACTTTTTGTGTGTAAAGTTTGAATTTAATTGAAGTCTTGTGAGTTTGAAATTAAATTTATATATTTATTTGAATTTCTATTTAACGTTAAATATCGATTTAAATTCAAATTCATAATTTTCTTAATTAAGAGCTAAACTTAATTAGTTTTAAATTTTAGCTAAATTTTGATTTGAAGTCAAGCTTAAAATATGTAAATAAAAGTTGATTTTAATTATCTCCCTAAGTTTAAAGTTCAAATGCGTATCAAATTTTATTTCAATTTCGAGTTCAATAAGACTTTTTAAATAAAAACCGATCCTAAAACTTCTTAAATTTAAAATTTGAATTTAATTAAAGTCTCGCCAAGTTAAATTTTAGCTGAATTTTAATTTAATTTTGAATTCTTAAGGGACCCTTAGTACTTTGAAATATTTAAAAATAAAAAAATTATGATAGTTCCCCAAGTGACGTTAACTTTCATTTGAAAAATTTTATATTAATTATACTGAATAAAATCTCTAAAATTATACTAATTACTAATATAATTTATATTAATACTAATAAATAAAAATTAATAGTAATGAAATGTAAATGCCCTATTAACTAGACCCACAACATTAATCATTGTTACATTTATTATTATTAGCCAATTTCTCCCGGATACAAAAAATGTATTCTAATCAGTAAAATCAAAGTGAGGTTTGACAACTGAAAGTTGCTCCAAATTTTATTTGATTTATGATAGGCGCTGAGGTAATGTTAGTATAACTAGTAACCAAAAACAGATATATGCGACTAATTATTTGTTTGTGTATTAATTAACTGTCAAATACCACCTCACCATATCGTGTTGCGTGCAAGAGATCATTTTCACACAACTTTTTTACGTTCCCATTTTAACAGGACTTAAGAAACAGGTGTAAAAGTTTACCGAAAGTATCAAGTTGGGTGTATAGCTTAATTTGGACAAAAAATAAAAGAAACCAAGATTTTATTATCGGATCAAATTTGAAAAAAGGATAAAACCAAATAAGAGATTTCAAAATACCAATGATCAAATCTGAGGTTTTTGAATAAAAATATACATTGGAAATGGTATTAAACTTAAAATTTTTAGATAATCATATTATAATAATCGTAAAATCAGTATTAGGTGGTAATGTTAATATTTTAAAAAATTGCTATGCATAAAGTCAACTGGGTTTATCTTTTAAAAGGGAAACGGTTATTATCCGCCATCAATAAAGTAAAAGTAAAATTGTTATTAGCCATAGTAAAGGTAATAAATTCTTGAAGGTAAATTTCAATGTTGATTATAGCAATATTTTTTAGAATAGTAGAAATGACGATGACAAAGAAAAATATTAGTAAAGAAGCGATTATTTTGTCAAAGGAACTAAAATACGTTTTGTGTATTCTACAAAATTGTATACGCTAAAAACAAATTTAAGACCGTAAAAGCAACAAATTGTAAATGTCACATATTTCAAATTTCTCACAGGTCGAAAATTTCCTAGAATCCATCAAAAAGTTGTTCAATGTCTCTTAACATTAAAACAACCGAGTCCAAAGCAAATCTAGTTCTCGCTAAACTGGTCATCTCCTTCGAGAGCTACAAATCATACAGTGTGTTGTACATTTATGTCAGCAAACGACCACTTTATTATCACGTCACAGCCATAAAACAATCCAAAATGGTTTTCGAAATACCACTTTAAACAAACGGCTGCAATATCTGAAAACAACTATTGACGCTTCGGTAGAAAGTGGTGATAAAATCAGCGTTAGTTGTGATTTTATCAAACAACTTATCACAAATATTTTTAACAATAAATATACAAAGAAGTTTATGTTAGATATGCTTCCTATTTATTGTTTCTTAGGACTCCGTATGACGGAGTTGTGTAAATAAGACTAAGATTCTACCGCCGGTTGATTTGTTTAAGTTTTACTATTGTTCTTACCTATGAATTATATACTGGGGTTTATTTTATCGTTTTTTACATTGAAAAAGTGATTCTGGGATTTTAGAGCGAGTAGTTGGGGTCAAAATAATGTCAGTCGTTCAAATTACTTCCTCTTCTTTTCTGAGAACGAACTCCTGCGATATCCCTTATATTGCAATATTATTTCTTTGCTTTTTAACAAGATATGTATGTATTGAGTATATAGGGTTTCCCAAAAGTCACGGGATGGAGACATAAGTTTCTAACGAGTGAAGAAAAAAATCTGAAAATTTGGAGATCACTAAAGTGCTATAAAAACTACATTTTAAGATGGTTTAAAAATTTCACTTTATTTTAAAGGTAATGAAAAAAGAATCACATCCCCAAAACCAAAACCCGATATTTTGACACATTGACTGCCACGAGTATCAAAACTGATACACACTTGTTGGGTCCAGTACGCCGCCCTGTATCATTTTGTAACAAAAATAATTTCGTTCTAACCGTAGTATGCTATCAGTTTAGCTTAGCTTTTTTGCCATGGGGGTGAAAACTTAAAGAAAATATATGCATTTTGTTCAAGTAATATCTGCAACATGTCTAAGAAATATTGCAAAGGTTAGAAAACTTATGGTAGTAGCTTCATGTACATGTACAATTTATCGCCCTGACGCTTCGTTGTTAGATTTTCTACTCTTTTAATAAAAATTAACTACTTTTTTCATTACAGAAAGTTTTTGGGACACTTGACAATGGAACTGTGTCGAAATACTTCCTAAAATTTTATCCATTTATTTCTAACCACCCAGATTGGCTCTAAATTTTTAGTTCCAATAAATTATACACTTAGAGTCGCCTGTTACAATATCCATTTCACAGAGATATCTAGGATCGAGTACATTTGAATGTTTAATGAATATCCATTCATGAATACTCACCGAATACATCTATTGAATATCTATTAGTCATAGGAAGATTCCTTTCCATACAGATCAAACGTTGTAATTGAAATTATTCAAAGTTTACATACGTTAACTATATTGTTGATGAGTTTAATTAAAATTAGTATTGATGAGATCGTTACAGTAACTTAATCTTCCCACATTTCGAACGGAATGAAGGTGTAAGAGTGAAAACGCGATTATTTCTATTCCTGAACAATAGCTCATTGTCACGTATCGTATGATATTCTCCATTCATCAAGAATAATTACAATTTCCATTCGGATTGGCACTGCTATTTGTAAGGTTTGCGCAACAAAGACGTTTTTTGTTAAAGACTATAATGAGACAGTGAAAATCCAGTAATAGAATTTATTGTTGGTACTTTAATTTGAACTATCTTTCGCTGACAGTAGCGCCACGGTCGTAGTTTTTGTTGAAAATATCCCAGATATTTAATAAAACTAGGCAACAAGTTAAAATGATTGTTCCATTCCAATCCCGCTTTATTTCCTTAATTTCTTAATAGAATCATTTTACTTCTTTATTGTTGAATTTTTCTTCTGTACGTTTGATTTTAGTCTCTAATCTTTTTTCTGTTATTTTAAAAGTTTTTTTTAATTTTATTAATTTTTCTTCTATTTCTGTATTGTTATTTTTCAACACAATTTATTTTGTTCTTTTCTTTTCCTTTGCATCTATACATTTCTCAATTCTTCTCGGTTTTCCGACTCATTTACTTCTTTAGTGCAATTTTCCAGCATTTCTTCAAACTCTGTATAGTTATCGTTGATATCTTCATTTTGTAATTTTTCCACATGCAGTAGTTTTAACTCTCCTTTGTACATTTTTCTTAGAATATGCATTCCTCTTTTTTAAAAAGTTATCCTTACCATGAAATGATCTGATCCTGTTTCCGCTCTGCTTTTTATAAAGTTTCTGGTTTTCATGTGTATTTATTTTCTTACATGCCTCGTACTCAATAGATAGATATACATACAAATATAAGAGGATCAGTAGATATAAAATTATTTTAGTTAAAGAAAAGATAACAATAATTGAATTACAGGTATAGACTTGTAAGGACAAATGGAGAGAGGTTACACAACGAAATTTTGATGAAAACGGAAAAGGCAATGGAGAATTTCGGAAGATAAAATGAAAAACACTGAATGACATTGAGCAATAGGCATCGCATGAGAAAAAATTATGATTAGTTGAATAAAAAATAGGATTCTGCCACCCTCTGAAGACAAAACGAAGCAGTTGTGGAAGCAGAATAATAAAAAAAAGAAGAAATTAAAAAGTTTAAGTTGCAATGTTCTAATTTCGTATTGATTTTGGAGCGAAAATGGATTAAACAAAGTAAAGAATGACACAGAAAAACTTAGTATAAATGCAATATTTGGATACGTAGAGAGTTTAAGGAAGATCGAAAAACTCCAGGAGTGAGATCAACAAGAAAAAGAAATAATAATTTCATTTTATTATTATTTATTTGTACGGCGCCTATGAATCTAGCAAAAGATAATGGACAACCACCACATGCCGTTAAGAAAATTAGTAGATTTGAGTTTGTTTGAGGTTAAGTTTTTTATAATAGCGCATATTATACGAATGTAAGCACAATAAACGAACTTCATTATTATTAAAATTGTAGTCTTAATAACTTTTGCATAATCTATTGTTGAAAAAGAAAATAACCACTTTTATCTGAAAATATCGTTATTAAACTCAGTAGGAAATATTAGAAATTTTCTAATAATTGTCTAGAGACTACCTTTATTAGTCTAATTTTATTGCTTTTCCATTCTGTTGTCATAATTTCAAATAAAGAGCTGTTTACAGTGCGGTAAAATCGTTGTTTCATCATTCTGCTTTATTGTCTACATAAATTACTAAACAGTACTATTACTATCATCCTAATTTATTTCTGTCTCATTAGAGTTACTTATTTTTTACAAATGAATTTAAGAAGAAGTGGAATATTGAAGAAAATCGCTGGAGGGTATTAAGCAACGCCTGTAGGCGTTTCGGTCATGCTTTGTAGTCATCAGACCCCACCTTTCACACTCCTTATTCAACAAAGAGTAAACAATGAACTGTTATCAAGATTACTCATTTAGAAACCTTGGCTTGAATTATTTTGTTTACGGTTGAAAATAATGGTATTGGTTTGTCTTTCCAATGGGATTTATTATCGTACCCAGATTGAAGAAATTTCAGGTTCGATACAATCGAATAAAACCAAATTAATATAATATTGATTAACAAGTGTTTTACAATTTATCATCTTCAAAAAAAAATTTGTTGTTCAAAATTGGGTCATTCTAGTAGACCATAAGGGTGAGTGCGTCCCTGGTCTAACAAACCAGTTCTTTTACCGGAATCTAAGCCATGTATGCCCACGAAGAAAGGATAATGGTTGGAATTAAATTTCAAATCAACATGTGTAGTATTTAAGAGTACAACCACAGAGGCGGAACGATGGGCTGGATGAAAAGAAAAATATATAAAAACAAGATTATTTTAAAATGTAAAACTATTTTTCTAATTTTTGTGAATAATAAAAGAAGATTAAGATGTAGTTTTTCTCGTACTTTAAGAAAATTTGCCGGATTATAGTATAAAATTGATAGTAATAAGCCTAAACGAAATTATTTCCTTTATTATAAATTTACAGCAAAGGAATAATTTACATGTATTTAGTGTCACATATTCACAATTCCCAGAATGTTTTCAAATTTTTTTAATACAGAACTACTCTATGTCTCGCATTAATCTTAAAAATTAAACATTAATTAAGGAGCAGATAAATCCCATTTGTAATTATACATTTCTCTTTGTTGTTAATTTTAACGTGTTAAATATTCAAAATATTTTGTATTGGTGAAAACTATAGGTGAAGTGTTATTTGATAATTCCACAGACAGAAATCTAAAAGGGATAAATCTGGTAGTCTAGTTGGTCTCTACATTCAATGGATCTAAAGCCTTGTTTAGATGGTTTTTTATCTTTATCATTTAAACCATTTGTATCGTAAGTAAAAAAAATAGTGGTAATTAATTTAACGGAAATCACTTTTTTATTTCTTTAAATATGTAAATCAACGCTTTTATTACAATTTCTATTTAAAAGACATACCTCTTAGATTAAAAAATTACGTTCGAAAATTTTTGTAAAAAAATGTAATTCTCTAAGAGGTACTCACACTATATATTCCTTATATCTCTAATTTTTTAAATATACACCCTTTTTTTCACTTATCATGAATTTTCCAACTTGCCTTTAATAAAAAAATAATCTCCCACACTGTCACTTTAAAATTTATAAATAAAAGATGAAATTTCCTTCGTAGGTATTTAAACCCTTTGTCTGTGTCAAATTGTTGGTACTATAAAAGAGTATTTATAGGTGTAGCTAATAAGAATTCAAATTTTAAGGTGTTTGGTTTCAATGTACAATGCAGCCGGGCCATGATGCGCTTGAAATAAAAGGCCGGTATTGTAATGTGATATTAAAAAATAATTAAAAGAAAATTTATAAAAAATAAAACTAGACTCGGTGATAAAAACTAAGGAATTATTTTATGGAATTGGTCGTTGTAGTTTTATATGAATTTATTCACAGATATTTTTCTAATTAAAAATGAATTGATATGGCACATTAATATCCTATTAAAATATTAAATTAATAATTTGGATGTGATTCAACAATATTTTTCTTAATAATTATCTATTTTATTTCATTTTAATTTGAATACTGGTGTTAAATAACGGATTACTCAATAAGCGTATGTTACGTACGCATCGAATGAAATATTGAGTGAGGCAAACACTTTGAAATTTTAAAAGTTTTTTAACAGACAGTAACTTCAAAAAAACAAGTATTGGGTAAATTATTTTTTTATTTATTTTTTTTTCGAAATGTATTGTTGTGGAAATAAATTAAATTCAAATCCAAAACTATCAAGAATGTGTATAGGTAACATTTAATTAGTTAACATTAGTTGTTTGAGTAGAGTTTAAATTATAATAAAAACAGGGTGTTCCGTGTTCCATAAACAATATTATGTATATTGACATCATATTAACTTCTGCTATACTGACTAATTTGAATCATTGATGTTAAATTTTGTTAAATTAAGTATAAACTTATATAGATTATGTGAATCAAAGATCTTCTATATAAAATTGATTGTAAATAATGTTTAAAAACAGATATAATATTAATGAAGACAAAAATAAAATTATATGAAACAAAATTATCATATAGTTATTTGGAATAAATTATAGTAAATAGAATTCAACAATAAGAATACATTTTAATTTCAAGATACCAAATAACATGAAACTAATTTAAATAGAAAATGTTGAGGTTAATCGAAGGACTAAATTAAATGGTGATTTTTTCTATTTTTCTGAATAAGGATAGAAAAAACAAATATTGGAAACTTGTAATATAATCATTCAATAATAAGTATGAATTGTTATAACTAGAAATAAAAAATTTTAAACAATGAATTATAACATGATGTTATTTTTAAAATTTCAAAATACAGCTAAGCAAATTTTGAATAAGATTAAAATATTAATCATATTGTTATTGTTGAATTGAGTTTATAAGGGATTTACAACAAATTTTAAATAAAATTGAACATATTTATATATTGAAATATAAAAAAACCCGATATAGAACTATTAGGGAAATTTAACAAAAAATATATTGTATAAAATACTATAATCGGTATTGTAAAGAAGAAAACAATTGTTAATATTAGTTTTGTTAGAGTACGTGATCTCAAAAACCTGAAAATTTGACACAGGGAACTTGTTGTCTTGCTAAGGGTGAACATCATCATAATTGTTTAAAATCAAAACACACTTTGTGTAATAAAAATAGTAAGTTTGTATATAACCAAAAAATATTTTTTTTTTCTAAGATTGAGTTAAGTATTAATTTCATCACAAGAGATGAATAAGTAATTACTTACATTCCTGATTTTCATTGAAAATTATTTTTATTATTATTGTAAAGGACTGAGATATTAAAAAATTAATTAATAATTAATCATTATAAGATATTAAAATAATAATAATAATAAACAGATTAATACTATTTACAATAAACAGAGTGGACCATAAGTCTGGAAACGGCCAATTATCTCGTAAATTGCTAGTTTGAATTCTACAAAATTTGGGATAAGCCTATTTTGGGATATGGAGATTCCAGATTTGACAATTGCAATATTGCTAGATTTGCCGTTTCTCTGATATTATTAGTCATTTTGATTTTTTAAATACATACCTGCATATTCAGTCATTTGTGGAATTTTCTCTTCAAAATGAGTTCAACCATATGTAACACTTATGATTTTATGTAGTCTAAAGATTTTACATAAATAAAACGGAAGTCTGGCAACGCCTAATTGTCTCAATAAATTTTTTAATACAAACTATTTTCTACATTCAAACGTAACAATTGAAAGATTACAACATTTTTAAAATAATGATTACTTAATCAAGTGTTCAATATGTACTCCATTTGTGGTTGACAGTACCCGAATCGTTGGTAGAATGCGTCTACCACATTTCTCAATGATTGTCTAGAACTTAATCGAAATTAATCTATAATTCGTTGCCTTAGCTCTGCAAGACTTGCTGGTTTAGTTTTGTAAACTGAATTTTTCAAGTATCCCCAATAAAAATAATCTTTACGATTGAAATCAGGTGAACGTGGAAGCTATACAAACTACATATGGTTGAACTTCGGACAATTAATTTACGAGATAATTAGCCGTTTCCAGACCTTTGGTCCACTCTGTATACTAAAGAATGTATTGTGCGTCTCTCCCGTTTTTACGATATAGCAAACAACGTTTCAAACTTTGTATGATGAAACTCTTTCAGCGCAGCTCCAAGTGACAAAATTACTTTTCCAACCTGTACTTTATCCGTTTACAGTTCTTCACAATCCCCTATTGTTTACACAACGTAAAAGTTATCGATTTTTACAAACGATAATGTCACAAACTTTCGCTACGTTCTGTTATTCAGCCTTGTCCCTTCGATTGTTTCAGTTTCACTTTCTTCGCCCACCGCGTTCTGGTTAGCGAAATATTTTTCAATGTCAACAACGACCAGATTTCAACTTATAGTTTATTGTAGCCATTAGATAAACGTTTGAAATGTAGGTCGATTGAAATCTGGTGTAAATGTTGATCAAACTAAGTCGAGGCTTATACGGAAGAGAAATAGAGTTATTAGCATGAATAGAAATTTTTATAAAGTGATAGTTGCTGTGTTAGTAAAGTAAAGAGTATTTTCAATAATAAATGTGTTAGTGTATGGCGTAGTAGCAGGATTTTGTAGCTTGATTGAAAACTTCAAAAATAACCTGTAATGCTTGAAAAAATCGAAGCCATACAGGACCGTTGACTCAATGGAATCCTTGATCCTGATTAACTGGGAAATTGGGATGAAAAAAGGTCAGGTAACTCGAAAATATGATTTAGTATCCTGACCTTTGAAAATTGTATTCAATTTCAAGGCTAAGTAATAAAGTTTTCCTTTGATTGAATATTTCTTATTACATATAAAGATAATTTGGATGCACGATATTGAAGATCCAGACATAACAACACTTAAACATTTTTTCTGAAGAAGAAACTTTTAACAAAATTAATAGGTTTTCTTTTTCCAATAATGGTTAAGCAGACATAATTGAAGTAAATGTTATTTTACTAAACATAATATTTTCGACGCCGTAATAACTAATACAATCAGTTGTAATTATGCAACACAATAAAAAACAACATAACATAAAACTTTGATGTATCTATTGCATAAAACTGCTTTCGTTGAAAATTAATGTCTACATACTTATTTGGCAAAAGTAAATAAGAACTAAATAACACTGGTGATGTTTATAGTGTAATAAAGCATGCACACAAAGCGTTCTAGTATTTTGAAGTAATGAATAAAATATATATGTCTGCTTAGTAATTACTTATTTGATATAATAATTAGTCAAGACATTATCGGCTATAAGTTTATTAATGTCATTACTTGTCAGATTAAAATTATTTATTTGTTATAGAAGAATATAATTAAATTCATTCTCCACGTCACTTCAAGAAAAATACTGTTTAGTGTCTAGTAAATCTACAATTAAAAGCAAGAATTCTACAATAAAATAATTTTAAAAATATATTTTGCCATAAAAAAGTAAGAAATTTGGACATTTTTGTAATAATTGCTTAAGAAATGTTTTTAGCGAAGTTTATAATTTCAGTTCCTTGATTATTTTTATTGCAAATAAATAAATACTTTCTATGCATTGTAAATAAATCACTTACACATTTGTTACAATTCTTGTTATATAATGGACTAATTAAAATATTCGACTCGTGCTTTATCAATTAAAATTAAAAAATGGATACGGTCGGCATTGGATCGAGGTGTACAATACAAATAACAACTAGGATGATGTTTTGTATGAATGTTGTAGTTTAAAATATGATTGTTACGATGTTACGAAGGAAAATTTAATTTCGAACCGATGATTCAACGTAGCATTGCGTACGCCTTTTTTTCGAAAAATAATGAAGCTGAATGGCAAAATTAAAGTTTGGGCAGACAAAAAGGATGGCCTCCATCTCGGCCAGATATTATTTTACATATTTATTACCTTGATTTGAAGATACACTTGCAATTTGACCAAATTTATTATTTATTCATTCAGCTAACAAGGCGCATAAAAGTCAAGAGCTGCATTTTTGTTAGCAGTTATGTCTACTTTTTTTGGCGAGAAATAATACTTTTACGATTAAAAATATCACTGGTATTTTGGCAATTCGCATGACGATTGCCCAAAAAAATTCTACAACTTGTATATAAAGTGTGTTACTATATTTAATTAATTTCGGGGAGGTAATTAAAAATGTAAAAGTAAATATTTTACTGGATTGTCGTTAGACTGTTAAATTAAAAAAAATTAAAAATTGCTTTTTTTAGAAATATGTGAAACTTACTGCGTTCTAATACTGTTTCAAGATTACGTACCTGAAAAAGAAAAAAAAATAGATTTAATAGAGAATAATTAAAAATAGGATTTTTGAATTTAAATGTGTACACTAAATTTTAGTTCCATGCTATTATATTCCAAAATATTTAAATTAAACCACAAAATTATTCTTATAATTTTATTTACGGCAATATCTCACGCAATTTAGTTAAAACCACAGTTAACATCAGGTTTCACAATTATCATTATATTTTTGTTTCCAAATATTTAACAAAATGGCTTCGCCTGGGACCGCTGCATATTTATGTTGATTTTTTATATTTTTTTTATACCAGAACACTTGTTGCGTCCGAAAGGAATTTTTGACGATCTCAAAACAACTTTTAACTAATATTTTATCTGGTTGTTGGTCAACATCCTGGCTATTAGTTAAGAATTTTCTTCGAAACGACTATCTATTTCGAATAATTCATAATTAAATGAAGATAATTTACATTAAAATCTGGCATTAATCAGAGATTTAACGCGTAAGCAAAGCAGCTAAGCACAAATCTTAATTATATCCCGTTGTGTGATCAATTATTGCACCAGTGACGTAGTTCAAACCGTATCGGGATAAAATAACATTCGGTTTCCATAAGGCAATATTTTTTTATAAACTATTACCGAAAGATAACCATTGATTGGTTGTTGTAATAATAATTAAAATAATTTAAAAAAGCACATTTCTATGGTAAATTATTTCTTCATTTTTTTAGTATAAAAACGTTGTAAGTATTTTTAACAACCTTACAAGAAGTTAAATAGTGTTAAAAAAACAAATGCCCGAAAAAAATCTTGTTCCAATCTTAATCACTTCTCGTGTAAAACCTCTAAGGAAGCAAATAAAACCGAAAGCCACAAGTGAAGAAAAACAAACCAAAAAATAAAAAAGGAGACCTCCTCGTTGTCTCACTAACCAGTGTCACATGTCGTTTTTTTATTGTTTCACATAAACAAGGTGTTCTGCCTCAGATTTATGTAGGATATCTCAGATTCAAATCTCTGATTTGCCATTGAAGTGTTTAAACTTTCTATATATTTAACAATTAATTTTATGTACGAGCCTGGACACGCTAGTAATTGTATTCAAATGTAATTTACATCTTTTCAGAATGTCCTGGCCTAACAGGGTTGTACTCAGTAGCTCTAAAAACGACCTAAAACCCACACATTTTTAATATTTATCTATTAAAAAATACTTTATTTTTCAAAATTATTTAGGTACGTTACAACGAAATACCACAAAAATATGAAATATTAAAAAATGTTATTCAGTATTTTTTTAGTATAGAAAAAAGTACGATACCGAAATTTTCAACAAATTTATGCGTCATAAAGGGGACAGTCAATAAAATGTTTTAATTTTTAACTATTCAAAATGAAAGAACTAAATTGAGATTTACTTTAATGTGGCAATTCAAAATTTAAGCTTATTTTGAAAATGTGGGATGATTTAAAAAACGAGAAATTTGGATCAAGATTGCCTATTAATATAAAATTACGAATATATAAAAATAAAATATTGTTATTTCACTTTATTAATTTCATTTTTCACCTCGTAACATGACAATTTTTCGAATTTATTGGGAGCCCGGCATGACCAGATCCATTTCACTTAAAGCCTTTTTAATTTGGCCAAATGTATGTAAAACAAATTGTAGATTCGATATATCGCTACAAATATTGAGTAAAACCACTGTTCAAAATATAGCAACTAATTGAGATTTACTTTAGGGTTACGACTAATAATTTCAGTTTATTTTGAAAATGTGGGATGATTTAAAAAACGAGAAATTTGGATCAAGATTGCCTATTAATATAAAATTACGAATATATAAAAATAAAATATTGTTTTTTCACTTTAAATTAATTTCATTTTTCATGTCGAAACAAATATTGAGTAAAAGAGTTAGTTTAGTTAATTTAACGAAAACTGGGGTCTGCTTGCAGCCATACAAGAAAAAGAAGAATAAAATAAAAGAGATCCTCCTGAGTTCGCGCCTGACTGTCTTCTTCACGCATTCAAATAAGTACTAATTTCGAGTGAAATAGAAACCTAGATCCTTTAAAAGTCATTTTATTGCAAAGTCGAGCTCCATTGTTTTATACTCTCTAAATGTGCATAATATTGCTTTTTATGATATTGACATGATAATGTTAGAAATTTAATGGGAATGGGACTTCGAGCTTATTTCGACTTAAAAATTATGAGATGGTATCTCACTTGACATCTATAAAAATTGATTTAGATGGTTTATGAAAGCCATTATGTTGTGACTTTCGAGAGGGATTTCTTATATTGAAAAATATGTAAAAATATGTCAAGTTTTTTTAAATATTTCGATAAATCTAAAAGTAAGAAATAAACCTCGAACTATTATAAAACGACCTTGGAAGAGTGTGTAAATTTAATTTTCTTCTCATTTTTCATCTCGTCGGTTGCAATTCTATGACCTTCATGCAAAATAATTAGGCAATTAAAAAGTGAACATATAGTATAAAACACAAAAACAAGATCGTTAAAATGTCAAAATAATGTATCAATATTTGTATAAACTAGTATTTATAGCAGTTTTTTTCGATAATAATTGTGATTTGTGGAATCAAATAGACAGACGGCTGGAACTTTTTAAAGTGCTTATTTTAATAAACTAGGAATTTTACTTACTTATACTATCTAGAATTTTGATTCAAAACTAGTTGATAGGAAATTTACATATTTACCTACCTTTCTCCAATTTTGCTTTTAAGATCCCACTATTTTCAATATATTTATTATAATGTTCTGAAGAAATTATTTAATTACATTTTCCTATAATTTAAAAAATAAAATTATTTCTTCATGTGGCGTACCTATTATATTTTGATGAAAAATGTGTACATCTTGAATAAACAATATACCACAAATTTATTGTGTTTTGTCGTATTTCTTTGCAAAGATCGTTATTTTTTTTATTTTGCTGAAGAATAAAATTGATTTTGCTGAAGATTAAAATTGATTTAAAGCTATTTTTATAGCTAATTCAGATGGTGGTGTAAGCTGAATAGATTGTTAAAAATATTGTGGATCATCTGTATGCAACGTATAGAAAGTAAGTCCTTGGGGAACTCCCGCTGTAATTAATCATTAGAGCGTTAGGTCTTGTTTTTACTTCAAAAGGATTATAGGATTAAGATTAAGATTTTCTGATCTGAAAAATAAGAAAGGGAGGGGGAAATTGTATTTGTTTAAAACCTATAAACGTAACACTTAGTTGTGTCACAAATAAAATGCACAAAGACAAAATACAAAAAAAAAAAAAATTCTTAAGTTCTACCCTAAAGTGAAATTATTTTCCTCAAAAAAGCGAACGAAAACTATATTTTTTTAAGAAACAACGGGAAAAAAGTTACTGATTATCCACTTTTCATCCCAAGTTCAGTCACAAGGCTACTTTGAGCCCCGCAACAATTTTACATTTTTTTTTCACTCTGACTAGCCCACGAAATCGCCCCCTCTTTTTTTTCTTCTTAGTTTGGTTTCTTCTTCCATTTGGTTTGATTTTAAGTCGATCGATTAATGACAAATTTGTAACATCACAACAGCCACAACCTATTTTTAATTTATTCTGCAAATTCACAATTTTTTGTCGACCACTTAGGATTTGACTTTGTTCTCTAAACAATTTTTTAAAACCTGACTTTAATTTTCTTTAAAATCGGTAAATTTGCGACCTTTCTTTATATAAATATAAGTCATTTTGCTTAAACAATATGTTTACAATTCCAATTTTATACCATTAATTGATACAAGGTATTCACTTGAAACTTGACTAATCTTTGATTATTACTGTTTGATCTTTTAGTTTGGCTGAATTCTAAGAAAGCTGTTAATAATACTTATTCCTTACTGGGATCAATAAGCAAAAAATATTCGAAAAACATGAAGAATGATACTTGGTTGAGATGTTTTTTAGCTCCTGATCTATAAATATATAAGTATAATAATTGTAGATTGAGAAAAGAAAGTAACATTGACATTTCCAGACATACCAATCGGTTTGGCATTGCTCGTTTTAATAAAGCAATAAAATACCCGCAGTTTGTTGTATTAAAATATAATTGACGTGTATAATAAATTATTCTCTCAAACAGAAATTGTCGATGACGACTGCAAAAACTAAAAATGGTCTTGCTCGCATACTTATGCAGCTATTTTAAATGAAGCCATTGAAGTATTCTCCGTCAAGGCTGGGGTATCGATATTAAATTTAATTTTATTTGTATGAAACAATCAGTGCCTAATTATGTGTTTGATTTATTGACGAAAATTACTATACTTGCCACTTTCTCGTTTTAGCATGTCGCTTCTCTTAACTGTTTAGTCGTATGGAGAAAATTAGAGACGCGTAAATCCAGTTTTTATATTTTTTAAATACTCATGGCAATTATAAAATTATTTCCTAAGCTATAAGTAAATGACAAAGGTAATCGAAAATTGTATTTATTAGTGTAAAGGTTATTTTGCTGAATCACTGATATTTTAAAAAACCGATTAAATTAAAGGAAAATAAAAAATAGTTAACAACATGTTTCCATTGTTAATCTCAACTTTTTCCTTGATCTTCGTCAAACCTCATGGTAATAAGTTGTAAATTACCATTATTTATGCGGCGTTGAAGTGTAAAATTGCAACATAATTTGTTATTATTTATTCAATCGATTTCTGCAATTCTCAGAGTGCCATTAACAATGAAGAATATAGCTATCATGATTTCAAAACATTTCCATTGAACAAGTTTATTTGTATCCTAAATGAAGATAAGACACCGGCGGTATTCTGTAATTCAGACTTTTTGAACCGAAATTATATCGAGGACCGCAACTCTAAAAATTAAAATTTTTCGTTTCTTTATTGAACCTCCACAAATGTTCGTTGTTGAACGGAAAAAAGCGTTTGTTGTCTTAATTTAGACGTAAATAATTCTATTTCTTAAAAGTAATAATTTATTTTAATTATAATTTTCGATGGTTATCGCTTATGAAATGTTGGCAGAACAAAACAACGCGATTTCACGTTCCGACTACGGCCTGGTATTTTTTAATTTGAAGCTAACATGTCTAATTCATAGCGGGTTATTAACACGGAAAATATTTTCCAATGGCGTAGGACAAACGCGGCAATAGACAACAAAAACAATTTATGTTTATACAAAATTTTGTCTAATTATAAAATCTAAGTGTGTTCAAGGAAATAAAAAGTATAGTTGAGCCTACTAAACTTAGCGATCAGAATAAACTGGTATTAATATAGGTACTAAAATGCCTACAGGTGTCTCAAAAATTAGTCCTATACAGACTTATAGCCCTTCCACCAAACCAATTTTTACTTCATTGAAAAAAAGAGAGGTTGCACTTTAGCTCTACTACTATTGGGTTATGCTCTCTCTCGCTACTTCCAGAGAGAAACTTCTGTGAGATTCTCTCTCGCAACTTCTGGATCTTCTGCTCGATTTTATAAATTCTCTGGAAGAATTAGTTTTCTTACTAAGACCTGTGTTGTGAGATTCTCTCTCGTAACTTCTGTACCTTGGGCTCGATTTCATGAGTTCTCTGGAAAAACTGGGTTTCTTGCTGAGACATATGCTGGAAAAGCTCACAGTGCTGGTTGGATATTTACTGAGAGATCTCGTCGCTCTGGCTCAAAATTTAAAGAATTGGTCTTTTTCTCGAGAAATCTGATTAGCGAATTGGTCTTCTTGCCTTGATTCTGGTAGTACTCATCTAGCCATCGAATGGGTGGCATTTTGATGATAGTTGCATCCAAATCTAAGTCTTCAAGCTCTCTTCTGAGTTCAACCACTAAGAATTTACAAATCTTCTTACCAGCCATCTTGAATTTCCCTCTTGACGCCATTTTGACACCAATAAATTGAGACCTATGTCCTAAACTACTGAATACATACGTCAACAAGAAGAAAATTAATGATGTAATAGATGGAATCTTCAAGACTCCCACAGAAAAACCGATTATTATACAATAAAATTTTCTACAGCCATTCGATGGCGACAAATTCATCAAAAAAGGTTAGAATACTATGGTTTACAGACTATGAAACCTAGTTGAGTTTTATTTATCATGTTAACAGTTAATTTTAAAAAATGGTTTGAATAATAAGGATTTTAATGGTAGTAAGTAAATATTCAGTTTGGAATATACAAAAAATTTCCTACGTCTATGGCTTGGCAATCTTATCTTTTGTCAGCATATGAATACAGTCGCGGCGTTTTTGAGTCACAAAAACTCCAAAAGAAATAAAATAAAAATATTTTTTCAAATTTTGAAGTGGGCTCTGTGTCGAATTCGGCCGTCTCGGCTACAATAAAGACTTCAAGGTCGCCGTACTGCATCAATAGGCCCCTTCTTCGTATTTGTCAGTTCTCGAATGGGACAGACTATCACCTCGTCTCCGACTCTATTTCTTTGCATGTTAATACCCGTTTAGACAAATTGCATCTTGCCGGCGAAGGACCAAAATGAGATTAGACAGAGCAAGAAAAATATGCGGCAATAGAGCAAAAATGCCGTTCATAAAGATTTGAGAAATAAACTATTGGTGAGTTAAACAAAAAAGGTGAGATATAGTAATAGAAAAGTTGGTCTCATTAAATTTTGAGAAACGAGTCTTAAAGTAAGTATTCCTGTACTCAAATCTACTTGTTTTAAAGTCCCTCAATGTTGTTTTTCTGATGATTATTAGAAATCGACCTTGATACACATCATGCGGTATAAAATAACGATATCTTTTGAGTTAATTGGGAAACACTACCGTAGCAGGAACGAAATGAGACAATCTAAATCTGCGTAGAGAATCTTAAAACAATCTTTGGCTACGGGAGTACGTTTTGCTTCATTAGAGTAGAAACGAGCATATATAAAGTAAAATATGATCACTTTCTAAAGTACAGCTTCGATTCGAGAGCCCATCAATAATTCAACTTAGAATGACATGTTTTATGTGATTATGTCAATAAACCCATAAAGTTATGTTATTGTCGTGATTTACATTTTGTGCACGTTAATTAATTGTTAAAATGATTTTGAATAAAATCGATTTAATCAATTATCAATCACTTTCCTCATTAACAACAATATCTTATCAATGTACTAAACTACGAGATTACAAATCTAGTTCGGTAAAATAAGTTCTGCGGGTCAAATGAACATGCAAAATCACACAGAAACTAATTATTAACGGTTATTATAGTCGGAAGTGAGTTGTTTACAATCATACACTTGTAGCCAACATTCTCTTATTGTTTTATTATGTTCATTAATCCGTGCTTGGAAATTGCGGTCGGTTTGTCCGATGTAAATAAATCTCGTGACACGTTGTTATTGTTAATTCTCTTATCTAGAACATAACAGAGAAATGCGGGTGTAGAAATAAATGTAAACTGTAAACATGTCGTCCGGTTTCTAATTCTGAATCATGATCTCGCCCGCAGCCGCCTTTGTATCGACTTACACAACTGGAACTGTTAAGCAACTCCGGGGTAAGTCGATATCTATCGACGAAAAAATATATATCAATTTGTTATTGCAAACAGGGGCGTGGAACTTGCAGCCACGTTAAAAGTACCCAGAGAGGATTAATTAAATTTTGCCAAGATAGCTAAGATCAGTTGAAATAAATGGGCACCAGGAAGGTCCTTTACTGCCTTCCTAAAAATAACCATATGAATCGGTTTAAAAATATAAGATATAATAATATACTATTTAAAATAAGAAATGTGATTTCTGATTTTATAACACCTTATATAAATGATACATTATTTTACAATCATGGGTCTGTTTTCAAAAGCTTATGTATTACGGGTTAAATTGAAATCAGTAAACTTTTTGGTACCAGAAACATCCTTATTTATTACCGACTCATTTTTTGAGAATTTGATTCTTTTTTCAACAATTTTGCACATTAATAATAATTTAGAAAATTATGTTACAATTTTGCACATAATTAATAATTTAGAAAATTATGTTACCATTTTATAAACTAAAATTTGTTATTTGCAATTATTATTCGTTAAAACAAGTTAAAACGGTCCGAGTAGTTTTTTAGTTGTTTTACAAAATTGTACTTTTCAAAAAATTGAAGGTACCTACTTTAAGTCTTTTCTTAAGTAATCGAAATAATATTCGAAATACATTTCCAATTTTATTACTAAAACAAATGTACCAAATAACCGTCATTTTGCTGTTGTAATAAGCAAGTAAATTTTTCAATTGTATAATATTACTTGGTTGTTTAAATTACAATTTTGATATTAAAGTTTCTTAAAATATAACTAATTGGGGTTAAATCAGGATAGTTCTAGATCTTCCAGTCCATTATATCCAGTTTATACGATCTAAACAAAATCTTTCATTTTCAAAATTTTTGTCATTTTTAATGTAAAAATCGACTTGTTTGGGAATATTTTCTAAAGATTCATAAACACGTTAAAACGAATTTATTATATAAATACAGACCACACTGTGTAAGATAATTGGAGAGTATAAAAAGATTTGAGATTTTGGAACGCTTAGTTATATGTGAAATATAATGAGTTATTTAAAATTGACCGAATTATAATTTCAAATTAATTTAACTGTATACAACACGAACGTTGAATGAAAATATTCAAATGCTACTTTGCGTTTTCCAATTATCCAAATAGACTTTTGATACAGCTGTGCATTCTGCAAATGGTATTCTCGCATAATCTGCCCCTGGCGAATTTTATCAGTAAATTTTAATACTACAACTACTCAAAATTGGCCCGTAGTTCATTTTATATCGGATTATTATTAAAATATATGCTCACAGTCCCTTTTTTTTATCTAATTTCGAAATCATTTAATTTATGTAAATTGTTTAATGATAGAGTGGTAGTGTAATTACACCTTGTTGGCCAAATATTTCTTCACGATTTTTTATTAAGAGTCTACCGAATAATTCCCCCAGTCTATAAAAATTATAATTACCGAGATACGATCGTCGAAATGAAGGATGTGGAATTCAGGGAGATTTTTATATTCTTAATTAAATATTTATGTCCCGATATTGCTTAGAAATAAAGGAAAAAGTGAGTCTTTTTATTGCGATCGTTACGGGAAACTCGATAAGATTTCGTACCTGCAAATTTTCGTTACATGGCATTTTACTTACTTAAAAGCACCAATTAAACGGTTTTCATAATGACTAGATCAGTATATAAATATTTATGAAGGCTTGATTTATCCTAAAGAACATTAAAACATTTTGAAACTTATACAACAGCAATCTACTCTAATTAATTAAGCCGAATAACTTTATTCTGTTTTTGTTGTGAGTGTCTTTTTCATTTTATTATACGTTTTTTTCCAGGTTTGTTGTTATTCTCTCTTTGAGATTTCTAAAGCTAGTGAACTTTGCTAACTATAATTTAGTTTTGAGATAGCCCCAAAGAAGAAATCTAACTGAGTAAGGTCTGGTCATTGTACAATGAGAAGAAAACACACGATTGGAATAACAGTTTAAATTTAGAGAAAAAATAAAAAAAAGTAATTTATTAGTTGTTTGGAATATGGGGTCATGACTCAATTTTTAATGGCTCAATTTCTACTGGAGATACGTTAGCAATTTTAGCCATTTGCACATTTAGTATTTATTCATTTAGAGAAGATGCGTATGGCTTTAAAAGCTAAGAATTTTGTCAGGGCTTATTTTTGTGGCAATATTCAAAGTATTCGCGAAAATATTGTACATATTTAAGGAAGAGGTATAAAAACACATGCACAATAAAAATATATTATAATTTTTTTTTCTAAAGTCAGCCGTTTTCAAAGAATTAATTATTAGTATTTTAGACCGATCCAAATGTTATTTTCCGAAAAACTAGAGCTGGCAACATCGATAACTGAGTCAAGTATAAACTTTGGTTTTTAAAAGTACTAAAAATAAGTTTTTTAATACACCTAAATATTTAGAATGGTCGTTTAGAGGGGATGTAGAAGAGTGAAAAATGTACCTATTCTCGGCAATTATTACAAATTCGAACGATTTCTACCATTACAGTTTTTAGATAATACACTACATTTTCTAACAATCTTTGATACACTGATACAAAACATCGCGGATTAGATTAATTAACAGGTCGTAATATTCTTCATTTGAATAAAATGCCATTTTTTATTAAATTATTGAAACTATTTACCAAACTATAAAATTAATACGATTAAACGACCTAAATCTTCTGCAAACTAAACCCATTTAATGATTCATTAGTTAGATATTCCTTGGTTACATTACACATATTTTTATTAAAAGTGTGAGGTGTTGTCACGTATCAATTTTCAACTAAATATTTAAAGTGAATTTTTATGTAAACTAATGATATTATATTTTGCTCCAATTTTTAAATGTCAAAAAAGAATGTGGTTAGTTGATTTGTAAAAATATTGGCATAAACCTACTTCAACGATTTTGTTAACTTAATTAACAACGTTAACAACGAAATCCTTTATTTATATTCATAAAATGACGTTCAATTATCTCGAGACCCATAAAACAGTGGTGAATTGTAAACGATGGGACACCCACTGCGCATGCGCCCGCTTCAAAATACCAAAATAGCGTGAACTTAGCTACTTAACCTTTACGTTGCGTGCATTCGGTTTAATTTGATGTTAAGTTATCACATATTCGTGTAATACACATGGTTATATATTTATTAGAGTGAAAAAACCGCTTTGGCGAAGATTGGAACTATAACTTAGAGACTGCGTCATGACTTTCATAAATAAACTTCTTCGTTTTCTGATGCTTCGCGGGTATTTATTAAATATAGATGCTCGTTGTGCGTCACTTGATGAGTATTTTACGAGGTTTCATCTAAAATTAGATCCAGCATAACCATAATTATAATTGCTATACTCCTATATGACACATTTAGAAATAGAAGATGTTTATGTTTTAAATTGAATTTTAAACATTATTATGTATTTTTTAATCATTTAGTGTCATTAGCCTCATGTTCCGTGTAAACTGTGTTACTATTTACTGCTAAAACTGTAGTCAAAACACTTTTGAGCCATAAAAATTACAAAAAATAGAAAGGACAGTAAAGGAAACTCATTCTAAAATGTATGAATTTCTGAATTAACCGTGTAAAAGTTCTTATTATTTTTTAATATGCACGTAGCAGCTGTTATTAATGTAAGTATTCATGATATTGTGTTAAAAAAATGAACAAAACCTATCATATTATCAAAAAATAGAAAAAGACTTCAACCAGCGACTAGAAAGGAAACCCCCTCTACAGATTAGTGAATTTTTGAATAAACCTCGTAAAAGTTCTTATCATTTTTCATTACACACATTCTAAATATCGTTAATTAACGATCTTTTATTAAAAAATAAACAATAGCCTATCATTTTGTGGAAAAATAGAAAAGACTTCAACGATCGGCTCGTAAGGAAACCCACTTTAAAACAGTGAGATTTCGTATTAACCACGTAAAAATTCTTATTTTTTTTTCAATATGCACATTCTAGGTGTCGTTAACGTAGTTATTCACGATTATTGTGTCAAGAAAAAACAAAAACCTGTCATTTTGAGGCAATCAACGACTCAAATGAGAAATTTATGCCGGAGAATTCAATTACCGGTGAGAATAATGGAAAACCGGCCAGTTGGGATCATGTTTAGAATATTGAATATCTAATGTAATTAGCAGCGATCAAAACTCATTAAACCGTCCGATTAGGCAAACAACTTGTAATATTTACTTAAATTTATGAAATACAAGCAAAAAATAGGTTAAGTAGTAATATACAATATGTCTGAAAAAGTTGGCAACATATGGGAAACTTTTTTACTGTAAGTTTTACGAAAAAAAGTCATTCTTTATGAAAATCACTGCTTTCGAAAATAATAATATTCAGGTATTTACATTTGACATTAGATGTACAGGATGTCCACAAATTGCAAAAGATTAATAGGAATATTTTGACCACTTCAATTTCAACTTAAATTTTGCAAATTTTAGTTGTGAAACACGTCAACTTTTATCTTATTTAACAAGTCAACACACCTCAAATGTTTATTTGTTGATTTGAAATATTTTAGAACAGAACAGAACAGAATAATGTATTTTCTACTGTAATACACAAAAATAAACGAAATAATTTAAAAATCTAGGTGACTATGACAATATTTCTCTTACCGAAAGTCATTCTATCATCTATGTAGATGGAATGTATTATTTATTTCTCGAAAGCTTTTACTAGACTGTATTACAGTAGAAAATACATTATTCTGTTGGGTATTACTTATTTATTACTGATTTAAGTTCATTGCTAAAATATTTCAAATCAACAAATAAACATTTGAGGTGTGTTCACTTGCTAAATAAGATAAAAGTTGACGTGTTTCACAAATAAAATTTGCAAAATTTAAGTTGAAATTGAAGTGGTCAAAATATTCCTATTAATCTTTTGCAATTTGTGGACATCCTGTACATCTAATGTCAAATGTAAATACCTGAATATTATTATTTTCGAAAGCAGAGATTTTCATAAAGAATAACTTTTTTTTGTAAAACTTACAATAAAAAAGTTTTCCATATGTTGCCAACTTTTTCAGATATATTGTATATTAAAATCTGTAATTAAGTTATTTGTTCTTATTTATGAGGACTACATTATTTACAGGATATTTATTTTATTTTAAATCTACAAATAATTAATAAAAAAAAATTACTACTGGCTTATGAAGATCAAACATATAGAACGTTTACTCTAAATGTTTGTACACTTTTTATAGGAGCACTCTGTATATTATATTTTTTTATTAGTATTACTTAGAAGTGATACTATAACGTTGTTAAAGGATGATTGTTCCAATTTGTTCATATAAAACGAATTTATTGCTTGTTACTCGGTTACCTTTTTCCATAAATGTATAGAAATGTTAATAAAACAAGTTGTTAGGTAAAAATACAACATATTTATCTCTTCGAGACGTACCGCTTTACGTAACCAATAAATTACTTACCCTGTATATAGTATTTATATTCACCTCCCACGCAGATACTCGACTTTCTCCTGACAGCTGTTCGCGATCGCGAGGGTAAAAAGAAAAAAGGACATAAAGTCATTGTTGTGAAATTTTCGATTAATTGGTAAATAAATAGTATTGTTGCATTCTTACCAGGGCCGTTTGAATTACTTTTCTCAAAATTTTGTATATAGAGAGAATATCTAAGTCTCATTTTAGTGAGAGGGTGATCTAAATTGGAAAACAGCAGTAATAGTTTAAAAAAATAATTTGGCGATATTAAACCTTTTTTTTCTGTGAATAAAATCTTGGACAAAATAAAAACTAAATGATATTTCAAAAAACAAAAATTAACGAAAAAATTCATGTTGTAGTATAAAATACATATTAGCAAAATTACAAACTTTTGCTAATTTATAACGTTCACTTTAAACCTGAAACTATTTTTTTCCTAAATTTATGTTTATAATTACCGTGCGGTATTGATTTAGTGTTAATTTTCTAATTTATTTAGAGGTTGAATATTTGGAAAACGGTTCTGACATTTGGTTCATGCATCAGTTTTTCGAGAAGAGAAACTTTTAATATGACATTATTAATACAATGCGATCACGAAGAACGTGAACGGGTTCGTATGCTAGACCCAATTTATCGGTTAAAATAATCGCGGATTTGCAAACTTCCTTGAGAAACTAAAGAGAAAAAGAAGATTACATGGTGTCATCAGCTGTCATCACAATATGGAAAACGACCACGATGATGATGGCCCGAAGAATTGGAACGTTCATTTTGTTAAAATTTATAACTTTAACTTCACTTTAAGAAAAACGGAGCTTGTTTTGGTTATTTTGCATTCGCCAATTATTGTGTTACAGTTTTCATTCAACGTATGTACTTAAAATTGGTTATAAAATCGATACAGATGCTTTCTAATCAGTTAAAAACAGGAAATCATAAATTTAGCAAAAAAATCTGTTAGTTAATAAACATGTTTTATAGGAAATAAAATGAATATCACACTAAAAATATATAAATCCCTGCATGAGGAAAATAAAAAGTTTTAAAACTAAAATTAAATTTTTTACACATTTTACAAAATAAAGGGTATATTATTGACAAATTTATGTTGAAACTTGAAAACAAAAATGTTGCAAACGTTCGGAAGATGGGCTCAAGTATCAAAAAAAAAATGTTTATAGAACGTGGATACAAACCAAGCTGTATTGAAATTTTTTCAAAAATTGCAAAAGTCCATACTGTGAGGCAAAAAGATGATTAGAATAGAACATTTTTCTAATGTAATTTGTAAAAATTGTAAAATTATGAATTATGATGGACATTCAAAAATGGAGAAAGTTTTAATTAGTCTTTTATAGTCTATGTTGAGAGTTTGAATCTATTTTAGAGATTAAGGTTCTTTTGAAATGTATGTTTATAAAAACCCTTTTGCATAGGAAAATGGCATGGGAGATTTGGGATTTGTAGCGACTTCCTTCAATAAAACAATATAATTCATCTGAGATCAACGAATCGATTTAGAGTAAGAAAAATCGATGGTTGAAACAATCGACAAGCATGCCAAGAATGAATAAAACGAACACTCCTAATAAAGGATATAATCGATTTTGTCAACTTTTGGTAAAAATTAAAATTTCTAATTTCGTACAAACTTCATCTTAACATAAAATATCTGTGAATATTTTTGTATCACAAATATTTTGTCATCACTAATTGACATTTTGAAAACATAAACATACACACCTCACAAAAATTATCGCCCACATACATGGGTTTATTATTTGTATACCTTTCTTTTTGAAAGGGGAATCTCCTTTCATGGTCGCACAGAGTCAGTTCAGGTAAATGAGGAAAGATTAACGCGGATAGATACATAAGAGACATTTTGCAATATCATGTTGTCCCATATGGTCCATTTATTGACGTGCCAGGATTGTAAGAGAATATGTTAACGACATCAATGTTCCTACTCTCAACTGGCCAACTCATAGCCCGGACATGAATCCTATAGAGCATGTGTGGGATCATCTTGGATGGGCGATACAGCAACGTAGAATACCATTTAGGACACTAAATGTCCTCCAAAATGTCGTAATTCACGCTTGGAATGACATGGAGCAGGAGTACATTCTGAATCTTTTTCAAGACATGCCAAGACGAATACACGCTGTCATTAGAGCACGAGGAGGCTCTATTAAACTGATACTTTTCTTTTCGGTTTGCTTTTTGTTACTTTTTTTACGAGTAAATTAATTGTAATAAAAACATAACTTTTACTTTTTAACTCACCTTGTACATTCTTTGAACCTTTTTTATGCACCATTACCTCCAAATCTCAGAGCAAACACATGTGAACTATGAGCTCCGCATACACTGTTTTAGTGCCTTTCAAATTGTTTATTTTTCAAAATATTTAGGTGATGCGATACTGTGAGGTGTGTAGTATAAGGATCGGAATTAAATAACTCGAAAAATAATTCATTGTCCCGTTGTCCTCAACTTTTAGTATAAATCTCAATTATTGAGACTTATTGTGACCGTCATCGTTCTATGTTGCTGAAAAATGGGTATTGCCTATTGTTTTGGGGTGTTATATAAAAATTCTCGGTTGAATCTGTGCAGGATAATTATGAATAGCCACGCCCGGCGGCGGATAAAGACGGTTCTGTCGAGTGGGCGGCCATCGGCCGACCGTTCTTTAGTATCCACCACAAGAGGAATAACGACGATTAATGCATTGAAGATGCCGAAGGAAGAATAGGGCATTTCTGGTGTGGAAGTAGGTAGAAAGGGAGGAAACGTACAAAAGGTCGTTTATCTAAAAGTTGAAGAGGCAACCAACTTTTCGTTTGTTTTGTTTCATTGATTTATTTGAACGGGCAACGAAGAGTTGCTGGGAAGAAACGCGCTTTATAAAGATTAGGAGATTTAAAAAACTCGTTCACGAAATATATTGTTATGGATTAATTGGCGCCACCTGTCGATTGTATATTCAAAAAGAATGTAATTATAAATGAGTATTTAATTTTATTAGTGAAATATAATGAAATATTTTAGGGGTACTCATTGGCGAGAAACTTTTAATGTTTAACAAGTAAAAAAATGATGTAAGACACATAATACAAAACTTTATTACATAAGTAGATTAAAATAAAAATAATTATTGGGTAAGTAAATGAAAATTAAAATAAAATAAACTAAAAAATAGAAAGATAATTGTGATACTCCTATATGACACATTTAGAAATAGACGATGTTTATGTTTTAAATTAAATTGTTTTAAAATGAATTTGAAAGATTATTATTTATATTTTAATCATTTAGTATCATTAGCCTCGTGTTCCATGTAAACTTCGTCACTATTTACTGCTAAAACTGTAGTCACAATACTATGAGCCAAAAAATTATAAAAAATAAAAATTGACAGGAAAGGAAACCAATTCTAAAATGTATGAATTTCCGAATTAACCTTGTAAAAGTTCTTATTATTTTTTAATATGCACGTAATAGGTATAATTAATGTAAGTATTCATGATATTGTGTCAAACAAAAATGAACAAAACCTATCATCTTGTCGAAAAACAGAAAAAGACTTCAACCAGCGACTGGAAAGGAAACCCACTCTACAGATTAGTGAATTTTTGAATAAACCTCGTAAAAGTTCGTCTTCTTCATTCTTCGTATGTTTGTCGATTGTTATTAATCACCAATTTTTCTTACTCTAAATTGATTCTGTGACCTCACAGGCGATCACTGATTTTATTGAAGGAAAACAATAAAAATTCCAAATTTTCCAGGAATTTAACACAACCTCACTTATTACAATGTTATTAAAACACAAAAATTTTTGTTTATTGCGGCAATATTGGCTTAGTATTCTATAAAAAACATTTCTCTTCATAAAATTTATAATTAGCATTAATAATTTAATTTGACAATATGACATAATCTTCGAATTTTATAACTTAAATTTGCATATTTCTTGGGAAAGAGTTTTTTATAAAGTTATTTTCCTCTACAAATGGTTTTTATAAAAACCTTCATTTCAGAGGTAAGTTAATTTTCAAAATTGATCAAAAACTGTCAAAATCGACTCTACAGGGCTATTTAAAAGTTTCTTTTTTAAAATTTTGAGTGTCCATTATAATACATAATTTTACAAATTTTATAAAATCCAATAACTGTGATTCCTCCTATTTTTACTACTATTTAAGATAACAAATTATGAGATTACATTTCATACTATCTAATTTCAAAAAACGTTTAAGTTATTGTGAAAAAAATTTCACTTTTAACACCCTATATCTCTCTTATTATCTATGTACAGTTACTTAAGCACCACCCTGTATATTAATTTAAAAAAAAATGAGAATGGATAATTATAAATTCCTTCATGTCACTTTTAGGTGTATGCCTCAATGTATTAATTTCTTCTTTTATTCTATTTTCAAATATTCTCAACTATTTCTTATCGTTACAATATATTATTTATTATCATGATTGATAGCAATTTATATTTTTGGTTAAATTCAATGATAAAAATCTCAGAAATATAGTACAAGAAAGTGAAAAATGTACGTAGAGCAGAAAATTAGACCCCAGGCGTCAATCGTTTTCACTTCAAGAAATGTTAACCACGAGTATTAATATTTTTTAATGAAAGCGGTATACAATTACATTCAGTAATAAGTCATAGTAAAAGGAAATATGGGGATTGGATCACAATGTTATTGAAAGTCTTAGCCTATTGTTTAATATACACATTGATTTATTATCAAAGGATTATTTATCGAGATAAGTGGGATTTTACCGACTTAAAAATAAATGATATTTTAGAAAGCAACACTAATCATGATTTTTCACATTTTAACATAAGAAATAATTTTCTCTAAAAATAAAACAGTCTACAAAGACGAACTGAAGTTTTTCAGCAAAATATTTAGAATCCTCCATTATTTTCTACCTGTGTCTGGTTCGATGCTCTCCATCTCATCTTTGAAAAGACAAAAGATCCTTTACCGCTTCCTTTCTATTGTTTGCCGAGAGTAATTATCATATCAGTGACATTTTTGTAAGCTGTAAAACTCGAGGGCTGGAATGTACTAAATAGGTGCTAAATAAAAGCAAATACAGTCTCTGTCAACTCAATTTTTCGTTTGAATAATGATATTTGCTTATTCTTTTATCGCGTCCTTTGTAGAATGCTCAAAATTATCTGTCAGGACAATGACATGTTAATATAAAGACTTTCTGAAAGAAACGTTTTCTTTCAAATTTGCTCAGCTATTATTGTGCAATAAAAAAAATTTGATAGGACCGAAGTATAATAATTGTTAGTATTTGGATGATTCGAAATATTTAAAAACGCACGGGATAAAACAACAATTTATAATTGTTTGAAGATTTAATATGCAAATGTGTACAATTATTTTATAAATAGCTTCGCGTTTGGAAAATGACATGCTGTTAAATATGCGTTTCAGTGTTGTTAAATAGTACAAGTCCATTTAAAAACTGAATAAAATTATTAATAAATAATGATTAATAGGTATACAGATTATAACATGTTTTCCACTATTATTATTTGTTAATTTAGTTTATTAGAGTTTTAATTTTTAGTCAATTTCTTTTTAATTTTTCAGATCACAATGCATTTACTGAAACTATTCTAATTACATAGAGGTTTAATCTAAATATAAACAGAGTAACATGATAATAAACTATTTATTAACCTTGTTACTTATAAAATAAAATATTATAATCGCCTTATTTATGTATGATATTCTCGTTGGGTTGTGAAATCTTTCCTTCCGAGTATTTTCTGTTAGTTTAGTAATTCATTAATCTAATAAATCAGAATAATTGACGTAAAAACCTAGCTTACGAAAACTAATAAAAAAATATTCCGTCTGCCTCACTATCAAGAATTACATGAAAATTAATGATAATAATATGTAATAAAGTAATGATAAGAATTTATTAGGTATTTCCCAAAATCAGATAAAGTAACTTTGAAATTCAAATTTACTATATTTATAAACGAAAATAAATTCTGAGACAAATTCTCGGTTTTTAATAAATTTAATAAAAAAATGAATAATACGAGGCATCAACAATGTTGGCAAATATGTATTATTCAGTATTAAATCCATAAATACAAGGATTTTAAATGATAAAAATATTAGTACCACAATTGAGTTTGACATAAATTATAAGAAATTTTAGAACAAATTTAGAATCGTTTTCAAAATATTTCCCAAGAAATTTGAAATTCACCAGTTCATATATTGGAAATAAAAATAATTTTTTTATAAATCCTAATTATGGTAAGTTCATATGATATGTTAAATTTCGGCAATAATGTTTAAAAAAACAATTTATTACTTAGAAGCAGTCAATTAGGTAATTTATATTAGGAAATTTTATGGAAACGTAAGTTATGGAATATGCCTCCTAAAAATTCTAGAATTCTTAGTCATTTTAAAATTTCTGATTAAAGAATAAATTATAGTGATTTATTTAATAATAAATAAAAGACCTGAATTTTGACTCCCTCTCTTCCACTTTAGACGCTTTAAAGTTCACATCGAAAAACTTTTCAGTAGTTGTTGTAATTTTATGAATTTTAAAATAATTTTTACAACTCTCTTCTATATTTAAACATTTTTATTTAACACCCCGCCTCCTAAACTAATTGGAAGAATTTTTTATTATTGTCTTGTATAACATAACCTTATTTTATATCAATATGTGATAGTGTTTTAAAACTTCTGGATTTTATTTAGTTGATGTGTTTCTTCGATTTTTATTTAGAGCAAACAACAAATTTGGATTTTCCGAAGAAGACACACAAACCTCTTCATCCAACATCGAAGTCACTCTGAGATTTACTAATTTATTTATTTATTTATTTATTTACAAAAGGATTTGTTTTGTTTCAAGTTTTTTTATTTTTTAAGGTTAATTTTAATTAGAATTAAAATATTAATGATAAAATCCAAAAAATACCTTCCAATTAGAATCAAAATTTTGCATTAATTAATCAATTACAATATATAATATTTAATTTAAATGGTAACCTCTCTATTTTCTCTTAATCCAACACTGTATAAAAATTAAATATGTAAAATGGCAAATTGTGGGTGGTCTCTTTAAACCTTGAACCGAAAATATAAATTCCATCAAATAATGATAATTTAGTAACAGTTGCATTGTGAGAAAATGCAGCGGTTTTAATGGGCATAGTAAGTATACAGGACGGTTAAAAAAAAAGTAACTTCATAAAAATATATAAAATTTTCCGATACAATTGCAATACAGAAAAAAAATATCATTTGATTATTTACTCTTATATTCAAAAAGCGCATACAGTGAGATCCATTTAAATAGTCCCAACATTGGGATGAAGTAAAAATAAATATGTTTCCAATTGAAAAAATAAAAAATTTGAAATATTTTTTACTAATTTTATTAATTTTTTTCTTGTGGATTTATTATACATTTCCACCAAAAATATGCGTCTGTTTTTCATAACTATGCAAAAAGTATTTGATATGTTAAATGAAGACATTTGGAAATTACTGAATAGAAAAATAAGCACTGAAATAAAATCTCAAAACTGGTATTAATGATTATCCTGAATACCGATTTTCCATAATTTTAATAATAGAATTCAATGCTAAATACAGCTTCTTGTTATTTTTTTAAATCTTCCAGTTATAGCGCTAAACAAGTAATTGAAGGTTAGAAAATATTTCGCGTTCTAACCCGCGGCCACTCACGAACTTCAGTATGTTACTTTTTCTTAACTGTCGATTGTCTAACAATAATCGATTTTGAAAATAGATAAAACCGAGACAGGATTGTTTTAGAACGTCCGACCAAAAATAAAAGTATAATTTCCTGGCCGAAATGCCATACAATACAAAATTTGGATAATAATGTTGTTTAGAGAACTTAAACATTTTAAATAGTTGCTTATACTTGTCTAATTAATTTGGTTTGATAATGGGTTTAACCGGAAATTAGTATTTAAAAAAAAAAAAATTGATGTGGTAAGACTTTGAGTTACTTTTCTTTTAAGAAATTTTAATTGGCCCACTTCATGGGCGATATTTAAACATTAAATTTACTTAAAATACTATCATGTTACGTAAATTAACGTAATTTCTATTTAGAAGAGAAACAAAAATACTAATTTTGAAATATTATTATTACTCAGAAAACAAAAACTGGCCAAATTTTAATTGACCCACTTATACGCGATATTTGAACTTTAAACTTAATTAAGATACGATCATGTTACGTAAAGTAACGTAATTTCTATTTAGAAGTGATGTAAAAATCCTAATTTTGAAATGTTATTATAGCTCAGAGAACTAAAAAATGAGTCAAATTTTAATTGACCAACTTATTGGCGATATTTGAACTTTAAACTTAATTAGGATACGATCATGTTACGTAAAGTAATGTAAAGTCTATTTATAAGTGAAATAAAAATACTAATTATGAAATGTTATTATTGTTCAGAGAACTAAAAACTGGCCAAAATGTAATTGACCCACTTATACGCGATATTTGAACTTTAAACTTAATTAAGATACGATCATGTTACGTAAAGTAACGTAATTTCTATTTATAGAAGTGAAATAAAAATACTAATTTTGAAATGTTATTATTGCTCAGAGAACTAAAACATTTGTCAAATTTTAATTGACCCACTTCTCGGGCAATATTTGAACTATAAACTAAATTAAGTTACGCTCATGTTACGTAAAGTAACGTAATATCTATATAGAAGTGAAGTAAAAATACAAAAATACTAATTTTGAATTGTTATTATTGCTCAGAGAACTAAAAAATTGGTCAATGTTTAATTGACCTACTTGGTGGGTGATGTTAAAATTTAAATTTAACAAATTTTTGCACAGACTATTACCTCTTAGAATTTAAAAATATTCTTGGACTTTAAAAATACTATACCAAGGTAAAACGTTTAAAAATATTTTGTGTTATAGATAAATTTAATAATTTTTGATTATTAAAAAATAGTTTTGACGATATAAAAACTTAAACATAAAACGACATAATTTCCACATGAAATAAAAATACTAATACAATTTATTGAAACATGTTTTTTGTTTGGTTTCAAGTTACTTTAAATGAAAGAAATAATATCGAAAGACCGGCCCTGATCTGATAATAGTGCCGTTAAATTATTGGTCGTATCCTAATAGGATATTCAGTCTCATGAAGCGATCTAACTGTACCTATTATTTGAGATGGTACCATCTATCTAGATAAAATTAAGAGTTATGATCTTTAAATAAATTATTATAATTGTGATCAAGGGATATCTCAAACTGAAAATCTATCTTTAGATTTGACTGTACGGATTATTAGCAAAATACAAATGAGACTATAGTGTAATATTATATTTTGTTATGAAAGAACAAATTTTATTTTTAACAATTAATATCAAATATCAAGAATAAAAGAAAGTTTATAAATGTTATTATTTTCTTGTCACTCAAGAAAATCCATTCATGTTATAGTTAAGTAATTTTATCTCACTGTTATTTGTAACTTTGTTTTATAACACTTTAACCACTTAAAAATTTGTGTCATTTTTTAAGATTATGCAAGTTCCATAAAAATTTAATTAAATAGCAATAAAATATCTCTAAAGGTTTTATCAAACAAAAGGAACAACTTAAACACAATTCGAAGATCACCGTCATGGTAAGTCACTAAATTCAATTAATTTAATTTTTTCTGGGTATAATTATTATAAAATATCAGCAAAATGTGTTACCAAACAAGTCTTTTTTGGTAATTTCAATAAATAAAACAATTTAATTTAAACTATCCCACATAAACTGAATCATTTTTTTGAAATTTAGATCCATTTAGATTTGTAATTTTACAAGTACTCAATTTTATATACTATACTTCAGAAATAATACAAACTATAATTTACAAACATCAATTAAAGAAATTATTGTATTACATGCTTAATGTTAAATGTTTATTGATCATTATGAAATATTTTATATTATTACACACACATTATTGTTCATAAAAAATATGTTTCCTTGTGTCATTCTACTGCATGAAATATTGATATTTGTGTAATTTTAATTAAATTTTTTTATTTATTGATAATTTTTATTATATTGTTATTATAATCAAAAATACAAATCTTCCTGGAATATATTTTAAATCTATAATATTACAATAGATTCATATACATATCTATTATATTTGCCAGTCTTAAATAGTAGTTTTGCGTAGTTAGTAAAACAGAACTTCTAGAAGAATTTGATTAAAGTGATCATGAGAACAAAAAATTATTTATATCTGCTTTATCTGCGTTGGTCTTGTTAATGACCAAAGGAACTCTTTGGTGGTCTGCCAGTTGGATATCTAATATTTTCTTCATTTAAAAACCATTTTGAATACAGTAGATATTATACTTTATATCAATATATTGATCTAATTTAACTGTTCAAATTTTTTATTTGCTTACTCCTGCTATCAGTATTTTCTAGATTAATCAATAGCAGAAACAAAAAATAAATATGGTGTCTTTGTTATTAATGTATTCAGAACACACGACAGCATAATCTTTATCTTTCTCTTTTCTTTCCGCTTTTTATGAGCAAAATTCCTTTGTTAAATTGTTTTTAGTTTTGGTTCTATTGTTACATCAATTATATTAATAGTAGCAAAATATAAACAACGACACACTTTTGATAAAGAAGTTAAAGATATTAAAGTTTTTCTTTAGATGCAGGAAATAATTTACTCTTACTAATAAAAGGAGGAGTAAACAATTACCATGTTTGTGGGGTGTGATGTGAAAGATAATTAAAAAATATATTTTTCTAGACATTTAATAACACTATTAGTTTTTATTACCCGTAAAATGTGGGCTGTGGTATATTAAATGTGGGTTCTGTTGCAGTGTGGTCAACGGAATATTCAGAGAATGTCAAAAAGGCACATTCTGGAGTATGAATTAACTTAAACATAAACTTAAGAACATAAATTAAATTTCTCTTAATAGTCATTAGAATGTAAAAGACAAAAAACAGTTATTTTGTGACTAAAACTGTATGTTTTACTAAGTATTTATTGAATGGTGAGGCGCAAAAGTAACTGCACGGTTTAAATTAGAATGTTTTGTTTTTGCAAAATCTATTGAAATAATTTACTTCTTGAAAATAAAAAGTAGTTTATGAGTTTTAAAAATGAAATGATATTCGTTGAAGAAACGAATAAAAATTGTTACAATTTACTTGGAAAATGAAGGTTTTCTTTTTCTTTCGAGCTGCAGTAACACTTTTAACAAAAACATCGGCTAATATCCAAAAATGGCGACTTGAGATGGCCCCCAAGATCACCGTATTTTATAGCTATCGACTTTTTTGTATGGGGCTATCTCAAAAAAAGGTTTATTTGGATAAGCCCCAAAATTCCAAAATTTCGAACAACTATGAGTTAAATATTCGAGAAATTTTTTGGTAAAAAACCGTTATTTAGGTTATTTATTCACCACCTTATTTTATTTTTTTGTTATGCTATACGGCAATAGTGTGATGACAAACAAATTATATCTTCAATTTTGCAAAAAAATTCTTTGCAATGATTTTACTTATAGACTAAGTATAAAAATTATTATTCTAAATTTATTTGGAATTTTCTTTGCTCACTAGTTATTTATTATTTTTTTACCATAATTAAGGTTTCTCTTTCTGGTACAGAAAATTATTAGCTTCTTATACATTATTTCCTTTTTCCTTTAACTTTATAAATCTTTATAATTTTTCTAATTGCTTTTTATTATTTCCCTGTTACATTTTTCCTTATTTTTATTTCTTTTCTCATTTCTCATTTTATCATTTCTTTCGCATGAATCTATTTTTATTGTGTGATCTAATTACTTCCATTGGTTTTTTATTTTCCTTTATTATATTATTACGTATATAAATTAACCTAACAGAAATTTTAATAACCCATCCATATTGAAAATCGCAATTTCCAATTTTGTTTTAAGTAAGTAAAAAATTTGTCATTTGAGTCAGTAAAAATAGTTTAAATTATAGAACTTGAAGAACAATAATTTTTAACTCAAAAAAAATGTTTTTTAAAACCGTTTTGCTGAAAATGGGCTTTTATAAAATATTTAATATTTAATAACAAATAATGTAACGTACTTAAAATAATAGAACTAGAATTCAATAATGATTAATTATAAATGGATAAAAAATAATTGAATCATTTTAAATACAACAAAATAAGGGATGTGAAAAAAATTTCAACAAACATGGTATAATTTTCTTATAATTTTTATCAACTTTTTATTTTTTATTCTTTTATTTCAATTTAATTGTATATTCTTTTATATTTATTATTTATTTCCTTTCATATTTTCTCATTTATTTCTTTTTTATTTGCATTACTTTTCATGCATTTATTATTTTCTTTCATATTGCTTCCTTCTTTTAATGCCCCTATTTAAATGTTTATTAATTTCATTTTTATTTTTTATCTTATTATATTTTTTTATTTCTGGACTAGAATGAAAGTTCCATGTCTTGTGTGCCCTCATCTACTTTATTTCATAAACTTTTTCTTTTTGCAGTTCTCCAATAATACCATACAAAATTTCCTCTTATTTTTTTTAAATTACCTACTTCTAGATTTCTTATGTGGAATTTTACAATCTGTCTTTAAAATTCCTTACCCTTTAAGAATTAAATTTAAATATGATCAAATAATGAAATATATGTAAAAAGTATTTTTATAACTCGGTTTCACGCATTATTTTCAATTTTTCAACATTTTTTTTTCTGAGTGAGAATTGTGGGGCGTTAAATTTAATAAACAAATTTGTTCCATTTGCCATTTTTACTTTTAAAAATAATACTATTTGTATTTTTATTAACTTTATAAATTTATTACGAATTCCATCCCATTTTATACGCATAAATAATTAATGAATTGATTTATATTTATTTTTTATATGTATATTTAAAATTATAGCGAAAATAAATTTCTAAACCTACCAGATAATATTTTACATAATTAATTTAAATCCTGGTGATTTAATTTGTACTTTTAATGTTCAGTTACGCCCAAGTGAAGGCCGTCTTGTGTACAAAAGTGTGAAGACTGAGATTTAATCAATTCTAACTAATATCTCTGAAAGAATCAATATGTATCAACATTGTAGTTTATGGATAAATTATTATAATACGTAGAAACTGCCATAAAACTGAATCTTGCTTTATCTTAAAAGGAGTAATAGGTAATTTATCTGAATAATTTCAGAATATAAAACTATTTTTAACACTTGCTGTAACTTATTTATAATCGTCATTGATGTAAATTTATTCTTTCTATAACGGATGTCAGCAGGCATATTTAATAATTCATTTCAAATAAAATATATACAAGCATGCTATGATTCGTTTTTGAATTCTACTTTATGTAATTGTTTTAACAAATTATTCATAATAATAATAATAATAATAATAATAATAATAAAACAAATAGATGACTGATTGTATATAGCCAAAACTAGAAAATCCATCATCAAAACGAAATAATAAAAATGAAAAAGAATATTAGAAGTTGCTTATAGAAAGATTTATTTATTAATTTAGGCAACAGCCGAAGCAATTAAAATTAACAATAAGCGCATCTGGCGCTGACGTAGGTCTCTTAGATTAGGATTTTTTTGTATGGATATAACGAGTTTTACTCAAAAAAAAAATGTATGAATGCAGAATCGGAAAATAAAATGTCTTTCTGAATAAAAAAACATAAGTAAATCATTGTATATGAAAGTGGTTCTTATAGAATGACTTTGCAGAACCCATGATTGACACTAAATTATAATTACTGTAAGAATCTCAACAGACGTTAAGTGGGTACTCTTGAATAATTAAAGACTGCCAACTTGTATGGGGCGATGAATTTTTTGATAATTGCAACTTCAGGAATTTTAAAGGCTGTGTAAACTTTGCAAAGTACATAGTGCGGAAAAACATGCTTCATATCAACATGAAAAAAATTAATAGTGACATTTTTGATATTGAGAATTTGGATATGTGAGTAAGGCAATATCTAAATAGACGTTTTATCAATTGACTGAATTTGAACAAAAAAATTATTATTATTTAACAAAATTAAGACTAATAACCCCCAGAGGTTGATGCCACACACAAACAAAAATACCTAGGATTTCTAATTTATTGAAATATTGGCAACATCGCAAATTTCTGTAAGAAAATTTCACTTCACACGTAAAAAGTAAATAAAGATATGCTTTATTATTTTGATACTGATTTTTTGGATACGTGAGTATGGCAATATCTAAATAGACGTTGGGTCAATCAGTGAAATTATATAAAATTATTATTATTATTGTTAATATTATTATTAAACAAAATTTCCTAAAATTTCCAATTTATTGAACTATTTGCAATATCTCAAATTTCTGCAAGAAAAATTCACTGCACCCGTAAAAAGAAATGTGTGCTTTATTATTACTATTATTATTGTTATTATTATTATTTATCTAAATATTATTTTCGAGGAGGTTAACCAACTAAGTAACTCAGTTATTAGAAATTAAAGAGGCTGAGCTAAAACAATAACAATTTATTAATCTATAAAACTCTTATAAAATATTAGGACAACTTACATTTTTAAAATAACTAATATATTTAATCGCAGGGGAAGGCACCATCAAGTCTCGATCTCTCGAGCTCCCACGCTTGAGTTCTTAATTTCTATTTATTTTCAAACCAACAAAAGTCTAATGCTTAATAATTTTGATGACCCTAATAAAAATAAAAAATTATAATTAGTAAATATTAAATCCTAACAATATTTGCCAATTGTAACAGAATTCACAAAGGAATTTCTAAAAATGTGGAACCTTTTAACATTGTTCTTGCATATTAGATCAACATTGATGTAGAAATCCAGGATTTTATTTCTTATTCCTATTTATCCAAAATTAGTATAAACAGCAACCTGAAGCAGTTCGTTTTGAAAATCACTATTTGCTTTGAAGATGAAATATATAAATGATTTGGGGTCTTTATTTTAAGTTAACCATCATGATAAACACGTATTATAAATATCCTTTAAGATATTTCAATAAATTCCCATCGCCTACTCGATTTAATCGGTGTGTACTAAAACATAAAAATAAAAGTTTAAGTGCAAGGTTCATGCACACGTTAATTGAAATACGTCTGTTTGTCTATATGCAAGGCTTCCATGGTATCCTCGAGATATTAATGAAGGTTTGTATTTATGTACAAGACATCTGGTTAGTAACCCCGAGAATATTGTGGTGGACGACAAAAAATTAAAGAGAACAAAAATAAATGGATGAGATAATCAAACGCAAAAAGTGGAGAAAATTACGACAATTACAAGAAAATAAAATAAATATAGAAGTAAAGAAAGCAAAAGAAAAGTAGTCGTAGACAATATCTGGAAATAAATTGACAGAAAATTATACAGAGAACCAAAAATTAACCCACGGAACACTAAATCATTAAGAAAAGAGAAAAAATATATGATGGATATAAAAAATAAAGATGAAAATGTACTTACAGATTGTCCCTCAATAATGGAAAGCTGGAGAGAATTCTTACCGGACTTAAAATCAGAAAAAAACAGAAGGAAGTAAATAGAACAGTAGAATTTGAGTAGTTAAGAGAAGAAGAAGTGACAGTAGCAATAAAGATGTTAAGTCACCAAGAGACTTTAACATTTTCAATTTCAATAAAAATTTGAATTTGGTATTTTAACTTTAACTAAATAAATTTATAAGTAATAATTTAATTTAATTTTTTTGTTTCTGTGGTTTCAATAAACTCTTTCTTATTTTATTGTTAATTTTAAATTTTCACATTTTAATATTATTTAGTAATCTTTAATTTTTTTTTTTTGGAAGTTGTAATATTTGACAATTTGTGTGTAGTTGTATTCCTTTAAGAAACCATGATGATGGCCGAATAAATGTGCTGAAATGTTGGCAGATGATACACTATTGATTTTTCTTAACTCGGCCTAAACCTAACAAAGTTTTCAAAAAGAAAAACATTATCTACAAAGTTACAAAAGGTTTTTTGATCTGAACATTCACCATACAGCACAAAAATTAAGAGATGTATGTTCTGCTTCTACTGATTTCATTAATGTACAAGACCACCATACCAGGAATTGCTCGGTGTAGCGGTTTTTATGCAATTCAAACGAATTCAAACGTGGCCTTATTGCTCTACATGGCCTTATTTGGTCTAAATACCTTATAACAAATTACAGCAGAAAATAAAAACATTTTTGTATTCAAAGACAACATTGGTTAATTGAGGACATTGTGTAGAAAGAGTCTAGCAAAACAAAAATATAAAATCATTGCAAGAAGATTTTCTACAAGGAGATACTAAAAGATTAACTCTTTGTCATACAGGTCATAAAAACTGTTTTTGGGTTGTTGACTTTTATTTGAGACAAAAAAGATCGTTGATTATGAAGAACAAATGAATGAAGATAAATTTTCAAATTCTCCTTAAAATTCACTCATTGCAATTAATATTGACCAATGAAAACTGCCCTCTGCGTACACAATTAACCAATCAGTCGTAATCACCCCCCAACATCACAGCACAATCGCTCCAGTTTCAGAAAGAAAGAGTCGCTAAGAAATCACTGAGCAATGCACACCCTCACTCTCCGCTCAAAAATAGATTCTCTCAAGTTGTAAAAAACATTTTAATAAGTGACATTTTTTATTTTTATGTCACAAAATAAATAAAAATTCTTATTGTCCAAATGAGCAAATTGTGCAGTAAACAAACAAAACTATTTATAAAACAAATTAGCTGTGACCTTCGCTGTATATACAGACTTCCTAATCTTAGATAATGTGTTATATTCTCAAATCCAATAGTTTTATTTAATATCATTTTACACCATATATTTATTTTTAACTAACAGTGCCAGTACTATTCCTTGCGGTACTCTAAACTTTAATAACTGCATTAATTTGGCGATCTTGTAGGGGTTAATAGAAACTAACGGCTCGACAGGAGCATATATTAACTGTTCACTCTGTTGACGTCTTCTATTTCTAATACGGTTCTGTTTCCTATGGAAATTCAAGAAATTATCGTTTAAATGAAATTGTAGTTCCTCAAGGCCCGCGGCTCTCTAACCTATCATTGGCGTTGGGAACAGGAAAATATCAGGTTTGCTCGGTTATTAACTGGAAAATACTGTCTTTTTGATCGTTTTTTTAGCTTGGACGCTTGAGAATTAGGAAAGTAGAAAATTATTCGATTCATTTTTGCTATCTAGACTAAGATCAATTCTAATAACATAATTTTATTTCCATATCTATTTAATGGTTATTTATTAAATTATTTGATTATTAAATTATATTACACTCACTCTTCCCTGATATCGAGAATGGCTGGGATTTACGAAATTCACGATAAAAAATAACTGGTGTTAAAAAAATGAAAAAAGGGTGGAGAAATAGTTTATTAAGAAAAAAATGGCTCAATACTACACCGAGCATAATCTTAGGACTGCTGCTAGGACTGAAAAAAAGAGTTTATACTTTTGTGAAATCACCTCTAATTGTGGTAAAATGCCCTTTGAATGCACGTTTGGACGCCTCTGAAAAAAGTCTATGCCATCTTGGCTATAAATCAGTCTTCTATTTAATAAGAAATTCTCGTCCAACAAGAAACAAGCGATCGGGAATGAATAATGCAGCATTTCATATTTCTAACATTTTTGAAGCCTTAAGCGTACTCTCATCATAGACGGTAACGTACTTTAATATAATAAACAGCGCAATAATTGAATATTATTCAGGAAAATAAACGAAGCAGCAGCTGCAACATTTTTGACAGATTGTAAATAAAACTTTGGAGCTCGAAGAATGCAAGTTTTGGGATCAAGCTTGTACTGTCCCATTACTGCGGTTTATAATTTCTTAGAAAGTTCGTTATAAAATATTTTTTATATTTTGTTCAATTATAAAAATGTTTTATATTGAGCTGACCAAGAACACTTTTCTACCAAACTAGAACTTATGTGATAAAATAATCTCATAAATCCTTTTAAAAAATATCTCTTAAATTATCGCTGGTTTCTATTTCTATTTAAAGTAGAGTGATCCAACGTTTTAACCCAAAATTCCAAATCGATACACATACCACGTTCTAGTATCATTTCAAAGTTACTTCCGAACATTTAAAATACTTTAATTGTCGTCGGTATCTTTAACAAAAATACCTGACCCACCAGGTATAAACTTTTATAGTCTTATATCTCCGTCGGTCTAAGGCACTGATACCTAATTAATGATTTTATATTCTTTTTATGAATTTTATCAACCCTAATGTTTAAGTTCACTTCGATTTGGGCCGGCTTAATTACTGTTTCTTTCGGTAAAAGTAGGAGTTCTCATAATCTTCCCATGCATTTCAATTCAACTAACATTGTACATGATTTAAAAAAATATATTCCAAACTTAGTTGATGTTTAAATAAGGATCTCTTTTACAGCCCCGAACTATCTAAATATCCCTGATTTTTATTTTCCACTCTCATGGATCAAGCGTGGCAGCAAATCAGCCTTTGATGTGCTGATTATACCACTATTTCGTAGCCTTACTATACTAATCCTTAGCCCAGTCTTCTCCAATTTTCTAGCTATATCTTCTTCTATCGCCAGGATGCCAGTAATATCTTCCTTGTGGTACTCCTGCTTCAATTTAATAGTTGATGGATATATCATTTCTTGCTCTTATTAATAATTATGCCTGTTGCATAATAGATACAAGAATGGTTCTAAAGCACTTCCTTGTGGTACTCCTGCTTCAATTTAATAGTTGATGGGTATATAATTTCTTGCTTTTATCAATGATTATGCCTGTTGCATAATAGATACAACAATGGTCCCAAAGCACTTCCTTGTGGTACTCCTGCTTCAATTTAATACTTGATGGATAAATCATTTCTTGCTCTTATTAATGATTATGCCTGTTGCATAATAGATACAACAATGGTCCCAAAGCACTTCCTTGTGGTACTCCTGCTTCAATTTAATAGTTGATGGATAAATCATTTCTTGCTCTTATTAATGATTATGCCTGTTGCATAATAGATACAACAATGGTCCCAAAGCACTTCCTTGTGGTACTCCTGTTTCAATTTAATAGTTGATGGATAAATCGTTTCTTGCTCTTATTAATAATTATGCTTGTTGCATAATAGATACAAAAATGGTCCCAAAGCACTTCCTTGTGGTACTCCTGCTCCAATTCAGTTTAAGCTTTATTCCTCTTTAATTATAATGCAATATAGTAGACCTAAAAATCTCGTGGCATTCGACGCCCACTGTCGTATTTTGGTACTAAATTTGTTACTAAATCTAACAAGCCAATGTATATCGAAATTTTGTGCTACACCGAAATAGTAGAACAAACATTTATTTCTTTATTTCTTTTAATGATTTTTCAATCTGTTATTTCATGAATTAACAGTGGAAAGACTCTTTCTAAATATAAACAGATGTGTTGGAATTGTTTTTCTCTTCTTTTGCAGCTACTTAGTTCGAATTACTAAATACTCCATTCACCTGCCCCTCTAATAATTTATTTGCTTCTTATGTTCTTAACTTACGATCTACCTTAAACCATAATCTTCCTAACGAAACTGCTTCTTTTATTTATTAAGCGAAAGCACCGGAGTTTATTCTAAAGTATCTAAGAATATCTTGTATTCTTTACGGCAGATGACACTTAAAGAGCCACCGTCACGCGATCTTTTGAACTAACCCTAGCGGTAATAACTTATTATACGTTCGTTTTAAACTATTAAAGCAATTACCACATTTTTTTTACCTTCAAGTAAAACATTAAATATTATGGGACTCAAATTTAAAATAATAGGTCTTGCGATTTGATTTATTTATATGTCTTCTTTACTAGAATTTACAAGGAATAGGAACGTCATCAGAAAAATTATACAACATGAAAGGAAGCGACCAAGATTTAGTAATAATTATTAGAGAGATATCAGGGTTGTGTCCTGATCTGGTCCTTGATTGTCAACTTTACTTTTTTTATAAGAAAAAGCTTATTTTTATTAATGCTTAACTGGTTTCATCTATATCTTTAGAAATACTTTCTTCGTCCTTCCATATATTGAACTCTTCATAAGGATATTGGGTGATCAGAAACGTAGTAAAAAAAATGAGCGATTATGATAGAGGATAGATAAGAAAGTTATTTTATGTTCTATTTTGATAGAGGTGCTGTAAAAAAAGAAGAAAGAATATGTAAAAAAGCAGTTACTAGAAAGATTGAAGAGGGCGATAGCGGGATGAAGTGAAACTAAAAAAATGAAACCATGAGGGGTAAATGTTTATGTCTTGAACCGCTTGAACACCAAGTCAAAATACTGCATTCTACGTGTTACTCTAACTATGTTAGTACAATCAATCTTATTTTATTTACAAAATTATATTATGACTTATATTCTATAAGTCCTCGTAACGACAAAAATATTCGTTAATTGAAACTTTCTGACTTTAATATTTTATAACTGATTTCCATTATAATTATTATTCCGATCAATTTTTACAAAATCATGATAATATTTAATTCAAGAAAATTGCAATTACACACATTTTATCTTAAATCCTTGACTTTTATAATTTTTCACGTTAATTGTATATTTCAATAACCGGTCTCCCAGTGATGGCATTTTTTTTGCGAACGCTATTTTTTTTGTCTAAGAGATTTTATTATACCGGGTATTACTGTGAGGAGGATTCTCGTTAAAAATTATGAGGGGTCTTTCCTATAAAAAAATTATCAACGTAACTCCTAAAGAGGTTTCACCCCAAAAATTAAATTGATTTTTTAATTTGTATCTCAAATTCGAGTTAATGTAGAAATTTGAAATTTTGGAAGTTGTTTACATTCGTAAAGGGGTATTGACTAGATCTTCTTTGATAATTATGAGGGGTCTTTTCAATAAATAAAAATGATCAGAGCCACTTCTAAAGAGATTTCACACCCAAAAAGACGGAATTACATCATGGCTGACTCTCTAATATATAGGGTAATTCTAATGGCTACTATATTGAATTCCGAATAAAACGAGGCGAGGGTTTTTTTTTCGGCTAGAAGGACCAATTTAATAGACGAAATAAAGGTTTTATGTCTTAAAACGTTTTTATATGAGCAAATATTTATTTTTAGATAATATACATTGGCTAAACAAATACTGAACAACGTACCTTCATCCAAATTCAGACTTATGCTTTCTAAGATTGGTACTTTCTACCATAGTCATTCTTTTCAAACAAAAATCTTCAAGTTGGATCTTAATATTCAAAATTAATTTCTGCACATCACATAATATAATTGTCTTTCATCTTTTCAAATATCCAACTTTACTTGATTTTATAGTTTTTAATTTGCTTCATCTATGATCCAGAGGAAACAGGATTCATCTCCACAGAAATAAATTGCTGGATTGTTTTATTAGTTTTCTATGTAATTTTAATATTTTTCAATGAAGCCGGGATAGGATGATTTTTAAAAGGTTACTCTCGTATTAGACAACACGATCTGCACCTATTACCATAATGAAAACAGCCTAAATCATCGATAGGAATATGCCCATAGCTCGCATACTTGTATTTCTCATTTTAAGTTTGTTACGATGCCAAGAATTCGAAACACGTTAGTCGCACCTCTAGTAGTATATAATAACCGCCTTAATGCATTAACTGTAAAGTATCAGCGTTACTATAAAGATAGCAAAGATGCCTTATCTTGAAGTTTCTCGCTATTTTTTACACTTGTACTAATACATTTGGCCAAATTCGTTCAAATTGTTATTACAAAATTGCTCAGAATCGAAATTAGCAATAGTAGAAATTATTTTTTAATGATTAGGTTATGCGGCTGTAGTTGAATTTCAATTAGTTGACCAGCGTTATTTAATTTGTACAATCCTTATAAGAAGCTATGTAAGCTATTTCTTCCAAATACAGTTTATTAGTACAACATTTTTCATTGTTTAATTTAATTAAAAGAAAGAAAAAGGCTTTGGTGCAATTAAACATAAATAATAATAATACTAGTAAGAAAGGTATTATTCTCCTTATTCCTTAAAGAATAAAAGTCAATGACATAGAAAAGTTCAAATAAGTGTAATCATAAAAAAAATGGTCGTCATGTGATGAACTTCTTTTGTTTGATTTCGGTCCAACCAATACCAAAGTAAAACTAGATTCTACTTTGGTCCTTTGTTACAATAGTAAAATATTGGATGGATAACTTTAAACCAGGTTTTACGAGTTTCCAAGATGAAAGTCCGTATGATCAACCTAATAACATGACCATTCTAAAATTGGTAAAATAAATCCATAAAATGGTACTGTAGGACCATCAATTAAAAGTGAACGCTTTAGCAGACGTAGTAGAAAAAGAAATAGATACAAATCCATTAGAAACGTTTAAATAATTAAAAAAGAATCAACTCCTGGGTTAATTCGAGAGTTAGAGGAAAAGAAAGAGGGAATGAAAATGGAACTGAAAGAAATTAATAACAATGGAACAAACTGAAAGAAAGACATAACACAGAAAGACAGACAGGTGAAAAAAGGAATTAGAAATTAAGCAAGATAAAAAATAAATAAAGTAAAGGTAGAAAACACAAAAATCAACCATAAATGGAAAAGGGTGGATATAGAATACGGATAAAAATAGCTAATAGAAAAACTCCAGAAAAGAGATAAAAACTAATAAAAGGATTGTTTACAAATGACCAAACAAGGAAAAGGAATTAAGGAATATGAAAAGCAAAGCTGAGATAAAACAGGAAAAAAATCGAACCCCCTACATTAGAATCAAACCTAAAATCCGTAATGAAAATGAATAACTCTAAAATATAAAAAAATTATGTTTGCAAAAAAATTAAACAATTTTTTATAAATATTAGCAATAATCCTGCTTCACCTACATGTAGATGAAAAATTAACGGAAAAAAACAATTGGCACATAAAATTAATTGACTATTTTTTTGATTTTGGCATATTTCTGAAATAAATAAATTGGGTAATTATCGGCCAATTAATATTACTTGTACTTAGCAAAATATTTGATAAAGTAATAGATGACAAATTAATAAATTATATCAATCCTATATTTATTTGTAAAAGAACAATATGGTTTTGATGTGTTTGTTATTATGAAGCAATGAATGTTGCAATAAATATACAAAAGCATAATAAAAAAAGATAAATGTGGTTTCTTCTTATCAATTGAAAAGCTTATGAAACTGCCAATCAAAAAATTATTTTATTAATACAAATGGCAAATATTCGGAGAATAATAAAGATCCCTTAACAATATGTGTATATAAACGATCAATTAAATTTTGAAAGAATTTTTCAATGCAAGTTTCTGCTTTACGACCAATATTTTTTTATTATTATCCATTCAATTTCATGATGATATAAAATTATTTTATAACAAATTTCAAGAACAGATGATTGAAGCTTTAATAAATATTTCAGTACAGCCGTAATGATTATATAGAAACCAACTTTACAATAAATAAAAACAATAAAATTAAACAAGTGGAGGTCACAATATTTTCAGGAATATACCTTGAAATAATATTATCATAAAATAAATTTTGCTGATAATTCGACAATTTTAAATTCGGACATATGTTTATGACAATTTTTTAAAATGTTGATCCAAGAAATGCAATCTTAAATTTTCATGCAATATTAATGAATCACCCTATATATTAATATCAAGATCATTACGAAAACACGAATATTAAACACATCACTTATCCATTTCTCAGCTCATTATTAAATTATTAATGCTTTATCACATTATATTTTGTTTATTATATATAAATTGATAATTGTTTTGCCATTTTATTGCCGAACAGAGATTCCGTAACTAACTAGAAATTTTGCTTAATCAACAACCAAAAATAAAATCTCTTTTATTTGACAAATGTAAATTCAGAACAGTAATTAAATGAAAATTTGTGAAAATTGTTTTAAAATCAATAAAAATCCAACAGTGTGGTAGAATTTAGAAATTAATTCGTTTAATTTAATTTGTAATTAACTTTCGATTTACAACTAAATTTATAAATAAAATATGCTTCTATATTATATTGTGAGGATAAATTGGTAAAAGTGTCTTACTTTTATCACTATGATTAGATAATTAAAAATGAGCCATGAGAAACATTAGATTTTAATCTTAACTCAGTTTTACCTACGTAATTTTTTTAAATGTTCTATACCAGAGAGAAAGCTCTGTGCAAGATGGGTGCCGCGATTACTGACTTTTGGGATCATTTTCAATTATTTCTTTCAAAAAGTAAATCAACGGCGAGTTTCATGCTAATTTATTCCAAAATTTGATTGATGAAATTAAAAAAAAAACGCGGCCCCAAGTCGCAAAATAAAGTTTGGTTTCATTAAGACAAGCTATAAATTTAGACATCTAATGTAACTATGACCAAAAAATATCAGTTAAAGTTCGAATTGATTCCTTGAGCATTTTATTTAGCAGATTTAGCTCCCTCGGATTATTTTTTGTTTCGTTGATAAAAAAATGCCACCAATGAAAAGGTGGAGTCTGTAGTTGACGACTATATTAAAAAACTCGAAAAATCTTACTGTTGATACATATTGGGTTATTTTTCTTCCAATAAATATATGAAAGAATCTAAATATTATTTTCGAGGAATTTTAACCCACTACGTAATTTGGTTAAAGGAAATTAAAAAAGCTGAGTGAAACAATAACAATTTATTTATCTATGAATAAAAAAAACACTAACAAAATATTAGGGCAACTTACATTTTTTTTAAATTAATACATTTAATCGCAGGGGTAGGCACTATCAACGTTTCGATCATACGAGAAGCCAAACTTGACTTCCAATCTTTATTTATTTTCCCAACCAAGAAGACCTCAATGTTTAATAATTTACTCTAGTAAAAATGTTTATTTATTATCTGATCGCGACCTCGCCCCAAAACTTTCGGTCACATAATATTAAATAAATAGAAAATGTTAAGTAAAAAATAAGTTTTATGTACAGAGCGATATTCAACTAAATCTCTGTACACACTATCGTAACACTAAAAACAGAGTATATAAAATAATGTTGAGAAGACTAAAAGAAAACTATGTAAAGAAAAAAATATATTTTTTCTTAAATTTGCTGTATTTTGTTTGTTTATTTCAAGTTTCATTAATATTATTAATATTTCTCGAAAATTATCTTATAAAGTTACAATTACAATACAACAAAATTTGCTGATAGATGATTAAGATGATAGATAGCATCTTGTTCTGACATAAATTGAATTTAAAATAAGAATAATAATTCCATAAAAACTCATACCACGTTTCTGACACCTGAATAAAACAAAACACGTCAACAATTATTCTAAACTCATATTTCACTTTGATGCTCTTATTGATTTTCGACTAGACAACTTTGACGACTTAACAAGCATAAAAAATTATATTCGCGTTCTTGGTATCATTCCTTCGTGATTAGCCTTGATGGATTAGAAGTAACCTGCGAATACCATATTTTTCCTGTAGATAAATCATTTTTATTTAAAAAAACATTTACTTGTCTCTGTGAAGTTCGGCACTTCGTGTACTAAGAAACAAAATGTAACCGACCGTTAGAATTACAAAAACTAACAGAAACTGTGAAGTTTGTAATCTGTTATGGCGAAAAAAACTAAAACCAAATTGCCATAATAAGGTAAAAAAGAGGATTTCACAAGCTTGGTTAAGCTGGAGGATATGGTAATCTCGATCTAGTTCCATAAATTACTGAGAACCAGCGTGATACCGCCATTCAATTTGAACAATTTTCGATTGTGCACGATAGTCTTGCATCTGCTCATTGTACTAATTGAAGAGTGCACGATGCAGTGAAGAAAGTGCCACATGTTTCTTCGAGAGAATGCATCAATAAACATAAATACATATTCCAACAAAAAAACAGTAAACAAACTGTTACCTAAGACATTGCATAATTGATTAAAATAATTAAATACCCTACGAAAGTTTTTAATTATAATATTGAACTACTAAATATTATTAAAATCAGTTACGATGGTGTGATTTATATCGCATTTTATAAAATTTGAGAAAGTAAGTACATAATTCCCCGTATTTAATCAACAAATATGTTAAATTACTTAACAAAACATCATTAAAATTGAGTTGTACTTAAATTATAGCAAAGAATTATTCTAGGTTCATGGGTTTGGATATGTAAAATTAAAAACAATTTGTCACTAAATCATATGTAATAAGATCATATGACATGTAAATATTTGACATATAATATAAATTCACTAATTAGTTTTGAATTAAATTTCGAATTCACAGGTTTAGCATAGCCTCATATGAGGTTATTAATTTTCAAACTGAATATTAATTTTAGTGTAAATACTAGTTTGGAAACCAGTTTAAGATTAAAAAAAGGGCAGTTTAATTAATGGATATAATCTTATATTAATTATATTATGATTTTCATCCATTTTTTTTTAAATTTTACAACAAAAGTGATGGAAAGTGTCTATAAAAATCAACAAAAATAAATTAATGTATATTATGAAAGAAAATATTATAGTGTAAATTAAAAATGAAAGCATAAGGTTTCATAATATAGTTTTATGATTTTACCTGCATATCTGAAATATAACCTAAAATTCTCATAAAAAGTGATTATAAACTTTGTGTCTTTTATTATGGATTTTTGTTTGCTAATATATTTCTTCAAACCTAATTGGAAATACCAACAAAATTTAGATTTTTTAATTTTACAAGCATTTATTATTATTCAAATACACTTTAAATGAAATCTCTTATTGACAGTTAAGTGACAGTTGGGCAAATCTATTGGAGGGATATTATAAATTATCAAACTCGTTTGTAGTTATTTTTTTAAAGTTATAATATATTTTTTCAGAGATAAATGTTTTAGTAAAAATCAAATACAAATTAATTTATTACCAGAAACCAATTTTGAGATCTATATTTATTTGACACTTTTTTTTCGTTTTATATTGTATCGAGCTCTTAAATTTTAATCTAAAATTATGACGCTCAATTTAATCATTTTAGTTTCTTTTAATAAATTTTAATTGATTTTCACCTGAATTTTCATTTAAACAACGGTACCCAAATATTTCACAAATAAAAAATCTTACTTCACATAATCAATTCATCTACAATATATTTTTCAGGAATACTAACTTAAACGATAAAATCAATTGAACGTTAAATGTCCTGTAAATTATAATAGGATATTTGAAAAAGAATCCTGGAAAACTAATAGAATTTATACCACTTTTCGATATTGATTGATTACTTTATATGGTATGAATGCTAATTATTGATTGAAAACAGCCGATAATTTTAAATAGTATTAATACAATTATTTTACTTACTTAATTTCTCCCAAACACATACATAGATTTCATTTTGAGTTTCTTACCTGAAAAAAAAAAGTATTAGATAAAACATAAAAATATAATCAATAGCATTAATATTTAAATTACCTATTTGCATGTAAGCATTTACAAAACAGATTATTTAAATCAACAAAACATATTTGAATTAAGTAAAAATTGATAGGTTGAGCAAAATGTTTTGGTTGAATTAATGAATTGTGATATTTTGGATTTTATGTTTATTTTAGATGTTACAAACATTCGATTATTAAATTCAGCAATTTTTCATTCAAATATCCTTAATAGTTGTGACAATTAAAATGATTTATTACGAACAAATAATATTTAGTAATTTTTTTTTCGGAAACTTTGTTGGGTTGTTGAGTAGAAGGATGTACTTAATTATTGTCTAAAAATTGAATAAAAAATGAAAAAAAAAATATTTCACATCCATATATTGAGTTGGAAAGAAGAGGAAACAGCAAAAAGTATGAAACCTACCGAAATATTTTTAATTTTAGATCAATAATATTTATTAACTTCAACTGAATACAAAAAAATATCATAAAATCAAATACTACAGTTTTCTCAATTTTTGAAACTGTAAACTACCACTTACCGCCAAAATATAAAATTTGGTTTTTATAACACCTTTCGAAATAAATAGTGCTTTGTATTTAACAATTTTATTTTCTTGTAATAGGAACTGGTTTAAAGCAACTTATCTAGGAACTTTCCAGTCTTCTATTAAAGATAATAGATACGTAAAGTCTCTTTCAGTTGAAGTCTTGAAGTCTTTACAGCAGTCAATCTTTCAATTAATAGAAATATCTTATTCCGTTGATTATTAACCAATTAGCACAATTGAATAACTGGTCTCCACGTTAAAAATCAAACCCATTAACGATTCGCACATAAATAATCGTCATTGATTTTAAAACGTTGGATCTTAGTTAGCACACAATACTTAATACCTATAAATTAATTACTCATGCACCGCTCGGTACACATTAACATTAATAATTTGCCAAATATAGCCGCCAGTTTCATTCCTCGAGATCCAAATCGGAGCCATAATTTATTTTGTAAAAAGTGCCTATTTAATTTTGAACAGTCGCCATATCTGCCGTTAAGAGTTTCGGGTTGAATAGGATCACGTCCAATGTTACTAATTATTGAAATCGAATGTCTGAATAAGGACCAAGCTTTTAACAATTAAAATCCTCAATGATATATAAGCGGCCAGTTTCTGCACCCAACAAAAATCAAGTTTCAGCGATAATGACAATTAACACCATTATTTTGTAATTACTTCAAATAGAAGGCCAATAAAAAGTGTCATCGAGAATAACGATTTGGAGGAATTTACAGAATATTACAGCAACTTTTTTTTCCTAAAATATTAAAAATTAGGGTTTGTTTATTGTTAGGCCAAGTTTCACTTCGAAAATTGGTTTTTGTTTCCAAAAATCGCAAGTATAGTGAAATTGGTTTGGCCAGATCTCCCTTCGAAAATGTTGTTTTTGTTTTGAAAAACCATAAATATGGGTAAATATATTTTTGTTGACTTAAGTTGACTTTCGAAAATTTTCTTTAAATTTCAGATTAAAAAACTAAAAAATCTGGGGATATTTTTTTGTTTCAACGAAAATTGAATTAATTAAAATGTCGCACTTTAGATATATCGTAAGTATCGAGATACTTTTAAAATTAATAATATACATTTTATTTATTTTTTGAAAGATTAAAAATCTGAGATATTTCTTGGCAATATCAAAAATCAAATTTTTTCTTTAAAATATGAATTTCTTCAAAAAATAGTAAAAGTAAAAGTTTATTAAATAATGTTTTTTTTTTGTTCGGTCGGTTCAACAATGTGGAAATTCGAAAACATTTTTCTAATATAATGTTGCACATCGAAAATTGGTATTTTTCGTAGAATAATGAATAAATAATACCTGGTACAATTTTTTTAATTTGTTAAGTTTTGTACAAAAAAATTTTTACGTTTTGAAAAATCGTAAATATTTTAAACTTCAGTTTTAAAAAGCTAAAAATTGGGGATATTTTTTTGTTTCATAGAAAATAGAATTATTTTTAAAATTTCGAACTTTAGAAAAATTGTAAGCATAGAGATATATTTAAAATTGAGAAGATACATATGCTTCATTTTTGAAAAATTAAACTTCTGTGGATATTTGATTAAAAAGGTCAAAAATCATTTTTTTTTAAATATAAATTTCTCCAATAATTGTAGTTATAGGCAAGATTTCTTTCAAAAAGTTTTGTTCTCTTTTGAAAATTTGGCGAAATTCTACGAATTACCATTAATTTTCGAATTTTTTGTAAAATATGAAAATAATTGTGAATTTATTTCATTTGGAAAGATCGCACGATTTTTTTTGGTTTTGTAAAAGTCTAAATCTGAATAATTTTGCTTAAATTCGCAATGCTGCTTTACAAAAATATCCGATTTATTAAAAATTTGGGTATATTTTTTTTTAATAGACAATAGAATTTTTTTAATTTGATCTTTAGAAAATGTGTAAGTATAGAAATATTTTTAAAATTGAAAAGGTACATATTCTTCATTTTTTGAAAAATTAAAAAAAATGTTTGGCAATGTCAAAAATCGAATTTCTCCAAAAATTTAAAGTATAGACGAGGTCGCACTTTGAAAAGACTTTATAAGAAAGTTTCGATCTATTTACACTTTTACGGTTCTACTAGTTTTAATTTACCTGACATATGAATACTTTGAAAACGAAACGTCTACAGATTGGATCATAAATGCTAAATAAATTTTAGTTATAGAAAAATGTTTTTTATTTATATCCTTTTTTCAACAATTTGTTCGTTTTTTTTTGTATTTTATTATATTTTTTATTCAAATTTGTTAAACCGACTTGCAGTAACCTGCAAAAGTCCAAAAAAAGTGTACAAAATCACACCTTGAAAAATACGGTAACGGTAACGAATTTTGACAAATATCCATTCTTTGGTAAAATTCTTTTTACACCAAGAGCAATTTATCTTAGACTCCCTGGTGCAATTGCAGCTGCTAAAACTCCTTGGACCGGAGTTAAAGAGGTCTGCACTGCAAGAAAACAAATATATCTAGAGAGGTTTTTTTATCGACCGTTGAACCAGCGGGGTGTGGGCGGAGACGATTTTGCTTCGGTTATTTCATAAATCTGACACTTGTAATCAGTTAATTAATTTTTATTATTTAAGCAATATTTTAATAGTTAACATCCAGTTACAATCGATTCGCAAATACTCATTTTGATACACAGTGACGGCGCAATCAAAATTCGAATTTAGTGAAGCAATTAATTTATTTATGTTCAATTTGTATTATTCATAAATATTTTATTTTTTGTATCTGCAAATAAATTATAACTACAAGGACTCAACAAATAAAATAATTGAATTATAAGAAAATAATTATTTTGCATAATGTCATTTTTTCGTTGGATGTATTTTTCATTATATAAAACAATAATAATTATAGTAAGAAATAAGCTATATGATTATTAAAGAATTAATTTTTTTTCTAGCAATTAATGTAGACATAATAGGTTAATTTAGAAAAAATATTATTGAACAAATGAGATTTTTTTATAAAAATAAAATAAAATAGAAAAATGTAAAAATTATTAAAATATCAGATATTAGTTGATTAGTGATAGTGGTATTTTGGTTTATTTATTAGAGATTAATTGTATATTCTGCAGTTTATCATTATTATTAGTATTATCATTACTATTACAAAGGTCAAAAAATCTATCTTGATTTATATGACTGATTTATCAGGTTTCATGAAACTAAGATCAATGACCCTATCAGTTTTTCGTAAATTTTCGAAAGATTTTCTTGTCGATCATTAATTTTATTCTGTTAATGAATTTCTCAATGTTTTATAGTGCTTTAACGTATTTTTTACCACTTTGTTAATGATTTTATGATTAATGTATTCTTGTTACTGCTTCTTAGAGTTATTTTAACTATTGAGCATTGTTTGTAATGTTTTATATTATATATTATTCTATGTTTGTACTTTATTGTCTCCTTATTTATTTAATTATAACTGGAAATATTCATGTATATGAGGTCAATATTATTATTATTATTATTATTATTATTATTATTATTATTATTACATTTTTAAATATAGCTTCTTTAAATGCAGATTGGAAAAATGATTTTCCATGATTCAAAACTACTTTATATATATTTGTTATTTTAGTTGTAATAAAAAGCAGAAATTACTGAATCGAAAGTAAATTGCAGCAATATTTTAAAACATGAAAAATTTAACCAGGTCTTTTGTTAACATTGAATTATTTATAAATTATATTTTTTGTATCTGTAAAATAATTATAATAAGAAGGGCACAATAAATAACATTATTAAAATATAAGAAAATAATTATTTTACATAATTTCGTTTTTTATTGGAGGTATTTTTAAATATGTAAATCAATAAAATTAATATTCTAGATAATTATGGTATGAAATAAACCAAGTTAATTTAAGAGGTTTAATTTTTTTGTTTCAGTAATTCATTCAGACATAATAGGTTATAAAAATAGAAAAAATGTAAGAGAAAAATATAAAATTTATTAAAATATCAGATATTAATTGATTATTGAAAGTGGATTTTTTATTTATTTACTACAGATGAAATATTTAATTGTATTTGATATACCCCCAGGTCGTAGGGTGAGAATAAGTATTTTTACAGCCTTCGGAAGTATAAATGTATTTCTTTTAAACTATTCTTGTTATTTATAAATGCAGCAAGTGCATAGATTCCAAATATACTTATACAGAATGATCAAAACATTCGAAACACATTGAATGATTATGTCCTAAGTACGGCCCTGTAACCACATTTTCCAGTGATCAGTATTTGTAAAAACACAAACTCAATTGAATCAAGTTAAGTAAATTTTATTTTAACCAAAAAATTAACAAAAAAAGTAACTTAAAAAAATTCGATATACAAGATGTTGTTTTTTGGTAAGATGAATTTTTAAATGTTCGTAAATATTCCAGATAATGTCAATTATGCGTAACAAATTTCAAAATAATATACAGAGTAATTCGGAAGTTATGAGCTATGAAAGAAATAGGCCAAATTAATAAAAATAAAGGTTGTAAGACCCATTAAATATAGATTTAGAACCACCAAAGTGATTTAGGACCTTTCCCAATAAAACACCCTGTATATTATTCAGTTTCTCATTTCTTTTTGGATGAAATTTTGACTTTACGTTATTATCAAGTTTGTTTGTTTAGAAAATGTTTTTACCAAATGTTAAATGAATATTAGATATATTTAAGTAAAAAATTATTAAATTCATTACCAAAGGTTATTACTATTTTTATTATTACTATTATTATGATCTTCAAATGATTTTAGGATTTTAGTAATTATTCAAAGACTCTCTTCTTTCTCCGCCACTGGCGTTATGAAGCGTTTCTCTCTCTAGAATTGATTCTTTTTCTTGCCATTTTGAAAAATACGATTAATAACTTTGGCGTTTCTTGGTACTGTCGTAACCATTGCTTCGCCTTCTGATTCACATTTGAATTTATTATTACCTTGGCCTTGGGGTTATGAACAGAGGCGTTGCCCATTTTTTAATTTTTTTTCTTACAAAAACGTACGCTTGCTATTGACAAACAAATATTTTAGTGCTATGTTAGAGCAACAGGTAGACAGTGCATACCAAGAGAAACTCATATAGTTCATAACTCTGTTTCTTCTTGTGCTTTTATTTAATGACCAAAATGTAAAAAAGAATGGAAGATGTAGTGAACTAATAACAAAAAACATGAATCTTAATATTAAATACCGTAATATTAAATCGCCGAAAGACAAAAACATAAAAATTTCAAAAGAAGCAAAGAAATTAATAAGACAATACAGTAAAATAATAGACAGAAAATAAAACAAGAAAGAGTAAGCGAAAGTGTCAAGAAAATTAATAAACAAAATAAAATATACATAGAATAAACAATGTGAAGGATACAAAAAAGCGGGGACAGACAGTTTCAAAGAACTATTATTTGATGCTAAATTAAAATAAAAAGAAGAAACAATGGAGGAGTAGGAAAAAACAGCAAAATGACGAGGTATCAGTGTTGAAGTAACAAAAGACAAATTAAAAAAGGCCATTTCCACCTCACGTGCAACGTGACATTTGATCAGATTTATAGGATTTAATATTTTTTGTGCAATTTAACCAATCTTTTATAATTTGCGATATGATTTGTATTTGAATTTCTGGACTTAAATTTCATTAAAATGTTTAAAGGCAAAGCAACAATAATACAAAAAGTGAATCTGATAATGGAGAATACAAAAAAAAAGTTTATATCTTATTCAAGTAAACTGTAAATCCTGAAATGAAAGAAAAAGAAATAATGGAGATTCAAGAAGAAAAGCAAAACGAGAAGAAATCAATATTGAGGTAAAAAAAAAAGAATTAAAAAAGGGCATTTCCACTTCGAACTTTTGTGTCATTTAGTTAATATTTTGATGGTTTCCAATTTGATAAACAAGTCAATTTGGATTTTTGTGCTTAAATTTCAGTGAAATTATATAAAGGCAAAGTGAAAAGAATAAAGAATAAGGAAGATGAATTAGATGATAAAAAATAGAAACAAGTTAATTGATCCTGAAATGAAAGATGAAGAAATAGTTAAGGAGGAAGAAGAAATAGCAAAACAAGGAGACAATGTTGAGGTAACAATAAAAGAACTAAAAAAGGTCATTTCCACTTCGAAATTTTTATATTAAACAAACCCCGTATTTGCAACATGATATTTGATCTTACTTAAAGGTTATAAAAAATTTTGTGCAATTTAACCAATCTTTTATGGTTTCCCATGTGATAAAAAAGTCTGTTTGTATTTCTAGACTTAAACTCCAATAAAGAATAAAAATAAATAAGAAAAGTCAATTAGATGATGAAGAATACAAACAAGCGTTGGCAAATTATTGTAAAGAAATGGTAAATTATTCTGAAATGAAAGAGGAATAAATAATGGAAGTGGAAGAAGAAACAGCAAAACTACGAAAACGTAAGAGCTGAGGCAACAAAAAAAAATTAGGAAAGGTCATTTCTACCTCGAAATTTTTTATTTTGTGAAAAAGCTAGATTTGTATTTCTGGGCTTAAATTCCAATAAAGGCCTAGTGAAAACAATAAAAAGAAATAAGAAAAGTCAATTAGATGATGAAGAATACAAACAAGCATTGGCAAATTATGTTAAAGAATTGTTGAATTATTCTGAAATGAAAGAGGAATAAATAATGGAAGTGGAAGAGGAAACAGCAAAACTACGAAAACGTAAGAGCTGAAGCAACAAAAAAAAATTAGAAAAGGTCATTTCTCCCTCCAAATTTTTTATTTTGCCGATCAAATTTCTGGGATTGTAAAAATTTTCGATATGATAAAAAAAGTGGGTTTGTACTTGAGTACTTAAGTTCCCCGAATGTATTTTGTTGTACATTAAATTTTCTGCGAACTTAATTAGTGGGTTAATTGTAAAAGTCATCGCGTGGATTTTTTCCTTCGCGGTCATTTCTTAATTACAGTTTTTTCTGTCTTTATTTCTTAGATCGACGAGTTCAAAATCTAATAACGAACGCGCCTTGATACTTGAAGAAAAAGTTTTAAAACACGGCTGTCATCTTTCTGATAAATGAGTAAAAATACACCGGTAGCTCGGTCATTACTATATTACTATATTCTCTCCTCCATACAGGCCCCATCTAAAAACAAATTATTGTAGAATTTTTATACCAGTGGCGCAATAAATTTTTTGCACTATTTTTGGTAATCTAAATTTGCTAATTCTCATTTAACTTGGCAACACTATTTTACACTAAAAAAATATCGCTAATATTTAAGAATTTGTATCTTAATAATTTAAAAAATCTATTATTATTCTTATAACAATTGAGGAAGATAATTTGTAAATTGAAAATATTAATAAAAATAATTTATTAAAAATTAATAAACGTGAAATATTTTACTAGTCTAACAATAATATTATATAATATGTGAGTTCTAAAATACATTCAACTTTTAAAAAATTGTAGCCTCCAGAATTTGGCAACAGTGTATTCAGCTAAGAAATTATAAACCCTACAAATATCTACAAAAAAATTGTAATAATTTTTGAATTACTTTCCAATAAATTCTTTTTACATTCAGTCGTCGTCACTGTCTCGTTTTTCTTTATCTGGCAATTTACCGTCTTGCAACGATTATTGTAGAATTTATACTACGTCGAAATTAGTGCAATTTTCGTGTTAGCCGCTGCCCCAGCCATTTCTCATTTATCATCCGATGACTTCTTGAAAAGGTTGGAGCGTCGATAACTTTGGAATTCTTATCCGACGATTAGAAAGAGATTGGCCCTGAAATGATCAAATCTCAGTGGGTTATTTCCTTTATATTAAAAGGTCCTTTTATGTCTGGGCTACCCACGTAGGATGGCCAGAAGAAGCTAAATCTCCATGTTTTTAAAAAATCTTTTGTCCGTTTAAAGTTGCGTCAATTTTGTACTAGGTAACTAAATACAAATGGAAAATAATAAAATGAGATAGAAGAATTTTATTTTTTAGGGAACTAACTATTACAAAATCTGACTATAGTACAATACTGTAATTATTAAAAAGGTGGTTTCCCCCTAAGACCTTTAAACTCACATGCCAAAATGGTTACTACAATTTTACATATTTTTTAAGATTCAAAAGTTTTTAGAAAGAATTTCAGAATTGTTCCTAAAATATGACTTTTTCTAACAAAAAAGAATGTCGAAATGTTGACCAAAATTCAATTTCTTAAACAAAATGAAATATTTTTCGTTAAATTTAAAAAGTTTTCAAAACGAATGCCAACTTTTTTATTAAAATTCGACTTTTTTAACAAAATGAGATATTTTTGGTTGAAATTCTAATTTTTCGAAAAAGAATAATAAAATTTTTATTCAAATTATTCTTGACAAAAAGGTCAGAAATTTTAATAAGATTCTAAATTTTTTTATAAAGAATATCTTATTTTTTTCTAAAATCCTACTGTTTCCAACAAAATGAGATATTTTTCGTTATAATTCTAAATTTTCTATAAAGAATGTCAAAGTTATTATCTGAATTCAATTTCTAAAACAAAATGAGACATTGTTCGTTAAAACTGTGAATTTTTCGAAAGGAATGTCAACATTTTTCGAACAAACTTAGACAATAGTTACTAAAATTCTGAATTTTTGATAAAGAATGCCAAAGCTATTAAGAAAATTCGACTACTTTGATAAAGAGTTTCATTTGCTAAAAATTTTGTTAATTTTGTTAATTTTAAAATAAAATTTTAATTTTACAAATAAATTCGTTATTTTTCCTAAAATTACATTTTTTTTAACAAAAGATAACATTTTTCGTTACAATTATAAATGTTTGGTAAAGAAAGTTAACATTTTTACCAAAATTCAATTTTTTAAACAAAATGAAATATTTTTCTTAAAAATTTTAAATTTTTGATAAAGAATGCCAAAATTCTACTTCTTTGACAAAGTGTGTCATTTCTCACCAAAATTCTAAATTTTTGGGAACGAATGCTAAAATTTTTGCTATAATTCTGTTTTACATAATATACCTAATGAAAAATTCATTAAAATTTTAAAAGGTCGCTAAAGGATGCCAACATTTTTACTAAAATTCAACTACTTGACAAAAGGTTACATTTTTCATTAAAATTCTTAATTTTTTATAACAGAATATCACAATTTTTTAAAATCTTACAGAAATGAGACATTTTTTGTTAAAATTCTGAATTTTTCGAATTAAATGCCAAAATTTTTACCGTAATTCGAGATTTTTTAACAAAACTAGGCTTTTGTAACTAAAATTTTAAATTTTTGACAAAAAATGCCAAAATTATTACAAAATTCAATTTTTTTAACGAAGTGTTTCATTTTTCGATACAATTCTAAATTTTCGATAAAGAAAGTCAACATTTTTATCAAAATTTTTTAAGCAGACTGAAATATATTTCGCAATAAATGCCGAAATTTTTACTAAAATTTAATTTTTTTTAACCTTTGTTTACACATTCATCATTTGTAAAATATATTTAAATATAGTCAATTAGATATTTTAAAGCCTCTAATTAGTTAAACAAAATTAAAAATACAACCAAGTGAATAATCTGTTCAATTTTTTATCTGCTACCCTCTATAAACTTTGCACGTACGCCTCTGATTGCATGAATTATTTATAACAAATTCTCAGGAAAGACAAACAACATGCGCCAACTTTTTACATGATTTCAAATACCAAACCACCTCTGTTTTAAAATATTTCTCGTAGGTTGTTAATTCTATACTAGTGATAAATGTTATTTCGAAACTTTGTTCTATATTTCAATTATTCAATTACATATTATTTATTTCTTAATTAACGTTGACATTTTTTATATAAATCTAGTTTATAAATAATAAATTGAGTCTTACCGCATTGGGTGACATTTTTCTAATGATACAGGGTGTTTACTAGGTAACAGATATTAAAGTCCAATACAAATGTCATTGTTATGTTAATTTAATAATATAATGTTAAATCCCGCATTACTTCCAAGAAGCACAGTAAGACCAAGAAAAATATGATGGAATAAAAAAAATAAAAAAGTATAACATCAATATGTTAAAAATTAGCAATTGGAAACTCAAATCCAACAAAAAAAAGAATGGAGGAAAACAACCACAGCAGCGAAGACGAGTACTGAATTTTGACGACTGAATGAAGACCAATCCACCTCAATAAATAGTAATAAACACTATGACGATGATGATAATGATGGTGATATTAAATAATCAAAACTCCTTAGTGTGCGGTCATGGAAGTGGTAGACCACATCCTATTATTAGTAAGCAGCCTATTACCTTGAGGAGTTATGTGTGAATCACTCTGTATATTCATGAAAGTATGAGTCCAAGGACAGTTCCTTGTAGAACATTACAGAATTTGCAAAATCTGCTTACAATACTTTTTCCTAAAATAATTCTTACAAAACTCATTCAATTCATTTTAGCTATTTTTAAATCTTTATCCAGATCATAATTCAAAGAATTTCTTTAACATAAGTCCAAGAAAAGTTCCTTGAAGAATATTACAGAATTTGAAAAAACTGCTTATAGTGTTTTTTTTTGAAACAATTCTTACAAAACAACTCTATTTTTTCTAAATTTAAATATTGACCCACATTATAATTGAAAGTTGTTCTTTAACACGAGTCCAATGACAATTCCTAGTAGAACAAAACAGAATTTGAAAAAATTATGTATAGTACTTTTTCCGGGAACAATTCTAAAAAAACGATTGAATTCATTTTTAATAATTTTAAAACTTTACCCAGAATATAATTCCAAGTTTAACATAGGTTCACTTTGAGGCCGGACCAACGCCGCTTGTGTTATGATCTCAAAATATGCATCGATATCCATGGATGGCTCGGTTGATTTATTAAGACTGACAAGGGGGTACATTAAGATCATTCTAAAATTTGTCTTGAGGGAACAAATAGCGATATTGAATATTTATAAAAAAAAATATCACGGCGATATGGTCTTTTTTTATAGCCGTTTCGCGACCATGATAAATTTCTTAATGGTTTGAGGTATTCGAAATGTCATAAGAACTTGCATGCACGTCAGAACCGGACTAGTTTAAACGAAAAATAGACATTTTTTTATAGATTTTCTATATTTTTTAGTAATTCGATTAAACGTGAATAATTATTTAGAGCTTGGATTTTGGTGAGTTTGTTTAAATATTATTATTTTTATCCAAGTGTTTCATGGTTATGGTCTAAGTGTCAGTGTCAGTAAGTGTTATCAAAATAAAAAAGGTTTCGGTTTCGTAAAACATCGATTTATAAAATTTTTGATGAATGAACAGTGCATTACAATTTAAGGCCTCAGCAGTAGATACCAATGTTCAACTAAATTTGATAAATGTCATATTTAATATCTCTTTTACTCAGCAGATGTAGTAATATGTTAAATCTCCAATTTTTTTACATACATTTCACCAAATCATCCCACTATAAACATATTATTTGCTCGTTATTATACGAGACGAAATTTCAATGAAATGGCTCTGGTCGTGCCGGGCTCCCAATCCCTACAAAACATTGTGACGCAACAAGGAGCAGCCAAATTTAAACTAATGGAATAAAAAATCGATATTTTAATTTCAGAGGATGTTGCAAAATATTTTTACTAACTTTCAGGTTTTTCTAAAGATTTGGTAACATCGTTTTATTCGATTGTCTGCTTTTGACATCCATTTGAAAATGTTTGGACTCAAAAATGAATAGTGAATGTGAATTTTAGTTCTTACTGGACTAAAGAAATACTGAATGATAATTAAAATATTTTTTCTCATTTTTCCAAATATATATTCTTTAAACATTATGTATACTAAACTTTCAAATTTGTATTTATATTGGTTCAGTAACATTCAAAAATTATTAGAATTAGTGAACCTGAATCCAATCCTGGTTCATTTTATTCTCTGGAGGCAGGTGTCCATAACTGGTACGTCCTCAATTATGTTTAATTGTAAGGTATCACAGCATTCAGCTCCAGGGTGGCGAAAATTTTGGATCTCCTTTTTGGCACCTTCTGATTGGACAATTAAACTACGTATAGGGTGACGTGCTGTGAGATATTTTTTTTATTCACATTTAAAAGAGGACGTTTTCCGAAAAGTCTAATTTTTATTTGTATAGGGAGATCCAAGTTCATCATTTTTATGAATAATACTGAATAAAGCAAATCTGATATCGATTATTGAAGAATTTGGTGTGGTAAACTAAACATGTTCTTGTCATAAAAAAATATGTAGGAAATACAGGGTTATAAGACAATGCGGATTTTTAAGTAGTATAAAATACTTGGATAAAAATATTTCTCAATTCGCTTATAAAAAATATTCCTTTAGTTAATAAAATGTCAATATTTTTAGATACTTAATTTATCGATAATACTAGTAATTATTTTTGAGATCCGCTTTAATTAAATTACATATTGAATATTAAATAAATCACAATTAGCTGCTGTGGTTAAAAATGTATATAAGCGATGATAATGAAAACAAAGAATTTAAAATATTTGCATTCCTGCTGATATACATCTAAATTTCTGATATGATCAGGAAACTATCAATCAAAGTCGATGTATTACATATATGTATGTATTAAACGGAGCATAAAAAGACTGAATAGTATAAAAACGTTTCTTTAGCTACACCTACAAATACAAATTTATTGCCTTTTAAGTAAATAATAAATAGTTTCATCGATTCAAAAAAGTATTTAGTTGATCATATTGCTTTTTTCATTTTAGTAGAAAACAATTTGATTAAATATTTGAGAACTCCAAGCAACATTGTGAAATATTCTAAAAGTTATAATCCACGATGTTGATATTTACTTAAATTTAGATAATCTGTTTTATTTTATAAATTTATATATGATTTTAAAGAACATCAGTGTAAATTTAACAAAACTCACACAATATTTTATGATAATAGCAAATATTGTAATTAAGTGCCAAAATTATTTATGAAATCTAAGCAAAAACACTGTAAAGAATTTTAAAAGTTGTAATCCGAGAACTAATGTTCATTTTTGCTTAAATTTAGATAATCTGTTTGATTTTTAAATTTAAATATGATTTTAAAGATCATCTGTGTAAATTTAACAAAACCAACACAATATTTTATGATAATAGCAAATATTGTAATTAAGTGCCAAAATTATTTATGAAATATAAGCAAAAACACTGTAAAGAATTCTAAAAGTTGTAATCCGAGAACTAATGTTCATTTTTGCTTAAATTTAGATAATCTGTTTGTTTTTATAAATTTAAATATAATTTTAAAGATCATCTGTGTAAATTTAACAAAACCAACACAATATTTTGTAAAATTCAACAAATCATTCGAGCTTTGAAGATAATTGAGTGATAACTTTAAAAATGTAACTCCACGGGCCGATATTTTTAAAAGAAAATAAAAAAATTGGAAATTAAACAGACAAATTTATGCATAAAATAAATTTCTGTTCAAACAGTTTACCCCCCGGAGTGTGCAAGTTATTTAGAGACGTCTTTAAGCCGTTCACATATCGTGTTCGAAATACCTACACATTTTCTACTGGATATTTTGATTATTGCCGTATGAATGGTACCATAAAAATTGATTTCAATATACGGAATCTGATTCTGGGCTATAAAAATACGATATTTATTTTTATTGTTTATTTTCCAACAAGAAATCCGATACGAAATTAAAATTTTTGAGTGTACAGGGACCACCAAAAGGTTTGCCGCGGATCAAACTAAGCGAATGTACCTATTCAAACTTATTATTTTGAAAAGAAATTTCGCTTAATTATCACCTGAAACCAATTTATTGTACTTTCCTTCATAAAGTAATGATAAATTATACGAAATTACTGGTTAAATTTCACAGATACCTACAGAATAATAAAGACGTCTGCATCAAACATTTCTAACGGTTTCATTTAAATCTCTCCTGCGGTCATAAATTAGCTCGTACTTCACTTTCTTTATTCTTTATTTTTTGTACCCAACTACTCGAGTGTTAAACAAAACAACTTGATTTATTAGCAATTATTAGTTGTAATTGCCGAAATCAAGAACTCATATCTACCATTATCAATCATAGTAACCATTCAAACTATTTCCTGATTTCATCGAAATGATTAGAGGCCATAAATTATTTTAGTGCCACTTGTTACGTAAAAAAAGCGATTGTATCTTTGGTGCTTGTTTTTGTTAGGATGGGTGAAAGGTTGACTGGATTTGGGGCAAAGAGTTCTCCAAAACAATGAAAAATATACAGGGACACATAAAATATCATGAACGAATATTTAAAAACCAGAAAAAAGTTTGTATCTGGTGACAGATATTCGACTGAAAAAATAATATGGTGACTTTTTGAGCTAAGGAAAATATATTTAAGCCTTAAAAAGATGCCCAAATGTTTGTTAGGTCAGTCCAAAATGGTGTCATTAAAAAGATAAAAAATAACTTTCACTTTTCACAGGTTATTGTCAGTAAATTTTTAAAGATATAAACTGTTACTATTCAAAAAAAATATTTAATATACTAATTTTTTACAATTTTATTTATTTGATTAAGTTTTTTGTTGAATAATGAATAATTTGAGTGTAGTATGTACCAATAGCTGAACTAAAATGTCTTAAAAAACAATCAGCGCTTTTCTCAGAGAATATTATCGATTTTTTTTGCTTAACTAATCACAAGTCGTTAATCTGATGATTTGGCTGAGTCTGAAGTTGCCCTAAACCTTAAATTTGTAAATTATCCGCTAGAGATTGGTAGGTAGTATATTTAAAAAAGGACCTATAAATCGCATGTACGATAAAACCAGCAAAAAATAAATTAAATTGATTTGTGTTATACCTACCACAATAGAGTATCAGTGTAAAATAAATTAAAAATTTTACATTAAAGCCAGTCAAAATAAGTATAACTAGAGTTAAGTTTACGAAAGGATTCTAATTTTTTTTAACACCTTTATTTACTTTTAAAATTCCATTACGCGTCTCGTTAAAAAAATTAGATTATCATGTATCTATTAATATGTATTGTAGTACCCAGAGTATGGCCATATAAAGTGCAAACAATGGTTTTTTAAAGGTTTTTATTTTAGTACACCTAGCACCACTTTTTTTAGCTAACACTATATGTTTCCAAAAATCTTTGAGACACTAACACAAAACATCGCGGTTTAGATTTGAATTAAATGCCATGTTTCACTGAATTATTGAAATTGTTTTACCAAATGATTAAACGATCTGAATCTTCTGGAACTAACACAATTTACTGATTCATCAGGTTGACATTCCTTGGTTACATGATACATATTTTTATTAAAAGTGTGAGGTATTGCCACGTATAAATTTTAGGGTAAATGTTTAAAGTAAAGTTTTGTGTAAACATATGATGTTAGAAAAAAAAATATTAGAATACTAAGTTCTACATACAATTTATAAATATGCATTATTTTCGCGGACACACTGTATACTCATAGGGAAGAACGACCCAACACCGAAATAAATAAATTTTTGGAATAAAATCGACGTAAGAGATCAAAGAAAAAGCGCTAAACGAAAACAATAAAACGAAATCAAACAAAATCGAAAAATATCCGTAACAGTCTGTAATTTTGTAATGCCACCTAAAACATTTGCATTGAAGTTTAACATGGCCTCCGCAAGGACGACTGGCTTTTCGTAAACTTGACAAATTCGGGATTCCGGTTTCCCAAAACAATGGATAATTTATAACTTTCAGTTATACGGTTATACTCTGTATTTACAAGTCATGGCTTGAGACATGTTCGACGTATTCGAAATTTAGTAGCCGCAATACCGTTTATTTTATCTCCAGGTCAACGTTCAGCTCGTAATTAAACGTAAATTTTTGCAAATCCTTAAAAATGCCTCCCTGACTGATTCCGAAAACAACTACTTTACATAAATGATATTTTTCTAATTCAAACTAATACACGGTATCATAAAAAAAATATACCGTGAACCACTGTACATAATACATTATCTTCAACTAGTTGGAACTGTTTAACATTTTTTTAATGTGAATTTAATGCAAATCAACATCATAGACATATCTAACTAGGCTTTGGGAAATTCCTCGGATGCTACCAAATTAATGGTGAGCATTTGAATCTCGACGGGAGACCAGAAGAGAAGAAGAAAAGAAAAAAAAAGGAAGAATGTATTTCATCGACGCGATAGCTGAGCCCGTAGGGAACCAATTTGAGGATTAAGAAACTTCTTTATTAGATGCGGTGTTAGTCCAAGAGCTTGTGGCCTTCTTCTTCTAGACATAAATTAACTAGCACTGTTGAAGAGAAAATGTAAAAAATTTTCCCCGAAAATAATGCCATATTACTAAAACCTTGATCGAGCTATTGTTTAGTTTATTAATATAATTTAAGTACCAAAAAATTGATCATAACATAAGACTAGTAAAATATTTTCGAATCTAGAATGAACCTTGTCTAACCTTCAACAGGATACAAAAGGAATTCTCAACAATTATTATTTTAAGTTTTATTTTTATTAATTTATGAAATTTTCAGATTATTTTTGATAGCATAAATATCGTATATAAATTTCATTGTCTCGTTCTTCCATTAACTATTTTTTTTTAGTCTTATAGCATTTTAAGCATATTTTTTATACAATTTTTTCTTTGTCTCATTCTTTCTTAATCCAATTCTTTTTTTTGTCACAAGTTTTCTTAGTTTCTTTCATTCATCGTCCCATGTTTTCTAGTTTCATTTTTTTCAAGCACATTCTTTCTGAGATAAAAACATTCCTAATTTCATTAATTATTTTTTTGTCTGATTCTCTCTTGGTGAGTTTCTTTTTTAGTGCTCTTCTTTCTCTTCTTTCTTATTTATATATTTTAGTCAAAAGAGGCTAAAAAATATAGGCAAACGAAGGATAAAAGTGCAAAAAACGAGAAAATACAACTGAAATACAACATAAAAAATTCTTGATAAAGAGATAATAAAAATTCTTTTTTGTTGACATTCATTGTTAGGCAAAAAAATAATAACTACATGCAAAAAAGGTAAAACGATGAAAAAAGAGGAAGACAGTAAAAATATAGAAATACAAGGGAAAAGAGTGCGTAAAACTAAATGAAAACAATTAAAATAGGAAAACACTCTTAATAAAAAGAAGATAAAAATTGTTTTTAGATAAAAAAGATGGCAAAAACTCATTGTTACCTTCTTTTTAACAATAATTTCTAACTTTATCTTTCAATTATATACCCTTATTTTTATGCACTTTTCTCTCGATATTTTTTACACTCTTTCTTTCTTTCCCACGTCTTTGCTACTTTTTCCCATATTTGAGACTACGAAGAAATGATAATGAATGAACAAGACTAAGAAAGAAGGAGTTAAGACAGAATGGGCTTATGTAATTTAGAGACAAATGAAGAATATACTTAAGATTGTATGGGATTCAAAAATGGGATTATGGAAGATTGAGATTAACAAAATAAATCTAACAATTAAAAATATTAAAATAATTTATATCTGGGAATTCAAATCTATAAAGGAACGGCAATTACAATAAAAGGACCAAAAATGTAGAAAATATTTACTATAATAATTATTCTTTTAATATTATGTGTTATATAAATATGTATTTGAATTATCTTTCGTATTTGTAAATGTTTAATACTACTTTTATAAGGATTGTTGCTTCTTGGAAGGCGGCAAATAAAACAATAAAAAAAATAAGTAAATAATGCAGGAAATAAAACAAAATTGGAATAATAGAAACCACGTTTACATTTTAGTTTGGAAGTTTACAATATATTGTTTATAGAATGCAGTCTCCTATTTTTTTGTTATGCTTTTAAATTGAAAAAGTGATTCTCAGAAGCAAATATGCTTGTAAAAAATTGTAAAATTGCAATCTTCTTTTTACACTGATTGGGAGCCCGGCACGACCATCGCCATTTTATTGAAATTTCGTCTCGTATTTTATACTCGACGTTGAAAGAGAATTATGAGCAAATAATATATTTACGGTGAAATTTTCGTTAAAATCAAATCAATGTGAGATGCAAGCACCTCCAATTTTTAATATAAAACAGAGGTTCGAGTTTGTTTCACACAAAGTAGTCGACAGAGTTGCCAAATTCCAGTAATAATTTAATAGCAAAAGTAATAAAATTAAATAATAATAAGATGAAACATGTATGGAATGTTACTATTGTATAGTGATATTTTTTATCTTTTTGTTACTGCTGAGATTAATGCAAGAATGCAAGCGAATAATACGATCTTCAGCTAGAGGAATCCTTGTATAAATTTCAAAATTACAATTCCGATGTCGGTTGTTTTTCCGTATGTAGGTACTGTTCACATGCAGGCGATAATTTTAATTAAATAAAAAATTTGAAAACCTTGATATGTTGACACCGTGCGGAGGTGTATCGAACTATTCTGTTGAATTTGTTTTAATGTTTCTTCCTATTTGATATTCCAATTATGTTGTACAGAAATAACAACTCGGAATCGCATATTTTGCCTGAAATGTGCTCGATTGCTAATTCTGAACCTATTGTTGAACTTGTCCTGTGTGGTATATGGCCTGTTCCTCAATAAATAAATAACTCAGTCCCCATTGGAAAACACCGTTTCTAGACGGTGTTGCTGCAAGCTTAACATTACACAATCGTTGTTTGACTTTATTTATAAGTGGAACGAATTCTTTAAGCTTTCTAGACATATCATTTGTAGATATATACCGTAATTAATTGTTTGTTTGCGTGGTAGGTTACCATTTTCGTATTAGATGTTGTGTTTTCTGTTTTCATTTTTCTTACTTTTTAATTTATTGGTTAACTTTTCGAACAGGTAAGTTGCCGGGACTTATTTATGGGACTTTTACTTTTTTACAGCACTTTCCCGCAAACACAGCACTATACTATTACTTGAGATATATTTTTTCTATAATCAGAAAAGTTCGTAGATTCGCGTATTGTTATTTTTTATTAATAAATTCAGCATGGCCTTTATACAATTTTATTTCATTGAATACTGCAATCTCTCCTATTTATCTATTGGAATTTCAATTGGAAACACCTCGACAAAGAAACGTCACAATTAAATTAAGTAAAAAGGCGCAGATCTTAAGTCAGATCAAGGAAAATATGATGTCTCAATAAAAAAGAAGCAAAAAGATACGGACGACAAGGTCTAGATAGCGATCTCTTACATCGATATTCCAACAGATCGTAACTTACTTTTAAACCAGTAAGAAAAAAATGAAAACAAACGACGTTTATATTAGAACGTTTTGCGATACACCGCGAAATTCTTCAAATAATACGTCGTAATCAGACAAAGATGGTCTTAGAATTACGTATAAACTTTTTTAAAACTCACTGGTCAACAAATAAACGATATTCACAAGAATCGGGTATTGAACATATGTATGAAAATTAAATATAATTGCACCAGTTATTCTCAATGAATCAGGCTTTTATAAAAACCATGAACTTTTTTCCTGAATATTCAGAAGCTAAAAATTGTTTGTGAAATCTACTCTTTTCGCGAAATTTGAACTTCTGTATATACTTTGAATAAATTATTATTCGAAGATAATCCTTGTTAATAATTATTCAATGGGCACTAGTTGATTTTATTTGATTATTTTGAAATAAAAACCCTTGGTTTCATTTATTTTCTAGCTAATAAATTTGAGAAAATTATAAATTACAATTTCGAAACTGAAGTTATGTCTTGGACTTTTCTGGTAAATAATATTGAGACTGGATTCCGGAAAAAATGTATGTAATTGAATTACTGGATGAGAAAACAGAAAAACTAACTCTACTTTTCATAACATTTTGTTTTTAGTTTATTGCAATATTCAAATATGTATATAATAAATACAGAGTCCGGCAAACCTCGTTGTTCTATAACTCCTACTATGCAAAACTTAACGATTTATTTGAAGGATATCTGTCAATAGAGGTCAAAACCAAATATTCTAAAATTATTTATATGTATACAGAGTGGACCAACAGTAAAATAGACACATCACTTAATTTTTTTTTAATAGAGTAACCCAACTTTTTTTACATTTTTAAATATTCTATAGTTACTATTACATATCTACAAAATATTATTTTTAATATCCCACTCCTTTCGGTGAAAAATAAATTATACCCAAAAATATTGCATTATCAGACTTATATTTCACGTTGGACTTTAGAAAACTACAAATGTACAAAGCCAATAGACTGAAGATTTTTTAGAGCAAGTTTTAATTTTTTATTTTATACAGGGGGGTCCAAAATTTTAAATTTTTCAAATAGAACACCCTCTATTACTATTCATCAGCTGATATACCTATCTAGCGTCGTTAAAAAGAAAATTCAAAAAAGGCATTTATCTGCAAAATGTTTAATGTTTTTCTAGTTTAGTAGTAAATCGTCCTTAAGGCAGGTGACATCTCGTTTGAAAGCTACTATAAATATATATTTAGTCATACTAATTTTGTGTGGGTTTAGGCTAATTTTGATTGATAAATTAAATAAATACTAAAATTATAGTTTCAAATTGTACTAAAATTAAAATACGAAACTATAATTTTAGTATTTATTTAATTTATCCATCAAAATCAACCTAAACCCAAACAAAATTAGTATGACTGAGTGGGTATTTTCAGTAGCTTTAAAACGAGGTGTCACTTGCCATAAGGATAAACTAGAAAAAATTACGCATTTTGCAGATAAATGCCTTTTTTGAATTTTCTTTTTAACGATAGATATAGGAAAGTATATGCGAAAGTCGAAGGGTATAAAATTTGTCATCAGTTGATCAATAGTAATACAGGGTGTTCTATTTGAAAAATTTAAGAAAACTTTCCTGGAAATTTTTGAAAAATGAAATTAATTTTTGACCACCCTGTGAAAAAAAATAAAAAATAAAACTTAGTCTAAAAAATCTTTGGTCTATTGGCTTTCTCTATTTGTAGTTTTTTAAATTTCAACGTTAAATTTGAAAGAGGAAAGCATTTTTAAATAGGAATATGATAATGCAATATTTTTGGGTATAACTTTTTTTTCCGAAAGGGGTAGGATATTAAAACTAAATATTTTATATGAATATATATGTACTGTTGACTATAGAGTAACTAAAAATTTAAAAAAAATGAGGTCATTCCATTAAAAAAAAATTAAGTGATGTGCTTATTTTATTGTAGAACCACCCTTTACACATGAAAATATAGAACAACAACAGAGGTTTGTAGGTATTTATTAAATTCTCCTTAAAATTCATATTTGATAAATATTCTCAAGTAAATAAAACGATAAATTGAACTGTTTACGAATTTCGAATATCCCTTTGAGGTTCTTTGGAAAATAAACTAACCATGAAAACATTGGCTGGTGGCATCGAAAACGAAATGCACTGACACAAAATCTATTCTAGACAATTAATTTAATTGCATATATAAAAGTTATGAGAGATAATTTTGTGCAGGTTCTCGAGAATGCGGTTGTATAATTTTATATCGTGGCGATTTTAATTGCGCTTAGAGACAGACGGCTTTAGGAAAGCGAAGAATATTGGAATCTTCCATAAATTATGCGGGACACTCTGGCGTTTTCCCCGTTTAGATTTCCCATAAGAGTCATAACGATTAGAGTCAGTAACCTTTTCATTCAGAAAACTAATTTCGAACAAGTGAGTATTTGGAAAAAACTAAAATGTATAAATGAGGAAGAAATGGTTTGTGGAATAAACCAACGTGCTTGCTTTTTAACTAAGAAATATCCAAAGAATGTCCGTCTAACATTAACGAGTCGTTTTGCAGGAACAACTTTCTATATAGAGCAAACGATGAAACTGGAAGTATTTTAATTGGATGCATTAGGGCCAATACAAAAAAGTACTCAAAAAGTAGAAAAATACCGTTACACTCTTCATTTTTCTATTGTGACATATTTTTAGAAGATACTTTTAACAATTCGGATAATTGTTCAATAATTGAGTTTAAATTGTATCACTGTTTAATTTAAATATAAGAAGATAAATTATACTTATTTGAATTTCCACAGTATTACAAAAAAATATCTTTTCTCTGACCAAGGTTTCGCTAAAAGACCATTATCAAACAGCGACATAAGATTTACATATTTCTTATAAGCTTAAGTAACTTCTTACCATAAACATTTCAACCAATCATTCTCAACCACTATGTATATATATATATATATATATATATATATACATATATACAGTAATATTCTTTTTTTCCTAAAAATTTTTTGGTTAATATTATATAGGTATTTAGTCCAAAAGAGTGATATAAGATTGACAGATTTCTTATAAGCGTAAATTGACTTCATACCATAAACTATTCAACCAATCATTGTCAAACAATATGTACAGTAATATTCTTCTTTCCTAATTTTTTAAAATTTTTATAGGAGTATTTAGATCAAAAGGTAATCTAAAATAGTTGAACTTCCCCGGTTTAATTTTTCATTAAATACCATTTTAGATATTTCTCGATTTCAAATTTCTTCAAAAATAAAGTTCTTCTTTCTTGTCACTTATATGAAGTACCTCCATTGTTGTTTCAATTGCTTTATTAAGTGTAGGTTTGTGTTTGGTGTCAATGAGGTGTTTTGCGTAATGTGCCTTATCTGGTTGTTTTAATGTATAAGATCGTAAATGTTCACTGTACCTTATTTCAAGGTTCTGGCCAAGATAGATGGCCTTACAATCCGGAGATTTTAATTTGTAAATACCTGATTTTTTTAATGTATTATTATAGTCTACTCTTTTGATTCTTATATCTAAGAAATATATAAAATGACTCGAATTTCAACGGTAAGTTTTATTTTCGGAAATTGATAATAAAATTAAAAGCACATGTGATTTTCTATCTCTACCTGTAAAACCAGCCAAAACATCATCAACATATCTATACCAAATTAATACATTCCTGGAGGTATTTGAATCAAAAATGTTTTGTTCCAAATTATCCATAAAAATATTTGTCAAAATTAGTTATATTGGACTACCCATTGGCAATCCTTCATTTTGAATTTAAAATTATATCATCAACAACATAGTAAAGTTCGAAACCATTCATTTATTTTCTTCTTATTTAGAGAAAAAGCTTTTAATAATTGAAAATTGGTTCATGACCACCCAGTAGTTCGATCCATTAGCAGAATTTCGAAATAACAAGTTCTATTGTTGGCGCATTAAGTTGAGCAGTCATTGCTGCAATCCCTTCTAATGTATATGACCAATCGACTGAAATATGCAATTATCAACTCTCGACATAAACCCAATAAGTTTATACTTTGTTATGTACTACGCGCCAATAAAATTTCTTTGTCGCGATCATTTTCAGCAGTTCCAAACAAATAAATTTTGTTATATTAAAATACGATACCAACATTTACTCCTTTTTAAATATTTTAAAAAATTTTAAATATGAGAAAATAAATAATAAATTAGAGAAAATAAATAGAAATTCAGCAGGAATTAGGAGAAGATAACAAAGGAAGATTCCTGAAGGGGACCAAATATATCTACTGTTTGAATGGTCTTAAGAAAACCAAAACTAATTTCAAGAGATCCAAAGGTTTTTGAGGTAGGGCTTTTAACTAAAACGTGGATTAACAGATTTGGAAAAGAAAAGTGCTTAGAAAAATCTTTGGAAAAGGAAGGCGGGCGATATATAGAAACAAAATGGAACCAAAAACTAAAATCCTTGTATAAAGAACCCAATATAAAAGCCGTTGTAAAAACTCAAAGAATTACCTGGTTGGGACATATTTCCAGAATGGCACAAAACAGAATACCAAAAATTATTTTAAAAAGTATAATTGGTGGAAAAAAGAAGGAAAAAACCAAAGGAAATGTGGCTTGCTCTAGTAGAAAGAATAAATAAGAAAGTAGAAGTAAGAAACTAGAAGGAAACGGTTAAAGAGAGAAAACAATGGAAAAAAGTAGCAAATTAAGCAAACACAAATTAAGTTGCTTTAATAAGTATTTTGGAATTTTAACTGAAACTTCTACTGGCGTATGGTGCATATTGGTGTTATTATGTTCTGCATAATGCAACAGATAATGCAATGTAATGGAAAATCTAGATCAATAGTGGGCGTTCCTTGAAAAATTCTCATACCAGCGCCAGCGTCTAATTCTAAATTATCTGATGTATGTCACTTTTATTAATATCAAAAGTGATAAAACTGCAGAAAATTTATGCCAGAGGCACTTTCTCTTTCATTGCATTATCCATTCAGAACCCAACGGATGTTGAATATAAGACCAGACAGTTTCAATAATACGCATAAATGAGTTGGAATTAACGGAAAAATAAATGGAGATGACACAACAAATCATTTTTAGATTTTAAACCGAATGAAATTTTTTAGAAGTTACCACAATTTGACCCATTCCTTTTGCAGTTAAAATCATTAAGACTACGAGGGCGGGTCAATAAGTCCGTGTCTTTTTGAATGAAACACAGGTTTTTAGATAAAAAGTTATTTTATTTTTCAACGTAGTCTCCTTTGAGTTCTGTACACTTAGCCCAACGTTTCTCCAGTTTTTTTATCCCTTCCGAAAAATATGATTTGTCGAGGTCTTCAAAATAGGCATTTGTTTGTGAGATGACTTCGTCATTGGAGGCAAATCTCTTTCCGCCGAGCCATTTCTTCAAGTTTGGGAACAAGAAATAGTCACTTGGGGCTAGATCGGGTGAATAGGCCGGATGAGGGAGCAATTCGTAGCCCAATTCATGGATTTTTGCCATGGAAACTGCACATGTGTGCACCCGTGCATTGTCCTGGTGGAAAAGGACTTTTTTCTTGGCCAAGTGCGGTCGCTTTTTCTTCAATGCCTAATCGAATCGACCCAATAAGTTGCTGGTAATATTCACCATTGATTGTTTTTCCTTTTTGAAGGTAGTCAATGTGGATAATACCGCGTGCATCCCAAAAAACAGTCGCCATGACTTTATTGGCTGACAAACCCACCTTTGCCTTCTTTGACGCCGATTCACCCCGAGAAACCCACTGTTTTGACTGCTGTTTGGTCTCCGGTGTGTTGTGGTGGATCCACGTTTCGTCCACGGTTACGAAACGGCGCAAAAACTCGTTCATATTGCGATTGAACAACGCCAAACATTCCTGCGAAATTGTCACACGGTTGCGTTTGTGGTCGATTGTGAGCAAACGCGGCACCCATCTTGCGGAAAGCTTTCTCATACCCAAATGATCATTCAAAATTGAAACGACTGAGCCATGTGAGATGCCTATGGCTTCCACAATCTCTCTCACTTTTAATCGCCGATCGGCTAAAACCATATCGTGGATTTTTTCAATTGTTTCGGATGTGGAGACCTCAACTGGGCGTCCAGAACGTTCGGCATCTTCCGTGCTTGTACGGCCACATCGGAATTCAGTAAACCACTTTTTTACCATGGAAATGGATGGTGCAGAGACCCCATAATATTTATCAAGCTTAGCCTTGGTTTGCGTAATGGATTTTTTCCGCAAAACATAATGCTTAATGAGCACACGAAATTCACTTTTTTCCATTTTCTTCTCGGTCAACGCGGTAGTCTGATATTAATGGCTGTCAAAAACAAACTAAATGTCGCAGCTTGTTCAATTTTTCAGAAGAGTCAACTGACAGATGACTGTTGACGAGAGCAGTATTGCCATTTCAATTAAGAGGCGGGAAATGCAAAAAGTCACGGACTTATTGACCCGCCCTCGTATCATTAATACTTAATGTCACGTTTTTCTTAGACCAGAAGCCGTTGGCTTTTTTGTAAAACTTACATTTGTAGTTATAATCGGAAGACAATTTCAGGATTCATTTTATTACCTATTTGTTTCATTCTCCTTTCAAAAAGCTGTAAAAGATTTAATGTTTCATTATTAAAAGTTTTCATTGGCACACATTTAAAAAAAATAATAAAAATTCATGTGGTTACGTTACAAAACCGAAAGTTTGGTTCATCGACCGAACGACTAGTAAAGTGTGTATAAACTATTTTTCGAAACGTAATTTCCTGTCTATATGTACATTAATTAGTTTTTTGTCTACTGGAATCTATTTGTGAGTTGAATATTGCATAAAACTGGTTTGGAAACTTTTACAGCTACATCATCAGATCTTTCTTTATTTCGAGTTAATCAGTTTGGCTCGATAAAATCTTAATTAAAAATAAAATTTGTTTTGGAAGTGATAAGAGCTGTTTAAGGTGATGTCGTTTCTTTAAGAAGTTTAAAATGTTCCTCTTAGATGAAATAATATTACAACTGTATTAAATAGAAGAGCTCATAACCAGCACATTAATCCTCGACAGATTTTATTGAAAATCATTGGAATATTTTTCTTTATCATTTTATTAGGAAACTCAAGTTTTATATGTGATGAAGCCATAGTATAAAAATCGTTAAAAGTTAAATTTGACTTTTCCTGAAATAAAATCACGATGCATGGTTATTAATTTTTTTATATCGTCATTCCTCTATTAAAAACCACAGAAAAACTGTGCATTGCCATTGAAAAAAAAAATATTCTGAGGTCACATCGCAAAAACTAGAAACGTTACAACTTAAATTTTGCTAGTCAATAAAGTCTTTAAAAAAATAAAATTGACCTGCCCCAATTGTCTTAAACACGTTTCATAATTGAGTTAAAAGCTTGGTTCCAAACTTTATCAACAAACCGTATATCTATCTATCTCTCATGATAGGAAAGTTTTCTTTTGGTTAATATATAATGCGTTTCTCATATCCTCATTCCATATACTTAATTGTATTCTTGATTCTCTGATACCTAATCTATCATTAGTTTCACTTTTCATTTGCTTGCTCACTGGACTTTTACTTTCTAGCTCTTTTCTAGGGCAATTATCTTTTTCGTGTATGTTTTTTATTAATAAATTTGCTAAGCTCTGTTCCAGGAGTTCTCATTTACTATTTTTTATTTTTATTTTATTTTTGAATGGATGGAAACAATGGTGATAGCGATAGAGAACTGATCGAACAATGAACGAAATTCCTTGGAAAGGCAATACTGGGAAACAAAGATGTCGACATCTAAGTGAAAATAAAAGCAATACTCTAACGGTACCCATTATAGTCTATGTGAAAACTAGACAGCAAAAAAAAGACGAAAACAAAATAAATGCTACAGAAATGAAATCCTTAAGGAAAATAAAAGAGAAACTAAATGGGATAGAATTAAAAACGAGGACATTAGAAAAATAGCAAAATAAGAACTTGTGCTATCAAAAATAGAAATGAAACAATTAAATTGACGCGACAATTTTGTCAAAATGAATAAATATAGGATAATAAGAAAAATATTAGAATCAGCAAAATCAAAAAGACAACGAAGAAGCCCAAGAAAATAATGACTAGATCAGTTGAAAGAAATAGGACCAAGAAAGGGAAAGATAATAGACGAGATAAAAGTAACGGCGTAAAAGGAAGTGGAAAAATTAGGTGAAAGAGGAAGTGGAAGAATTGGGTGAAAGAGGAAGTGGAAGAATTAAGTGAAAGAGTAACACGAGATCATATCCGACGCCTAAAAAGGCATTAGAATAAAGACGAAGAAGAAAATTGTTTTTGGACACTTTCAACATTAGTTAGGGTTACTTGAATTTAACTGATTGAAGTTCATAACGTATTTTGGCATTATTAGTTCTTAAACAATGGTTTCGTTGTTTGTTACTAATTACACGACTATAAAATGATTGAAATTCAATATTTGACTGAACAAACTCAGATACCAAATAAATGGACTAAATGTGAATAGCCTATACATGGAATGCATAAAAACTAGATATCAAGATAACCTCTTGTGTAGCACATAACTGTATCACCCGAAAGACCATGTATTAAACCAGCGATCTCAAATATCAAAAGTAAATGAAAATATCAGTTGACGAACATTTATCCTTACAAGAGTAACATTACAACGCATATTCGCGTAATTGGGAGGTATAGTAAGTTACCGGTGCGGTTAGCCTTAGACTGAGATTACATAACCTAATACGGACGAGTACCCGTACCCACGCCCAACCTAACTCTTTCTTATCCAAGAATTATGTACTTGATTTGAATACCACAAGAATGTTTTGTGTTGTGTTACTATTTCAAGGAAATTATTATTGAATGTAGTTAGATGCTGTCATAGACGACGTTTGTGTTGTATTACATGTGGCGCTTCAGAAAATGGAAAAACTGTAAAATCAGTAAAATGGCCCATTACTCTTTTATATCTAGAAACAAAAAATGTGTGGAACGGTGCTCCAAAAAGTTGTAAAAATAAAAAAAATGTTTATAAAAATAGGACTTCATATTGTTGGCATATTCATAATCTAATATTATATTTTGTTATGAAAGAAAATACATATTTGTATAAATAGTATGTTTAACATTTAATACCAATCACCAAGAGTAAAATAAAATTTATAAATTTTATTGGGCGCACTTTGCGTATTTTCTATTAGATTCATGTTGGTTCAAAAATGATCTCAAGGTCGGTTCAGATTTTATTTAAATGTAATAATGATATTTAAAATCCAGTATACTTCTTATACATAACTTTTCACAAGTGTTTTACTCTTAATATTTCTTACAACTAATTAAACAATAAACATTAAACTTATCAAAAAAGAATCAAAATAAAAAAAAACTAACCAAAAAAATTCAAAATCATTACCACATAATAATTTAATGTATAAATAGGGACGACTACATAGAGTCTCCTTCATGTCTAGGTACAAACAGCAAAATTAAATACTTAAAGTTAAACTAAGTTGACATGTGATATTAAAAAAAGTGAAAAATAAAGAAAATTTAACATAACATGTAGTAAACTTAACATCAAAATTAAACAATTAATATTTATAGTAGTTCCGTGCCTTCGGGCGCTATGTAATGGCTCAATGATTGTCTCTTCCTTTTTTATTGGATGCCAGATGTGTGTGGCAACTGACTGACTGCCTTTTGTAACCCTGATTCCCTTTTTTTCTTATTTTTTTTTCTGATTTAATACACTTTCCTATGTGGGATTCTGTTATGCATGTACAGATCTCTTCCTTTTTTATTGGTTGTCAGACGACTTTCTGCTGTTTACTAACCTGATTTGGGTGTTTTTCTCATTTCACCTTCCAAAGTTAGCTTTACATTTTAGTCTTGGGCTCTTTTGTTTCCAATTTGTCTTGCGGGGAGTGTTTCCTTACATTTATTTTGGCAATTTTCAATATTATGCTGTTATTTCTATGTTGCATACTTGCACTAAAAGCATTACCTCACTTCGTGTTACTTTCAGTTGAAGTGTATAATTTTACTATTATAAATTTCCCAACGGAACTGACCAATTTATTTGTTTTAAAAAAACATCGCATTAAAAATAACAACCACACTCCATTAGTTTTCGATAAGTATATTCTGTTTTATAATCGAGCTTTATTGGAATCATTTGATTCAAATAGCCACTTTGGTTTGATGGAATTCGGTAATAACATTATCTTAAATGTCATCGAGGCTATAACGAAAGTGTTTGTGCCAAAATATTCAATTAGTAATACTTAGCTTTAATCAAAAAATAATCTTAGTACATGGAAAAATTTTCATTTTCACGCTGCTAGTAGAATATCGATAAAAAATTTGAAATTTTGTACTTCAAAAATGGCGTAAAAAACGACGTGGAAAAGAAACTAATATTTTTGAATATTGGCGCCAACGGCAGATTTTCATTTTTACCAACGAAACGAAACGTTTAACCTATTTTGATATTTTATAAGAAAAAATTCAGTAGGAGGTTCCTCGTCAAAAATTATGAGGGGTCTTTCAAACAAAACATTTTCTAAACCCCACCCTCAAAGAAATTTTGGGGATTAGAAGTACTCATAAAGAGGAATGAATGGGATTTTTTCTAGTATAATGTTATAAGGGGGTGAAATAACAACCCTTATTTTATTTTACGTCAGAACCTTTTTATGGAGTTGAATTTCATAAATTAAAAATATTATTCAGAATTCAGTATAAATGAGAGGAGTTTCAAATTTTAGTCCATAATTATTCCAAAAATAGCGTTACTCATTATGTTTAAAAATATATTTAAGGTTAAATCCTGGGGTCAAAATATGAAAAATAATTTCCGCAAATGCTTGGTTTCCAAGATACAGGATATTAAATTTCTTTAGAAAAATCGTTGGTTTTTATTTATACAAAAACACTCCTGTATTTACTATAGTTTATCAAGTATTTCTAGGGGCGAGGTAATTAGTTTTTTTGCACAAAAAACAGTTACACAGTAGATATTTTATACACTTTCTAAACGAGGCAACAAGTAATATAACTTCTTAAACTGTTGAATTTTTTTTTTAGAAAAAAATATAAAAAATGAAACAATTTTTATTTAACACTTTTTCCTATTATTTATCTCAATAGGTTCAGACACGAAGGCAAGTTTGGTTTTAATTTTTTTTCTTAAAAACGAAGTGAAAGAAAAAAAATTAAGAGTTCAAAAAAATGTAAAAATTCCACTGCTAATTAATTCTTGTTGCAAAAATTTTAAACGACTTTTTTATTTGGACACAATGAATCCAAGTATAATATTTGTGCAATAATTATAAATTACCCTCTATAAACATTTAACTAGGTTTCTTATTTCAAGGATCTTTTAAATAAAACAGCTGTAAAAACATTGCAATTATTTAACTGTTAATGTTAGTTTAATAAAGAAAAATGTAATAGTTCCAAGTAACGATAATAGTAAGAATAAAACAGTAATTTATCTATAAAAGATTGTTAAAATGGTTGTAGATGGAAATTAATGATTTATTTTATTATTACCGAGTGGAGAAAAAAATCACTTAAATATAATGGAATATTTCATTAACACCATCCTTTTATTGTTATTAACAAATTCCTTAGTTAATATGAATTTTAGAACAATAAAATGCAAGCTGTAAGTGTACAGAAATAAAATTTTTAATTAAATTGAAAGAATCCTCTCTGCATGAACAGGAATGGAAATGAAATATAAATGAGTAAATGTCTCGTTGTTTTTAACATTAGCTAGTAAAATATTAATTTCCACTAATAATTTTTTCGCATACTTTTTTTTATTAAATTTAAAGTACCTACTTCTTAATACCGAAATGTTAGACCTAGCAGCTTCTTCTTATAATTTTTAATTATGTCCATATACAGTTACTCTTAAACTATTAAAAGAATTTCAAGAGTATGAGGTATTTCAATCTGTGAACATTTCAATTCCTATTTAACATTTTACAAAGAACGGCAGAAAAAAAGTCCGTGAGACCCAATGGCCAATACAAATATGTCAGCTAGAGGAAATCAATAGTAGAATACTAAATATGCTCAAGGTTGTTAAGAAATGCAAACATTGTTTCTTTGAGGAATTATCTCTACTAAGAAATTATGTTTTTATTTCGTATGCCTTATTGGTTTAATCATATGAATAACAAAAGAATGTCAATTAGTAGAATATTCAAAAATAAAGAATACAGGACAATTCAAAGAAATTAGAGACGTTAACTATAGTTTTACTTATCAATTATTAGAGAAAATTTTAACATTGTATAATCTTTCGTGTTAAATTTGTTAAACTAAAAGTAACTTAAATGTCTAATCTTTTAATTTTTGGCATACTATAAAAATTTTATGAGTAATGTTTGTTGAATTAAATCAATTAGACATTGAGCATGTCACATGAGATTATTAAAATTTTATACTATTTCATTTTTTTGCAAATAATTTTTTAGCAACCTGTTTAATAAACATAAATTAATTTATTTGTATCACGAAAAAGTTATCATCTCTATTAGAAATTATAGTTAATTGAATTAAAATTAGTAAGACATTGTTACAAAATTATAAAATTATTCACAAGATTAGAAATTTTGACAAAATTATTGGAGCATATCTTTATAAAATTCAAAGCATTTACATTGATACACATTATTTGGGTGCAGACTAAAGAAAAAAAGCCTAAATATATCATTTTTTTAGAGTAAACATGTGCCCTTATCTAAATCCAAAGGATTTAAATTACATTTATTTGAAATCTAAAAAAGCTGCGTTAGATTTTAATAGAACTTTCTTCCAATTTTGACTGCAAACGATCCATATAGTAAAAGTGATTAAAACTCATGACTCTTGATTGTAAATATAAGTTCACTTTTTGTAAACAATGTTATTATAAATCAAAAACTTTATCACCACTAGTCAAATTTTTAAAATTAAAAGTTTGCCTTGATTCTGGATTGAGAACAATTATCAATTTGAAGTTTCCTGAAATAGGAAATTTCACAAGAAAACCCTGCTTCCAATTTTCAATTAATAAACGAACTTTATTTTTGAAGCTGCAAATAGACAATTGTTTTAGACTTTTAATAAAATTTGTCGAAAAAGTGACAGTGCACTAAAATTATTATTACATTTAATGACATTTACGTCGAGGGACCGAATGAATTTACTCAATAGTTTATAATTTAAAATTGTTGTTTTTTGTAAAAAGAATTTAATTAATAAAATTAAGAAAATTTTTTTGTACTTATTTGTTTGAATGAATGAATTGTTTATGAGAAATTACTTTTTAAATCAGAATTTCATTGTAACTGATTTTTTAATGTGGCGAACTACTAAAATTGACTCCCAACATGGGGCACAAAATACCCCCAATATCAATTCTATTACAATATACACAAATTTTAATTAAAAAATATCGATTATTCAAAATATATGTTTAGAGAAAATTTGCGGAACATTTTAAAAAACACCCGATACTTTTGATTCGAAGGGTGATATTTATTAGAAAGTAGATTGTTCACATAATATCTAATCACCCAGTATATATTGAAATTATAAACAACATTTAGTTATGAATGTTTATAAAATTCAGTTATGAATGTTTAAAACAACAAAATTTGAACCCTTTATTTTTGTTATTTGAGATACTTCTTAAATGAATTTTTCATTTTTACACGTTCTCTTAAAGCGTCTTTTATTTTGTGTTTATTATATTAATCGTTAATATTATTTTTATGACTATTATTATTATTATTATGTTCTTTATGATTATTATTGTTATTGTTATCTTTATTCAGTAGTAGGTGGCCTTTTATTTACCAAGATCGTCAGTTTGATACGTGATTTACCCAATTAAATTTTTAATATTCTCAATTTTCCAATTAAATAGAAGAGGATTCTATACTTTTAACAAAACACAAAACTTCCGCGCATTCCTTCTACATTACACACAATTACATTAATCAGAAAATGAAAGGGGCAGCACTGAATGGATACTAATATTAAAGTAAGTACTTGAAAGGCCAATATCTTTTTCATAGTGATTGCCTATGGAATTTTCTTCCCTGCAATTTCTTTAACAAAACTCCGGTCAACGAAAGACCAACAATCTATCTATAATTACACAGTTGATTGGCGAATACATTTATAGTATACCCGGTGTTCCAAACAAAAAATCTTTCATGAAAGTGGACTTTTTATAGAAATAGGAGGCTTAAAATCAGTGAATTAAAATCAAATCCAAGATCTTTCTACTGTTATCAGAGCTAATCAATCTACGTGGGTTCACAAATTTAAATTAATAATAATATTCAATCATTATTTAAAACTTAGGATAGTTATAAATAAAAAAACCACTTTTAATTTCAAGACACTACCGTTTAGCAACCCCCAAGTTTATAGCAGGATAAACTACAACCAAGGAAGAAGTTCGCCTATTTATGGGGTAAGTTATGTTACATTAGATTAGATATTAGAATTTAGCTTCATTAACTTGAATTCTCCTTTTTGAACTTTATTAAGAATGTTCTTTAATTGTAAAAATAAAGTCTAACACCAGGGAGCGATATAAGTCTATCATCATCATCATCATCATCATCATCAACGGAAGGCGCAGTTAGCGTCTTCTTAGATCAGACGTATACAACAATATTTAAAATTGGGGCAAGTATACTACATTGAGGAACTCTAAGATTTAAGGTAATAAATTGTTGAATCTGTTGTTTTAGAAAATGGCGGTATTGGAGGTGGACTTTTAGAGAAAGGAGTAGTTTAATGGTTTACTAGAGATAATTAGTTTTTCCATTGTTTTGACAGATTTGGAAGTACGCTTATTGGTTAGTCCTGGTATCTTACGAAGTTCTGGAATCAGGAATAGATTTTGACTATATTTATTAACAATCAACAAAACATAGTTCTATAGACTAAGGAGTTGGCTTAAGAACAGAAGCAATGATAAGACCCTGGTCCTTCTGAGGAGTCTTTTGAGAATTTGAGTGAATGAAGAAAAAGTTTACCCTTTATTCTAGTCTGGTACAGTGTTTTGCATTTTTTCTGCTATTAGAATATAATATTTATTCATTGGTAATTCGTTTTTTTATACCAGAAGCTTTTCTAGTTTCTGATTGATTCGTTCTCGAATTCTTTTTAGTTGGTGGTTTGATTGTTGGTTATTCAATGGAGTATCACTCAGATCTTTTTCTATTTCAATATATGGTTCATCATAGTTGGGAATAAATACTTGTGCTATATGCATATTTAATTGGTACCATCTAGCAAAGAGGAAATCACCGAGTTCTCCAAGTTGGCATTATAAATGTATGTTATAGTTTAAAGATTTCTTTAAAAGGTAATCCAATAAGGATATTAATAGTGATAGTATCTAAATCAATAAAATTTTTGGGTTTAGATAATTTATTAAATTTGCAACTTGATTAACAGTAATTTATTTAATAAAGGTTCAAACTTTAAGAACTGTAAAAACACTATGAGAATAAAAACTTCCACATGTGATTACCAATCGAATCCGATTTTGCTTTGATACTTTTTATTCTAATTCATCTTTCCATGGTGCTGTAATAATCAAAGTTTATTGAATAAAAAAGTGCATCGAAGACACTGAACACCAAAAATTGACTCAAAAACCGGACAACCGAACAATACGTTAATTTTGTGGAACCAAACTCGACTAATTTTTTTGTTATAATAAAAAGAACTAAATTACTTCTGATACAAGATACTAAAAAGGCAAATAATACTAAGGAAACCTAACATAAGCAACACGATTTTTAAAAATTTTTTTGCTCTGACTTCCACGCGAAATCGTTCCTCTTTTACTTCTTAGTTTGAGCTTTTCTCTCCGTTAGTTTGACTTTAGCTAGACTATTTTGTCACAGCAGCATATTTTTGGTACAACTTTTTTAAACAACTTTTTTTGTCGACAGATTGGGGTTTGGCTTTGTATCAACGTAAACAATTGTTTGAAACCTGGCCTCAATTTCCTTTGAAATCGCAACATTTGCCACTTTATTGCAGAATGTGTGTATAATGTATACTTTTTTCTTATACACTTCAATTCCAATCTTATTCCTTTCATTTTATACAATTAGTTTACTCTTAACTTCAATAATATCTGATTTATTATAATGTTTGTTTGTGTTGTAAACAAATTCGTTAAATATCTTCAGAAGTTCATATTTTTATTATTAATGAGAATTATTTTCAATTCTTAAATACCTTCACTGTTTTGTTCTTTCCCATAATTTGCTTTATTTGCCATCTTTTGTTTAAATTAAGTAGTTAGATCATTTTTTATCCTTGGGGTTATTTCTGAAAATATGCCTTTACTTCGGATTTTAAAGAAATATTTAATCTCTCTTTCTATGTCTGTTTGACTTTATTTTGTAATTAATATTATTAATTTCTGTATTTGTATTTGTATTATTGATGGAATACCTTAGATAGCAATTATTTTCTATTGATAATGGCCTCCTTCGGCTTTTTAGAAGACACTCGGTATACCTACCACTTATCAATACAGTTAGTAATACATTTCTCAAGTGAAAAACCTGCTTATCGAATAATAGCTCATTAAATTGGAAGCACATTCCCGTGGATTTTTTCCTCAATAATTTCCAATAGGCATAAAATTGTCACGTTATACATGCAGACTTTACTTCGTTATAGTTTTGCAAACATATCGGTAAAACGGAACTTAATTTGCAGTATGGAGAACAAATTTTTTTTTAGTTTCTAATCTGCTGAAAGTAAACTTAGCGCCGTGAACAAAATGTTATTCAATTAACCAAAAAAATTACATTTTTATAATCTGACTACAAACTGATTAGTCGAAATTTTTTGCATTGATTAGCTAACAACTTGAAGTCATAAATATTACCCTTACGTATTCTGCAATATTTCATAATCGGTTGAATTACTCCTGCACCTAAAAAATGTTCCGTACCATGTCTACTTTCAAGTAACGATAAAAAAAATGTTCGTAAAGCAGAATAACAAATTGAATCATTTATAACAGAGCTATTGGCGTGTATCGAATAAGCATCATATTACAATTACATTCTCACACACTCGCTCTTAGGGTTTATCTCAATTTATTTTCCCGTAATCATACAAAAATCTTTATTGCAATTTATAATTTCGTCCTTCTGTAAAGCAAGGGTTAATTGATTACAGGAAAGATTATTTGGGAAAATTTGCAGATAGAAAGACAATTTTTACAATCAAATATTTAAATTGTAAACTCACTTTCATACCATAATAAAAATGCTATTCGAAATTTTCACGAATTGGTTGTAGGGAATTTGGTGTAATTTGACGAAATTCCTCTATAATTTTGTATTTTTATTTAAACATTCAAACGAAATACTCTAGAGATGTATTCCAGGAACAATCTCTATTGGAATGTTGATTAATTACATCGTAATTGCTATTTGGTTGTTTTCATAAAATATGTATAATTTTTAGTACTTATTTTGTGGTCCATCCCCCCTTTAAATGTAAAAACCCGACGATTTCGTACGTGTGAGGAGATCGGGTCCAATAATTGTTTGGCTGGTCTTATTAAAGTGCCGCTGCAATTTAATAAGGGGCGGAACAACAGTAGCAGTTGCAAGAGAGATGGCCATACCAGCAACTAAGAGAAATGGAACGAGACAGTCGGATAATAACTACCTTCATATTTGATTAGTTGGATGGAAACGGTACATCCTGGTCTGAGTTACATTGTCGAAGGTAGAGGTGGACAGACCAGTTATCAGTTGCTACGGTTTTTTCTTTTTTTTTTTAAAGATAAAAGAGTTTCTGTCTTTTCAAATAAGGCAAATATTGTATTTAAACTGAAACGACATCCTTTAGCTGATTTTCCGGGTGGTTTGTTTGGTAAATGAATTTTATTAAGTAGTTGCTTTTTATTTTTAGTTAAAAAATTATTAACACCTTGAAATACTGGATAATAACCATCCTAAATTTGGCCACCACCCCCCTTATCCTCTGAACTCTCTTCAGATTATATTTTTGTTATATAACTTCGCTACCAACGGCTTAGAGGATAAAGTCTTTCTCGTCTTCTTCGCAGAGGTAATACCCAATGTTTTTGTCTGTATCGTTCTGTTATGTTATTTTGTCTGTTATTTCTCTGTTACTAGCTTTCCTCCTTTGGATCATTTGTCTTACCTTGAAACATTTCCTGAATTAAAACTTGAATTAAGATATTTAATAATTTTTTTTTGGTGCTCTAGTGTTTGCTGCGAAGTCACCTGATTGCTTCGTTGTCTTGTCCTCTTAACATCGACTTTTGTTTCTTTTTGTACTTTTTTATTGAGTTTTGTTGCTTTCTTGATTTAGTGCTCCTACGATAAGTCACTAAGGCCTGTGCTGATCTTAGCCCCTTCGTATAAGCTTTTAGAAGTTTTTGAGCAGTTGGTACTCCCTTCGACTTTATTGGACCAGGTCTGAGGTCCTTCGGAAGAAAGAGACATTAAAGACTGTCTCTTTCTCATCGCTGTAGTTGAAAATCCGGTTGGAATTTCATCTGCTTTTTGTAGCCCAGATGGTATATAGTTAATCAGTTGACTACATCTTGATATGTAGATTCCTTTTTCTCCCAAACAATTTAGAAAATCTAGCTCTAGCTTTGTCCACAGTAGCTTCGATGTGTTCTTTGCATATCAGTCAAAGATCCAATATGACCTCAAGATATTTGTCCGAAAGGCTCCGAAAATCTCGACGTTCCTGCAGGAAAATCTTCTTCATCAACATAACCTTTTAAAAATCTGTCAAACACAAGATCATTAAATTGTCAGAGTTTCTTAAACAAAGATTTTAAATAATGTTAATTTTAATCAGATAATGGATTATTTCTCTAAGAATGTCTTTACTACAGGCAGTTCTTTATTATAATCTTTCAAATATCCATCAGATACAAAAATATCATACAATTGCCATAGTTTCTTTTCAAATGATTTTTCATAACATTACTCTTAATCGATTCTAAGAGTTATGTTCCTGCAGGAAAACCTGTTTCATAATCATTATCTTTCAAATATCAATCAAATAAAAGTACATCATATAATTGTTTCTTTTAAAATGGTTTTATATAATGTTAATTTTCTTTGTAATCACATAATAGTTTATTTTACTAAAAATAGTTTTTTCCTGCAGACAGTTCTTTCAAATATCAATCATATACAAAAAGATGTTACAACTGTCATAGTTTGTTTTAAAATGATTGTTTATAAAAAAGTTTTTATAAAATATTTTTTAATCGGGGTCCTTTGGTGCCTGGTGGTGTTTTTTTGAATAACACCTCTTGTATAGGAATATGAAAAAAATGTGAATTTCTGATTCTTGTACCATTTGTTTCGCCTTTAAATAGGCTTTCCAACCATGAATTCAAATATAATATAATGATTGACAGTTAAGAGGAAATCAATACATAAATTGTATAATTAAATATTAACTATATGAGTCTTCAAAAGCAAAATTTACTCAAATTGTTATTTTGACATTCCACCTTCATCTGAAATTACCTCTTTAATTTTATTTGTATGTTTTGGAGCAAAATATAAATTCTTTAGCATCCATCTCTAGCCAAGAATTTCCCTTGCCTTTTTTAGCTGATCTAGTTATATAACTTCAGTAGGTCATACTATAATAGTAATAGGAGATTGCATCTTTTATGTAATTAATATTGTTTCTCTTTTTTGGTGTTCATTTATCTCATCATATTCATCATCTATTAAATATAATTAGCTACTCAGTAGATTATCATTATTTTAATTTCCCGTAAATGGCTATTTACAGTAAATACAAGTGTTTGATTTAATTAAAATATTATATAAATTAGATTCTAAAAAAGAATTTAATTTCGTTCCATCCTAGATAACATTAATTAAGGGATATTTTTTCTTATACATACATACTCATGTGAGGTCTATAACAATCTTCAGATTCAGTAGAAAATGATACAAAACGTTTACTTTGTCTTAACTTCGATAAAATAATAATTAAATGAATATATTTCTGTTTGAATTTATAGATATGATTTTGATTAATTAAGGTAGAAGATAATTAATACTAATTTACCATATTTTTATATTAGACTATTCTTGGTTAAAAACTACTTATTTAATAGGCAGAGAAAGTTTATATTAGAATAAAATAAAATTAAATTAATTTGGGGCAAGCAACAAAATTCAAATTATATATAAATTATTCCAATAAATAAACTACTAAATATTTCTAACATATATTACCTTATGTATAAATATGTTGGAAAGTAATTTAATTCAGTTTAACAGTTAAAAATAAACAAAATAAATACTGCATAAAATATAACAACGAGGTATATTCTAAAATTATTCGAAATCTACTAAAAATAATTCTAGAGAAATACTATAAAATGGACTTTGACACATCTCTCTTCCAATTTAAACTAAAAAGAATCCACATTTTTAAAAAACTTAAAAGGTGTGACTTACTTGATAAAAAGTCATGGTCCTATTAGTTTTGTATATAGGAACACAACCTTACATTTCATAAAACGAAACAAAGTGATTAATAATAGAATGTGTTCATTTTGTATCGTGAAATGTGTTTCTTCAATTTTATTAAAGAACAAGCACTAATTTGGAAATTATTGAGAAAAGAAATCTTGCAACAATCAGAGCATCAAATAATCAAAAAAATTAACATGCCAAATACTGAAAAAGATTTGCCACAAAAAGCACTAAATTTTAAATTTAATAACTAATTATTTACTTATATTATTATTATATTAAGCTTTCATGCTAATATATATAGAGGATATATAGGGATTGGTATGGAATTTAAAAAAAAAATGTTGTTTTGTTTTATAAAATCAACGAACTCTTAATGACAGTGACATTAATGTCAAAAGATAATAGCAGGACATTTAAATTTTTAATTTGTTTAGAGTTCAGTTCTTTTTTCTCGAATTGATCTTATAAACAGAACAAGTTGATTTCTTAACCAGGACTATCCTGAGATTTACATATATATATTTATTTTGATCTTAAAATGAATTATAGTGTTTTTATTTTTTATAAAAATTTTCTTTTGCGTCCAAATCCACATTTTACTTTTAATAAATTTAACTTTAACTGAGAATTGAATATCATTTAATATATTTTTAAGTGAATACTAAGAATTATCTATACATACATCCTACCTTCTTATCTTCTTAAACAAATCAATTCCATCCAGTAAAATAACTGATAAACTGATTTATTGTTTTGACAACTTTAATGAAGATAAGTAAGATGAAATTTTACACTTCTTTAAATTTATTCTTGAGTTAAAATATATTTTGTTTTGAATCGTGGAGCAATTCTTAAGTTCTTAAATTTCGTGAGAAAAAGCTTTTAACATGTTTTGATCTCTCCTACTTCAATTAGATTTTCTACGAATTAGATCTTCTTCAATGGTCTTAAATACTTCCTCTTTCTACTATTTTTGCTAATCCTTTGGTTGTAATTGTGATTATATTATTGTCCTACGCAAGCAGTAATCGAACCCATACAGAGCGAGAAGAAATATCTAAACCAAATGGAACGAACAGGTGGGTTTTGGCTCTTCTTGTCCCGCTAATACGACTCAGTTTAAAAGAGTTGCCGGAAAAGGTAAACAAGAATAAAAACATAGGCATTGAACGTTAAACGAATTTCGTAAATCCCTCGAAAAATCATAAATAACATTCCTAACAACGAAAATGTTCAGTTCCTAGTTATATAAGAATGCCACTCCTCTGGTATCACACAAAGATGTCTACCACTGATCCATTTGTCTTCTAATCTGACATCTCGAACTGAAGGTATTTTAGCTTTTTAATTTTATGCCCTTCTTCGAAACATTCGGCCTAGGGATTTCGAGCTTGAGTTATACCTACCTGTTCGGACTAGTCCTTTTCAGGTAAAAGCACCGCTCGCTGGAGAAACTAGACACACTTTGTTTTCGTACCGTCCTTTTTCCGGTGAAATTACACCATTTTTCAGTAGTAGTAACAAAATTGTTGTTTTTTGAAAGGAATCCAAAAGTTTAGTAAATTAAGAATTTTTCAAGAAATTTTTGCGTCGCTAATGTTGCTCCTCTTCGTCCACGGTTCACGGACAAATTTGTCCGTGGGCAACGCTGAATTTCAAAGAAGGTACAAATTTCATGCTGTCATACCGAATGGAAAATGATCGTGTATGCCGAAATTACACATTCTTCAATTTTTTTTTACTGATAATAATCTCCTTACCATGTGTATAATAATAGTCTTAATAAGTTGGTTGCATATTTTAATCAATATTAAACCGTATAAAGGATGTTTATACAAATCAAACAATAATTTTAGAATTATAATAATGTCGTGAATTTATAAATGAATAAAATAAAGTGGACTTTACGCAATAAAAAAATGGAAGAGAGTACACCTAATTTTTGATTTCCTAAGAAGAGAAAAAATATTCATGTAACAAGTTACTATTCATTAATAAAAATCGTTACTGTTTTGTTTGGTTGGTTTCCTTCATATTTTAAATTTTATTTAGTCAAAAAGCAATTATACTGATAGATAGAAAAATAAAAATGTCTTCAATTTTTTGTTGCTGATAATAATATTCTTACAAATTAATAGTCTTCTGATTTAATTATAAATAGTTTAAATAATTAAAGTTTACCTGGTTATGATGGGATAAATTCTAAATTAGTCAAATCATGCCATTTATATATGCTCGAACCTTTAAAACATATATTCAATTTGATTTTTACTACTTGTTTCATTCCTAGTGAATTTAAAGAGTAATACCCATTTTTAAATCTGGTAATAAGAAAAATATAGGCAATTACAGACCAATTGGCTTGATAAAAATAGTTGCACAATTTTTTGAAAAAGCTGTTAAAACTAGATCATATGACTCCTTTAATATTAATAAAAGTCAATTTGGCTTTATAAAAAATGTCACTACAACTTGAATTAATAAATAACTACGGCATAAGGGGCGTCGCCTTACAACTTTTTCAAAATTACTTATTTAAAATAAAACAACAAGTAAAAATAAGAGACGTATATAGTGAGCCTGATGACATTAAAATTGGCGTACTTCAGAGAACGATTCTTGGGCCTATGTTATTTATAATGTACCTAAACTCTTTACTCGATTGTGCAACCACCATTTCATATGCTGATGACACTGTGTTGGTCTTCAGTGATAAAACCTGGGAGAAGGTAAAAATAAGAGCTTGAAATGGTCTAAGTAGAGTGAAAAATTGGATTGATAATAATATGCGAACTTTAAACATAAATAAAACGACTTATATTGCATTTTCAGTTTTCTTCTTTACAAAACCAAATAGTATATTTGAGATTAGGGAAAGTATGCCAACGAAATATCTGGGGTTATAATCGAAAAAAAATTAAAATGGAATGACCAAGTGAACAGCTTATGTGTAAAAATTAGAAGATTAATACCAAAATTTTATAAATTGTGAAAGTTAATGAATAAAAAAATTATACTAATGATTTACAAAGTGATAGTTGAATCTATTCTTAAATACGGTATTGTTATTTGGGCTGGATTATACGAGAATACGCTGAGGCCGTTGGATTTAATTCAAAATTACATTCTAAAAGTTATTTTTTTTTTTCAGAAATCGATTTTATTCTACGGAAATGTTATATAATGTGGATATACATCATATTAGAATGTTATATTTTCACGGTTCTTGTTTATACATCTTCAAAAGGTAACATCTTAAAAATCCCTTGTCATACTCATAAAAAGAGGCGAATTTCAAATTTAAATTTGACGGTTCAGTTGTTGATATTGTTATTATTTTCCGCTATTGTGTTGAAATTTCAACTTTTACTAAAATATTGAATATTGTTTTACAATAAGGAAGACGTTGCACATACAGGTACGTGTAGGTGAATTTCTCAAACTTTTGTAACATAAATAGTGTTTGTTTATATAACATTTTAACTCACATTCTAACTTAATTGAATTGAATTGAATTGAATTTATGACTATTGTTATGATTCGACAATTACTACAGTTGATTTTCTTTGAAAATAAAATTTTAAATACCCTGTAATTAATTCTTAGAACAAGTTTCTTCAGACTTTCTTCTCTAATCTATACTACGTAACTTTCCTTCATTCTTTATTTTTGATTTTTGTGAAAACATATTCTATAACTTTTGTTGTTATGTTTAATAATACAAGGAAAATAACTGCAAGTTTGAAGATAATTAGTATTGTTATTGTTTCGCGTTGAAATAATGCTAATAAATTATGTAAAAGTGTTGCAAAACTACAGCAAACGTAATGGTGCGTTTTATTAGTAAAAAATAAGTAATTAGGCATTCAAAAATAAATCACAACGATCGAGAGATACAATCTAAATAAGAGGATTTGATTCGAGCAAAGTAGAAATTAATTTTACCACCTTACTAATTTGATCGCCTAACATTATAATTTGTTGTGAATGTTTACGGGGTCCGTTGCTGATTTATAGATCATTCTTGTTTCGTTCCTCAACTCACATGGTAGGCAATTATAGGAGCGGAGGTACTAATAAAATAAAAAATACCGTTTTAAGTGCCATATAATTATGTAACAAATAACTCCCAGAGTTCGAATTAAAGAAAAAAACAATGGACAAGAGTCTTTTTGATACGGAGCCACCGAACTGCACCCGGGGCTCGATTTTGACAATATCAAAACTATAAATAACTCCGTTGTGGGGCCACAAATGTTTTATTGTCGTGATTATCTTAATTATTGGTTTTTTTAACTGCATTAACATATAGGTCGGCCGCTCTCTATATTTAACACGATAAAAATCGTTTCTGCAACCTTTCGAAAAAAATTTACCATAGAGTCCGCTTGCGTTATGCTTTTCTGCAGCTCCTTTATTTTCACTAGAAAATATAAACCAGCACGTAACTACATCCGTTTTGTTAAAGCTGAAACTCTTAATTCGGAAATAATTTATGATAAGTAATTACATTGGTACAAAAATTCTTATTTATGTACTGAAAAAGTCATTAACGAATCATTTGTTAAAACTCAATCTTAAAAACAAACATGCTTAATGTTTGAATAATCGATTTATCTGTCATTCTTAAATATATCTAATTTCATTTGCAACAAAATATTCTATTAAAATGTTTTCCTAACATCATTAGTTTACACAAAAATTCACTTTTAAACATTTACTCGAAAATTTGTACGTGGCAATACCTCACACTTTTAATAAAAATATGTGTCATGTAGCCAAGGAATAGCAGCTACCTGATGAATCATTAAGTTTATCGTTTGGTTAAGTAGTTTCGATAATTCAATGAAAAAAGGGCATTTTATTAAAATCAAGAATGTTTTGTATCATTGTCTCAAAGATTGCTTTAAAGTGTAGTGTATATTTAAGAAAAATTGGTGGTAGAAATCGTTCAAATCCTGTAATAATTGCCAGATTTTTTTTTCACTCTTCTACATCCCCTGTAATCCACCATTCTAAATATCTTGGCGTATTAAAATAATTTTAGAACGTGTAAAAACCATTGTTTATACTTGACTTGAGTTATCAGTGTTGCCGGCTTTAGTTGCTTTTCGGTAAATAATATTTGGATAGATGTAAAACACTAATATTTATTTCTTTGAAAACGACTGGTTTTAGAAAAAAATGTTTATTTTGCATACGTCTTTATACCTCATCCATAAATAAGTACATTATTTTCACAGACACCCAGCAGGGCAAAAAATAAAGAAATCGATAAAATAATGTAAATGTAAAATGATTTTTGATAAATACTTTTTTATCGTTTTCCAGTATCTTCACATTTTTTTTTTTCTAAAGCATTTTAAGACTGGTTCGGTACCTTTGGCACACGTTGTATAAAGAAAAAATAATAATAAAAAGACCGAAATGCCACGACACTGTTACTTATTCATTAATAAAAATCTTTATTGTTTTGTCTGGTTTGTTTATTTCAATTTCAATTTAATTTAGTGAAAAAAAAATTATATTGTTTAATAGAAATTTAAAAACTTTTTCACTTTGTCACTCGACCCCTACAGCTCTTTAAAATTTTTAAGAGAGTTACAATGTGCAGAAATTGAAGATAGGACTGTTTATTTTTGTAATCAAAATATGTTTCATGAGAAATAAAAATCAAACTCTTAATTTTATCTTTTAGAAAATATTTACGTTTCAGAAGATCCTTTAGAAGATTAATTATATAATTAATTAAACCTTAAGGAAATTAATAAAAAATTCAATGAAACTTACAGAATATCAGTTTATTCTAAAAAATGACCCAATTTATAAAATGAAAATGAAATTACAATGAGCTTAATGTATTTTCAATAATGGACAGATTGCGTATCACCCTATATATTTCTACATTTTTACATTTTTGTAATCAATTTTTGTTTTTTATTAAACTCACTTAAAAAATATGTTTATATTGTAAACCATGAATACTGAATCTCGTTATAAATCGGCTAATCAAAGGGAATTCAAAAATTATGGAAAAAAATGTACAGGGTGATCCATTTAACAAAAATTACAAACCGTGAGCAATAGAATAATATATAAGAAGAGTATGAAATGAAAAAAATCTCGTATCAATAAACCAATCAAACTTTATGGAGAAAAAATCACAAATAATATTCTCGAAACTATTTTTTCGCTTGAATCATCCCAACGAAAATAATCAACTTGAATTTCAATTAAAAAGAATCTCCCAAAGAGAATAATTATCGTATTTATATTTGCTTCGGTTGTATTCATTCTAACTAGATTAACATCAACTTGACTAGTTTCCGTTCGATTTTTTTGGCCAATATTCATGAAATTTAAATATTTTCTTACACAAACAGTACGACGACCTGGTGGCTTCAGTTCTGGCATTCAGGATTCAAAAAAAAATATGACGCAACCATGTTAGTGTAGTCTACCGAATTAGATAGATCGAGAAGTTATTATTGATTTTGGTAGTGGTTAATGGTACGTCAGAACTGGAATATATATGATTTAATGGTATATTTCAAAATAATATTAATAATATTTAGAATCAATTAAGTTGCAAAAAAAATATGTACACAAATATATTAAAGTGTCCAAATCGCCCCAAAAAATATTTTTGAATTTTACAAATATATAAATATTTTAAAAATTAATTTAATTATTTGTTGTACAAAGTGACAAAATATTGATCATTTGAAAAATAGATAAAGTTCTGTATTCATATTTTAATTTCGATTCTTATTAAAATAAACCGAAAAATCAAAGGAAAATAAAGGGAACCAATGACCAAAAATTGATTGACAATTGATGTGGTTAAATGTTGTGATGAGGAAAAATCAGGAAAGGTAATTAAGCAAATTGTGTACACAGGAATCAACAAGGGAAGAAGAAGAGAATATAACAGAATTTAAAAAAGTGTGGAGTTATAAATAATCTCTTTAATGTCGAAACAGACAATGTGACAAATTATTAATGTTTTAAAAAAATGGATGAAGTTCTCTGTTCATATTTTTATTTCGTTCATTCGAATAAAATGAAAAATTGAAGGAAAATATAAGAAGAAATAAATAAAGGTAAAGAAACCACTAACAAAAATAGATATTAAACAATGTATGTGATTAGATCATATAATCAGGAAAAGCAGGAAAATTAATTAAGAAAAATTGTGTGCACAAGAAGAAATAAGTGAAAAAGAAGAAGAGAAAATAGCAGATAAAATGACAAATTATTCATATTTTTAAAAAAGGATAAGGTTCTTTATTTATATTATAACTTCGGTTCTCACTGAAATAAAATGAAAAATCGAACAATAATATAAGAAAAAACAAAGTAGGATTCATGTGATCAGCAGAAAAGATAATTGAAAAAAATTGTGCACATAGAAATGAACAAATGAAAAAAAAATAGCAGAATTTGGAAGATAGTGGAGTGATAAATAATCTTAAATGTACACACTTTTTTCTTGAATCAAATAAACAATATTGGAAAATAAATTATGATAATGTGAGTAATCAGTAATCATTGATATTTTGAAAAACGAAGTCCTGGGCTAATATTAAAATAAAATAAATAAGCGCAAACAAGAATAGAAAATATAAACCAATGAAAAAAAAATAGAGACGAAATATTTAACAAGGTTAGATTATGCGATAAGAAAACAGCAGGAAAATAATTGAAAAAAAATGTGCACATAGAAATGAACAAATGAATAAAAAAGAAGAATTTGGTTGAAAAATGACGTCCTGGGTTAATATTTTTATTTTGTTTTTCATTAAAATAGAAAATAGAAATCACTGAAAAAAAATAGAGACGCAATATTTAATAAGGTTAGATCATGCGATCAGGAAAAAAACAGGAAAGATAACTGATAAAAACTGTGCACATAAGGATGAACAAATAATAAAGAAGAAAAAAAAAATAGCAGAATTTGGAAGACAATGCAAATAATCTAAAATTTGTACATTTTTTTCTTGAATTAAATTAACAATAACAACAAAAAAAAGGACATTGAAATCTACAGTTCTTTGTTCACATTTTTTATTTCGCTTTTCAACAAAATAAAATGAAAAGTCGCAGGAAAATATACGAAGAAACAATGGAATTTCATAGAGACCACTAAACAAAAATAGAGTCAAAAGAAATGATATGGTTAAATCATGTAATCAAGAAACAGCAGGATAGATTACTGAAAATATAGAAAAAAGTGAAAAAAAAACAAAAAGAGAAAATAGTAGAATTTAGAAGCATTGTAGTTATAAATAATGTGTACACTTTTTTCTCGAACAAAATAAACACTAACGACAAAATAATTTTTTGCAGCATATTTAACCAATTAATTAAATATTTTTTATAATAATTTCATAAAATAATAGCCAACCGTTTCTGTAACTATAGCCACGGTAAAAATGAATCTTCGGACCAACATATCTTCCACTATACGGAGCCGAAATTAGAAATCCAACTGACTTAGACATTAAGGATCCCGCTGAGTTGAAACCTGCTCAGCGGTCGATAGAGGAGTAGAAGAATAATGAAAAGAAAAAAAAATTCATGGTCATAGGCGTCTTGTAATAACCGAACATTATTATTCATTTGTTTATCGAGTTCGAAGGAATCGTGGGGCGGATGGATCTAGGAAGAAAAGTAAATTATACTTAAAAGAAGGATTATAGCGATGGTAGGAATTCAGTTACTCAAAACTATCGGTAACGGGTGATCTTTTTATCGTTTGGTTACCAGGATTCTTAAATTTTTAACCGGGTGCCTTTAGTTGTTTGAACAGGGATACTAAATAAAAAATACTATTTTTATTTCATTATGAAAAGATGGATGAAGGAAGAATAATTTCATAATTTTCAAAATAAAAAGTGAAAAATCATATTTTAACTTTAAACGCTATGTAAAATAAGATTATAAGTAATAATTTAACAGGTACAAAATCAGATAAAGGTAGTGCAATCATTTTAAATATAAATGATTAAAAATCTGAAGTAAACGAATTTATTGTATAAAATTCTTAGATAATGTTAGGGAACTAATTAATCAATCAAATTTCCTTTTTAATTACTATAATAAAAAATCCTCAAACACCAAAATTATACTACGATTAAATTACATAAAGATACAAAACCAATTAGGCCTGTAGTTTTTTATATCAATACAAAATTAGCAGAGTTTCTTAATAACGCTTTAATTAATCACGGTTACATATCAAAATATGAAATATGAAAATACAAAATTAGTATCAATCAAAATTACTTTGTTTTTGATGATCAATTTTATATTCAAAATGAAGTGCTATGGATAGTCCAATGTCACCAATTTTAGATAATTTGGAACAAAAAATTTTTGATTGATATATCTCCAGGAATGTATTGATTTGGTATAGATATGTTGATGATGTTTTGGCTGGTTTTACAAGTAGTGATAGACAATTGGATTTTTTCTTTGATTTTATTAACAATTTACATCCAAAAATGAAATTTACCGTTAAAATTGAAGAGAACAATTCTTTAACTTTCTTAGACATAAATATCAGAAGAGTAAACTGTAATCTTCAATAATATTCAATTTATCGTAAACCAACTCATGCAAATATGACTATTCCTTATAACTCGATCACCCTGTATCACATAAATTAGCAGTATATAATTCAATTATACATAAAGCTTTTTCAATACCAATGAGATTATTATAATAAATTAATACAATAAAAAAAATCGTTACCTCTAATAATTATCCATTACATCTAATAGGTTGATTAATAAAAAGAACGAATAGGTTGCCATTAATCTTATATTTTCCTAAATAAACCTAAATATGACAGATCATATAAAATTATTACCTATTTTGGAGATATTTCAAAGAAAATATAAAAAATTTTACCTCGTACAACATCTTTTAGAATATCTTTTAAAGTAAGAAATAATGAGGGTTCATTTTTATTAAATGTGAAACTTAAAATTAATAGATTAAAAAAATCAGGTATTTAAAAACTAAATTGTCTGTATTGTATCTTGGCCAGACCCTTTGAAATTTTGAAATAAGATACAGTGAACACTTACGATCTTATAGATTAAAACAACCAGAGTAGTCACATAACGCAAAACACCTTATTGACACTAAACACAAACCTACACTTAACAAAGCAATTGAAACAACAATGGAGGTACTTCATATATGTGACAAGAAAAAAGAACTTGATTTTTGAAGAAATTTGAAATCGAGAAATATCTAAAATGTTCCTAGTATCTAGTATTTAATGAAAAATTAAACCGGGGAAGTTCAACTATTTTAGATTACCTTTTGATCTAAATACTCCTATAAAAATTTAAAAAAATTAGGAAAGAAGAATATTACTGTACATATTGTTTGACAATGATTGGTTGAATAGTTTATGGTATGAAGTCAATTTACGCTTATAAGAAATCTGTCAATCTTATATCACTCTTTGAAAACACAATTTAAGGGAAACCTTGTAATTCTGAGAAAATACAGATAAGTATAATTTAACGTTCTATATTTAATCATAAATTTAATTATAGAAACACTATTTAATACGTTCGGAGATACAAAACCGATTGAAACGTTCTGAAGATCAAAAAATTCTGAATTCTGATACTTCAGATTATATTGTTTCCTCAAATTTTGAAACACCTGCCTTCGGTTATTAAAATAAATGAGTAAAAAGATATTCTTTATAAATGGCTGAAATTTTTATTGTAAAAGTGCACAAAGGAATGTATTTTCTTTTAAGTGACTGAGAAAGGAGAGGCCTGTCCGCTAATTCTTTTTCATTTGACAATTTTGAGGTTTGCTCGTAAATTTTTCTAAGTAATTATCCGAGTTGAAATAATACCGAAATTACAATTGAATAGGTTCATTTCGAGGCGGACTTTCTCCTCGAGAGTGACACGATTTTTTTTCGAAATTTTTTCCATTTTAGGCGAGTTAATTAGGGACCTCTGGTAAAAGAATTGATTGTTAGTAAAACAACGGAGGTATTCTTCCGGCACTCATATCGCGAAAGTTCACAAGATGAATTGGTAATCGTAAGAGAGAACAGTCAGTTTTTGAAAAGTGAAAACGACGTGGAAATTATGGCAGTTATGAAAGAGAGAAAATCGGCGTTGGGTGGTTCGTCATTATCGTTTAACCCAGATATTCTGAGTACTGGGAGTATTGGCGGTAATATACGAAATTATGGTAAGATATAAAGTTCGACACGTATCCCCGATTGTCAGAAATTATTTAATTAATTTCGTGGATGTTATTAAACAACCGTATAATCCTGGAGTGGCGTAAAGATTCAAAAACGTTTAAATATTAAAGTTCGTTCATTAAAAATTGTTGCTTTTAGAAATATTATGTACTGATTGTCAAAAAAAAATATATTATCTGAAACTTACTGCGATCTAACATCACTAGGTGTGTCAAGATTTCTTACCTGAAAAAGAGAGAAAAAATTAGATATAATAAAAAAAAGAATCAGGAATTAGTAGTAATAAAAGTTTTCAATGTAAAATATTTATACTTTTTTCACTTTGTTATATACTAAACAAATAGTCTATTTTAGCTCTCTTAAATATTTAGAAAATTTATACCAGTTAATTTGAAACAGATTTACTTAAACATATCTTCACATTTTTTGCATTTATATTTTATTAGTTTATTTCATATTTTTTGTTACATTTTTTTAATTTTAATTTTTGCATAAACTTCAAACTGCTCATTTAATAGTGCAATAATGAACTGAACAATATTCGTCGTTTATAGAAAAAAGTTTTAACGTATTAATCGGGAACAAAGTTGTAGATTAAAATTTCAAAAAAAGCTTAAAAACTACGGGCTGTGTCAGAGCTTCCAAAAAGACTCGCAGAACTGTCACAACTGATAAAAAAGTCAAATAATGTCAATTCAATTCTGCAATTTTAGCAATATCTAAAAGTTGGCGAAACGGTCAACGAACTCTTGGAAAACTAAAAAACATATTCAAAAATAAAACCGTAATAAAAACTGGCAGAGCTGCTAAAAGAGCTCAAGGAACTGTCAAAATTGTTAAAAAGACGTTAAATAATTTCAGTTTAGTTCCGCTTACCAATGTCTAAAAGTTAGTGAAATTGTCAATAAAAGCTCAAAAAACTGTCAAAACTATTCAAAAATTAAGATAAACCATGAAAACTTCACTAAATTTAAAAGTTGTCAAAACTGTCAATGAACTAACAGAAAATTCATTCAAATCAAATGACCTAGACCCGTAACAATATTTTCTCGTAAACTAACAGAAGTTGAAATCTGATTTTAAATAATAATGTTTATAACGTTTATTAAAAAATCTAACATCAATTCCATTAATTCCTATAAATTAATAGATACAAAATTATTTAAATAAACAACGAATGAATGTGTAAGTATTGAATATTTCTATATAATTTTAACAAATATTTATATGTTTTGACATTATTTTGTGTTTATCTGAATAGTGATATTATAAGTTATAACATTTTTAATGTAATATATTTTTGAATCAACCACCAAGTTCAATTTTATATTCATTGTAAACATTAATCAAATATTTAACACCTCAAAAAATTTTGAACGTTTGTTAGCGGCATAAATTTTCATTATATTACAGACCATAAACCACCGCCATTGATATGAGGATACAATAATTTTAAATAACATTTAACTGTTAAATATTTTTGTATGCATAGTTATAAATATAATATAAAAGAATGTTTCTAAAATATTTCATAATTAATAAATAACAAATCCAGAATAAAGATAAGAATAAACCATATAGAACAAAGTGATCGTTTGAATTTTAATTAAAATTACTAGACTCATGATAGTAAGATTTTCATTTTCTCAGCAATGAAACATATTTGTCGATCATTCAATTAATATAAAACAAATATTATGTTAGAAATGTGCCACTCATAGGAATAATGTTTAAACTAATAAGCACACTCATTAATTGCAAATGTTTATTCAAATAGACAATTGTTTTATTTTTTTAAGTGAAAGTTTATTGAACTAATATCTCTTAGTAATACTTCGTGACGTTCACTCAAAAAATAATAAGTACTTGCATATTTAAACGTAAGTTTTAATTCTGATCAACTTTTTTTAGTAACATTTTTCGATATTGTCAAATTTAAAGGTACTTTAATCTTGAGTAAAACTCATATTTTTTGACAAACCTCGTGTACCACTGAAAAAATTTGATATTTGATTACTGTATTCTAGGTTTTAGATAATGCAGAACTTTTTATGAAGAATAACTTTTTTTCTTAAAATTAATAATAAAAAAGTTTTCCATATGATTCCAACTTAGTGGGACATATTGTATATAATTACTAAACAAAAAATCCCCAAATATACCTTTTACAACGTTTTTGTATTATTTTCCGACGGTTCCCATGTTCTACGATTGGTTTAATTCGTTTATCAATTTTGAGTAAAAACAGAAGTCGTTCCCTTCGATAATATTCGCTCATAAAGTTCCAAAATCGAAAATCTGTTTCCTTCTTGTGAAGCAAACGTTTACCGAACCCACTTAAATCAAATAATCGAGTAAGTTTTCTATTAAATTTATCGTAACAAATGACGCAGCTAACGTCATCAGTTTCCGTGATTTTTCTTATCGAGAACAATTTTTCCCATTACGTTTGTATCTTTCCTTCGGTTCTGTATGAGTCCGCTAACGATTTTTGACATCGAAATTGAAAATTCATCTTTAACAAGTATCAGGTATCTGGCACCATTCGTCTTCTGATTAGACGCCATTAAAAACATGTCGAATCAAAGAAACCTCATAATAAACCAGATAACGTTACGTTCATTTACTTTTTCAAATGGGCCTACACACAGGTTTTCGAGAACTAAAAAAGGACCAGGACTGCACTTAAAAATTCTACCACAAGATTTTTTTTTACTTTTATTATTTTTTTACATAAATATATAATGTACAAAAATATTTAAACGAGTTTAAAAATGATGGGTTTCCAAATTGGTTAAATGAAATGAAATGCTTCTGGTCGTGGTTTATTTAATTGCAAGTAATTAAAATCAAGGGTTTCCCATTAAAGCTGATTTATTAATTAAAGTTTCTAAATTTAACACACAAATAGAATTTTTATAAAGATTTTCCACTTTATAATTTACACTTGTTGGTATTTTATATTATTGCCACTTTAATGATTTTTGTTAATAATTTGCTTTAATACAGATTTTTTCAGTTATTTTTAATAAAAAAATAGCTTCCTTAAGAATATTCTGATTGCACTTGAATTGAAAAGAAACTGTTGGTTATGTAGCATAGATACGGCGTATTTGTGTTCCCAATAAAATAGCAGAACCGAATTTACGCATTAATGAGTACAAGAGAGATGGATGGTTGATGTGTTCAGTTTTCGTGTTCTAACGATTTAACCTCCGAAATAATACTTTTGAATTTTTATGAGAGGAATGAATTAATGAAGAAGTTAATATAGAAACTGTTTGTTTTTTTTAGGTATGAAATGAAAGTTTTTTCTCTCAGGAATTTGCAATGAGTTAATAAATTAGAACTGTTAGGAAATTTTATGGAATAACAACAATTTTTTTGTAATAAATTCATTGAATTTTGAACAGTTTGATGCAAAATTCGCACATAGAAATCACCATAATTTCCAACATTTCCAGCAGGAAATTTAAGAATTTATTTGACACATATTTAACTACGATCATTTTTATTAAATTTCCTTAAAATTTAATTTTTGGCGCATTCAATTAAGAATAATTTCTCTATGCGACAATTTAATTTTAAATTAGAAATATTTTCAAAGTCTAACATCTGTCACTATTTTTCATTTTGCAATTTTAGATTTTAAACAATCTAAATCTGTGGGAATTCCCGTTTATAAATTTATATTATTCGAGTACTGGATATATTTATTTTTATTTTTTCCGCCAAAATCCGAAATTGGTCATTTTTACGTTTATTATTTATTTATTTGCTTAACTTAAACTTAAAAAAATCTATTTTAACAACTTTCCTTATGATATGACTTGAATTTACTGTTACGATTTCGTATATATTCATTAATAATCAATATTTTTTTAGGTAAACTTTTATTTCATGAGAATTTTTCCTTTCCTTTCTGACTTTAGATCCTGAATAATTCCTGAATTTAAGATTAAGATCTCCTCATTCTTTATATGCAAATAGATGGCAGTAGCTGAGAAATATTGGGTGGGAAATTCTTACATTATTTTTTTTTCTTTTAATTGACTTTTTTCGTGATGTCAATTTCTTGTGCATTTTGCCACATTTTTACTTTTATATAATGCTAAATATACCTACTGCACTGAATTTTCTTCTAGCAAAGCTTTCGGCCATCAAAATAATTTTCCATTTTATTTTTCTACTTAAAATTCGCGATGGAAAATTTTACAATTTAAAAAATCAAAAACTGTCGTAAGGAAAAATTTTTATTTATAAACATTTAAATTATTCCGGTCCTGTATTTATTTATTTTAATTTCTTTCATCAAAATCCGATTCATTAATCATCGCTACGAGTTTTGAAGCTAAATTGTTGTTTGGGAGACGGCGTTCTCAAAATGCCGATAAAAGTATTTTTTCAAGTGCCGTTGCGTAAAATTATTTGGTCATTGTGATTCAAAATTCGAATGTATTCATATAAATTAATGATTTTACTTTGTCCAGCGGACAATTATACAATCAGTTGATGTTATTTTTCATTCGGTACTTCCTGGACTTCATAATGTATCATAAAAAATGATCTGAGGGGAGTACTATACAAGGGGTCGAAAAAATAAGTTATTGTTTAAAAAAATTTTTATTGGCTATGAAATAACGTCATTATTTCTATATCTAACTCTGCCAACTATTTTTTGTAGAATCTCCCAAAATTTGCATGTTCGAAAATATAGGGCAGGATTTTTTCAAACCGTTCATAATGACCGGTTCATATTCTCGTAAAAGTGGAGCACGTTTGGTAACGGTAGCAATTATTTTTGAAAGCATATGGTTTGGATGGTGGACCCCAGTGATTAGTTCAGTTTAGGATCGATTCCAGACTATGATAGTTTATCTAACCGAAATTCTTTGGCTTAAAAGTTTTTTTTTAAACGACTATTACTTGGCAAAAAAGTTAGCAAAATAATCTTTAGTCACGAAAGTCTCTTAAATAATAAAGCCAATAACTGTAAAAAATTGATTTAAAATAGGCATTCGATTCAATATTGAATTGAAAACATTGAAAGAAGAAGGGTTTTATGGAAAAGTTAATAAAAATACAATATTAGTTTAGGGCGACATTTTTTTATCTAGCAGCGCCCTAAAAACTCAATTTATATCGCATAATGTTCTTCTCCTTCTTTGAAAATGGAGAAAAGGCAGGTAGATCAGTAAAAAATAAAGAAAGACAAAGAAACAAGTACTGGAATGGAAGAGAATGATTTAAGAAAGAAAACAGGGAAAAAAACCATTAGAACAATTGTGAAAAATATTATGGCTTGTATTATTGTGTAATAATTAAAGATTATTGAAATTAAGAGAGAAAGAAAAACAATAAGAGACGCGAACCACATGGTTTTAAAGGAAATTGAGCTTCGAAGGAGTGCTTAAAGAAATCTCAATACAAAGTGAGGTAAAGACAGATGGATGAGCGTCGAGGTATAGTCAAAATAATAATTAAGAGATTTCAAGACATATAGAGCCAAAGTACCGTACTTTCCGGGCCATTCAGAGGGTAACCAATTTTTTTTATATAAAATTTGCATTTTTTCTTTGGGTTGCACTTACTTCTTCGATTTCCGGATCTTCTACTTCGAACCTGGGAAAAGAGTATCTTTTGACCATTTTCTCTATTAACTAGATTGTCTTGAATCAAATTTGTCTGTTAGCCTTACTTAATCAAAAAACTGTCTTATGTCATTTTTTACATGTATTTTATTCGACTATTTGGGTTACTAAATCTGTTCTTTTATTTTATACACTTTTAATATTCCATTCAATATATTTGCATTTCAAAAGAATTCAAGATCTTAATGTAAAGCCAAAAGCTGGACAAACACTTGCTTAACCTGATCGCTCTAATTTTTTCGATCCGTTTTCAGAATTTCGCTCTTCTTATTGTTGACAGAAGATTTTAGGTATCACAGATTTTGATCATTTCAAGCGCAGCTACCGGATTATTTTACTATTCAAAGTAACTATAGAGTTAAATACATAGGTGACATCAATAACTTCAAAAAATGACTTAGGTCATTAGTGGTTTTATTACAATTGCTATTATTATTTTTTTTATTTATTGTTATTTTTTTATGGTACTTTTTACAGTTTTTTTTAACAAATATATTTATTTATGATAAATTAATTAAGTTTCGAAACATCTTCACCTGTCACAAATTTCTTTTTATTTTCCATTATAAAATTAACTTAACATCCAAAAAATGATCAAAGCGATGGACCGTTGAAGCTAATCTTCCCAGACCTACATCTTGTTCCCAAAATTCGATCCATCAAGTGAATACACGATTTATTCGATCCGTTTAAAAAGTTAAATTTAAGCGCTTAATAAGATACTTAGAAAAAAAAAGAAGAAGGAAAGGAAATCTAAAAGAGAAAGGATCCTAAAAATGTAAGATATCCGATTCTAAATCATAGGGTATATAGATACGTTTTGTATAAATAGTCCGAAAAGGTATTATAATATGGTTCATGACTACGGGTTTCTTGGCTTCATTGGCGTAGGTCTCTAGTAACAAAGTTTTCGAAAGGAATTTTTATATCGACTCATCTGCATCCTCAAAATCTATTCAAGACAATGCGATGCAGATCTTTGAATGGATGGAAGCATATTGGTCCTCAAATTTTTATTTGTTTAAGCCATTCTTAAGCGAGGTTTTTAAAGAATAGTCTAAAAAGTATTACAATAGCATAATAATATTATTACTATTACATACTAACTGAATATATAGTAAAAAATAATCATTGAAGGAAGGAAAATCGAAAGGAAAAGAAGGACTTTGACTTCATTTTTAATAACTTTTTTCGAATGTTTGTCTACGCCGATGGATGTCTTGCATCTATTAGATCTGAATATTACAAGGAACTGTTAATATAAGAATTGTGTCAAGTCATCTAGAGTATTTATTGGGACAAACCCACAATTAGAGCTGGTTCAGTACTACTTTAATGGAACGCAGAGATAATCAAGAAAATGGGGTTAGTAGACTTTTGAGATCACAAGTTGTTTCTTCGGTTACTATTAAAACAATCGAATATAAAGTTATAAATTCCACGGGATGCGCCAAAAAGTTTGCAAAAAGTATTTGTCGTATGCAACACTTGCGCAAAGAGAAAATCCAGGCACAGAACACTTATTTTGAATGTCACGGATGATTTCCTGTAATAAGGATTAAGGAAGAAGCTGGTAAATTATCAAATCGGATAAAGTCCAAATAAACAGTTGACAAGATGAAAAAGATAACTGAGGTTAAGCCGGTGATTGTCATTTATGTCACCTTAAGTAGCTACTATTATAGTAAAATTTAGTTGTAATTTTTTTAGCAACAATAGGTTATTATAGAATAGCATGTTTAAAAACTTTTGTTGTGATCCTTTTTCTTCATTTTTATTTTTATAGGCTGTATCTATGAGACAATTTTTCCGACTAACACTTCAAGGCCTGTTTTAATTATTGCTCGATCGAATTAAATAGTCCACATTATTTAAATTAAGTAGAATATATTTTACAAGATTTACTCATTTTCTTATTTTAAATCTTCTTCGAAGGTTTTGGTAGTTAATAAGGATAGACTATACAACAAAAGTATTAAATCTGAGAGATATCTGCTAAGCCCAATATACACAGAAATGATACCAATGGTGAAAATAAGAAGACCAAGCACTAAAAAAAAAGAGGTTGGGTTTTAAAATTTAACATAGTATCAAAAAATAGTTTCTAAGAGACAGAGACGTGAGAACGCAGCTTTTTCAAAAAATATTCCAAGAAATATCAAAAAATGAATACATCAAACAATATATAATTAGGCCATTATTTACATTTGGAAGCGAGATATGGAAACTAAATTATAGAAAGAAAAACTAGGCTAGAGAATAAATATAAAATAAATGCAGAAATGGAGAAACTTTTTGGAGGCCAAAAATAACAGATGAGATGATTGGGACACGTTTTAAAAGAAAGAATAACTGGAAGAAGAAAAAGAGTTCGAGCTAAGTGGGTGCAAATAGTGGAGAAGTACTTGGAAGAATAGGAAACAAGAAATTTCAGCTAAGGAAAGGAGGATTTATAGGAGAAAGAATAAATGAAATCAGAAAAACACTAACCCTAGCATTCCTGATGGTTCCATAAATCCAAGAGTAAAGAACTTGGTACAAAATTGAAATTTATTTAAGATACTTTGATAATTAGTTAGATTAAAATTGTTTTGAATTATTTAAGAAGAGTTTTCGATTTTTAGGGATCTAAATTTAAAATTTGTATCAGGGGAGTATATAAGATCACAGATTAAAAGGAAAATAATGGATTTTTCTATACATTTCTATAAAAATAGGCTTTTCACGGTTTCTCCAATAACTATTATTGATCTTACATACTAAAATTTACTAAAAGAATTAATAATGGAGTTATCTATATGGTCATATTTAAAAAAAATTATGAAAGGTACTCCCTTTTATATTTTAAAGTGGGTTGGTTTTCAGACAATGTTTTGAGTCATTCTAAGGGGACCCATTTTTACTATTTGAAAATTAACATCAATTAAGGTTAAATAATACTTCCATCCAATAATAACCTAAAATAATCAATGGTTTTTATTATGTAATATAAAAATTTATTAATTAACTAAATTAACTTAGTTAATTTGAAAAACGATAACGGTACATATCTACACCTAACAAAAAAAAATGTAATTACGGATCTAGCTGAACAAGTCTCTCAACAACAACTGTATAAACAAAATGGCTGCCGTTTATAATGAGAAAGCAATTTCAAATTATGAGCGATTTAAAAATTAGTATGATTCATGCTATTTTCAAAATGAATATATGTTTATCTCACCGGGGTGCTTTCTTGCTACCAGTTGTTCAATTAACATCTTGGTATATAGACTTGGTTAATATGGCTACCAATTAAATTGCATTAATATTTACTACTCAACTTAGTTAAATTTTATAGCGTACAAACTAGATAATTATTTCAGTTTTTATAATTACCAACTACTGTTTAAATCATAATAATTTAATTGTTTTAATAAAATATATAATTAAATTGTTTCAATAGTAGAGAGCATCATCATTTCAAAAAAGTTTGTTACAACGAAGCGATTAGAAGCATCATTTTAAAACTCTCGTGCGGTAAATAAATCATGAATATGAGTAATGGAATTTGCAAAGAAACTTTTGGCGATCACAATGCAGAAATATTAATCTCATATTTCAATCCTTTATTAAACAGTAAATTAATAAACATTTATCGATATCAAAACAACAATAGAAATTCGATTAAAAACTAAATAACTTAGACTTACAAAAAAATCCCGAAGAACATTAATCAAGACATTTCTGTATAGCTGAATTAATCAATAATATTCAACTCCTACCAATATTTTATTTGCAAATAAGATATGCAATACATCACTATTAAATTATAAATGTGAGATGTATGATTCGTAATACAGGGTGTGTCCGATCCTGAATGGGCAATAAATATTTTTTAGTTTTACAATTCAATCATAACCTAGAGATATTCAATTTACATAGTTTGTTTTGTGGATTATGTAAATAATGGGAGGTATCTATAAGTAACAAGGTTTTTCAATCTTATTTACAGGGCGGCTTAAGATTTTATCGTTTAATATATGCGTTTTAAAAATGATGATTAGTTAAATATAACTTTCCTTAGTAATGGACAAATACTTGCCCGAAACGTTAGCTTTCAATAAATAACAGTTTTATTTTGGGCTATGGATGATCCCCTCACATAACAAACAAAATAAAGTATTTATACTAATAGGACGAAGATAATGAGGATAATATTAGGAAATAACAAGTTTAGGCAAATAATGAATTAGAAGGAGTGAACGTATCAAGAAAAATAAAAATACTGATAATGAAATAGTTGATACATATATAGAGAACAGAGAAACAAGCAATAATAATTGATAAAATGACAACATGAAAGAAGAAGACTAAGAGAAGAAATGGATAGATCAGATGAAAGGACATTTGAACAGGTCAGAAATCAGAAACTGGAAGAAAAAATTCATGGACACAAAACTATAGAAGAAATTGACAGAGAAATTGTTGTCATGAAGCCGAATAGTGGTGTGAAGAAGGCTTTTAAACTTATCTTCTATTATGGCAAATAAATGCACCTACAGGATGCTTATTGTCCAATTAATTTTGTTTGAATCAATAAAACACAAATATAAACATACTCAAACCAAACATTCTATTTTAATAACTTTCGTCAATATATTACTTTAAGGAATAGTGTAGATTTTGTGTATTCCTTATAACTATATGTTTGAAGAATTTTAGGAAGTTAAGAATTCTAGATAAAAAGGATATTTTTAAAGAGGAAAACCCCAAATAATAAAAATAAATAGGTTTGCTGCTGTTTGAGCGACAAGTTTCTACTAATAAAATTTGTATTATACTAAAAAGGAACCAAGAAATATAAACCAAAAAATAAGAGGTCAAAAGAAACATTAGCCAAATAAAAAGGTATTTTCAAGGAAAAAAGGAATAAAAAAACGAACTTGATTATCCTACATTTTTAAATATCCTAACCTATCCTAACCTAACCTAACCTAACATAACCCAATCTAACCTAACATAACCTAACCTAACCTAACTACTAAAAAAGGAGTCAAAATGAGTATTTTTTGATAATTCCTTAGATGCTAATTGTCATCTATTTTTGTATTTTTGGCTTTTTTTTATAATCGGCTCTTTTTATACCCTTTTCCTTTGACACATATTTTCTGGCTCCTATTTTTGTGTCTCTTATTTTTGGCTCCTTTTTTTAGTTCCTGTTTAGTGCCCTCTAAAATTTGTTTCTCAGTAATACTCAACATCTGTTTAACACTTCAAAATATATGCCATGTATTTTCTGAATAGATTTTTATTATTTTAAAAAGACATATTTTCTCTGTTACATAATCAATAAAAAGATTTAATTTTCCTATTTTCCTCCAGTTAAATTTAATTTTTATCAATATTTTCCATAGTTTCTTCCTATATATTTGGAAAGTATTATATCCCTTAATGACATGTAATATTAATATATATCCAAAATTGGTAGTTTTACATTAAAATGAAATTAACAAACTATAGATTTTTTACTATTCGTACATTGGAGAAACAGAAAACTAATGTTCTTGGCGCTATTCATGATTTATTTTGAATTTCATTGAGACACTTGTATTCACTTTCTTGATTATAGTTTTGTAGATTTTGAAAGGACCAAAATCTTATTTACGTTGCCAAGATAAACTTTTTTTTCTAATTTAAAATTGCTTTGTTTTTTTTGAATAAATCACTGCTAACATTTCCTTTTTATTGCGCAAATGTATTTCGCAAAAAAAATAAAAGGAAGTTTTGCAACGTTCAGTAAACCGTTCACGGTAGATATTACACTACCATTAAATTTTACGACAATTTTTTTGTATCGATTTCCATAAACATGACCCAATTACAGGAAATCTAACGGGTCATTAAGCATTTTCTTGCCATTCGATCTTGATAAGATCGAAACAGTACAGGTTAGAAATTGAAATTAATTCAATAAAGCAGTTGATAAGTTCCACTTGTTGATTTGATTACACGGTTATCAGTAAGCTACTGTTGATCGTTTTAATTACAAAAAGGTACAAACTACACCTACAGATTATTATAATGTTCGGACCTACTGACAATCAGCTTCTTCTGGCTCGCGATAGGCTGTTAGTCTGGTAAAACCAGAGAAACAACCGCGAATAAAAACAAAAACGGACACGATAATACCATAAATTATATGTATGCATAAATATAAATTACCCGTAAAAATTATATAATAAAGAACAGTTATACAGGATCTCACAGAAGTATGTATAATCACTATTCACAACTCCAGAACGCACTATTGGTTTCTCCATACCATTAGTAGGTTTTCTGTTGGATATTCCTTCATCTCCATTCCTGAGAACTATATTTTACAAAATGATGAGCAGATTTTTCACTTTTTACTTTTATTTAATACTTCTTGCATCTGCTTAATAGTTCTAACTAAACCCAAATTGGTAATCTGCTATTATTTTAAAATTCTCTATTACCTACTGGCCTTGTCATAAAATTATGGGAGCTTTTAACAGATTTGGAAAATAAAATAATTTCTAGCAGCAAACATTGATACAACACTAGTTTCTAACATTTAAGGGAAGAGATATTGAAAATCCCGATCTTTAGGGATTTCACAAACAAAAATATTCTTCCTTTTTGCTTCCTGGTGTATACAGGCGTATAGCTAAGTTATTTATATCATTTTTGGTGTGTTATTGTCGTTGTTGCCTGAACTATGAGTGTTCCAAGAAATATTTTAAAGAGTCCGGTCTTGAAGATAGCCAGCCGAAGAAAAGGAAGGAGCGCAACTTTGAATAAAATAGTGGAAAATCTAGTTTCGCAGAACACATACAGAGCCGCGATAACTTGAATTTAAATTACGTTTAATTGATTAGTTTATCTATTTAATTATTATAGGCAATGCGGCAGCCGTTTTTGTTACGTCTATTGCACTTAACTTAGTGATTTATTAGGTTTCGCTGATAAATCAACAGAGAAAAAGTGAATTGAGAAAACTTAGCTGTGATTTCAATTTGTTAGTCATTGGCAATCAAACAAGATCGGATCCTCTATTCATTATCAAAATCAAAATATAATTAGTAGTTAAACATTGTAAAGAAACAAAGTATTTTTATGTGTAAAGTAAAAAACTAATTATTTTCGGTAATATACATATTTAGAAAGGAAGAAAACAACGAAGGCGAAAAAGTTTAAACTATTTTGAAAAACTTCTATTATTAATTATGAAAAATTAAGAAGGAAGAGAAAAATGAATAAGAAATTACACAAAAAGATAGGAAGGCAAAAACTGGAGAGAAAATAAAAAGATAAAATAGTAAACCACGAAGAGTTTATAAAATTGAGAATAATCGCCAAGAGATAGAATAGAAAACACCGACAAAAAAAAATTAAGAGAAAAAATGGCAAACCACTAAAACAAATAAATAGACGAAATACGAAAGAAAAGTCAAAAATTGAAAAATTCCCATTCGTGATTACCTGAAATTACGAACGAGGAGGAAAGTGAACAAAAAAAAAGAAAGAAACTTTTTGGAGGGCCAAAAATAAGAGATGAGATGATTGGGACAAGTTTTAAAAGAAAAAATAACTGGAAGAAGAAAAAGAGCTCGAGTTAAGTGGTTCCAAATAGTGGAGAAGGATTTGGAAGAATAGAAAACAAGAAATTGGCAAAGAAAAGCATCTAATAAATTATGTTATTTTATGGTAGGTGTAATTTCTTGAAATTACACGAACGAGAAGGAAAGTGAACAAAAAAAGAGACAGCATGGAAAAAATTGGCAAGAATGTAAAGAGAAAAAATGGCAAACCACTAAAGACAAGGAGGAACAAATAGATGAAGATAAAGTAAAAAAAACAAGATGGAAAGTCATTTGAGAAACTTCCATTAGTAATTTTTTAAAATTAAGAAGTAGAAGAGAATGAACAAGAAAAAGAAGAATGAGGTAGTATGGAAACCGCTGGCAAAAAAAGTGAAAGAAAAAATGGCCAAATACTAAAAACATCGAGCGAAGAAATAGGAATAGATGTAGTACAATAGAAAATTCAGGTATGGAAAGAATATTGAGAAACTTGCACTAATTGTTAAATTAAATTAAGAAAGAGAGAGAATGAGGAAGAAAAATAAAGATAAACATTGGCAAACTGTGGAAGATATGAAGAAAAGCAATGGATGAAAAGAAACAAAATTCAGAGATGGAGAGGAAAATCAATCAATCGAAAGAAACATAATAAAATTGTAAATCAATGAGCCTAAAAGACTACTGATATAACATTTTTTTTACGATATCTAATTTTTCGGAATTTTTTTGGTCCTATTTACACAACTTAGAACAAATGAAATTTTCTTTAACTTTGCAGTAAAAATATTTTTTATTATATGAAAAGCGGTAATTTTGAATGCTAAATAAAAATTTTTACTGAAATATATTTTTTTCTAAACATCCACCAACGTATGTTAAGTTTGCTTATCAAATTGTTCGAAAATACAATCAAATAATTTTATTAAATTAAATCTTCGCAAAAGGTTTTTCAACTTTAAAAATTGGTATGCCTTGTTACACTATAAAGTCAAACACTCTCAACTTTAGATATATAACCACAAAAATTTTTATTTTTATCAAACAAATAAAAACGTCCAAAAACAAATTTACGATAGATACATATATTTTTATATTAAATTTCCAAATTTGCCGAAGCGCTTAGGGGCGATGATCCACAGTCAAGACAAGTTTATTATTTATGATTCGAAGACTTTAATTTTTATATTTAATATACCAGTTTAATGGCTCGCATCAAGATTGCTTAACACAGTTTTTTTAAGTTTATAGACGCTTATTTGCATTGTTATCAGAAAATGTTCCTAATGATCCAATAAAACAGTCATAAAATTTATTTTATGACTTTTTAACGATCTAAAGTTTTTCCTACTTTTTTATACACTGTTAAAATGATTCGCTGTCAATAAATATCTTCTATATAAGCTAATTGCATTAATGGTTTTATTCTTATCGATGACGTATTTGTTTAGTATAATAATTACATATTTAATAAATGACGCTATAACTATTTTTATCCTAAAAATAAATTTGTCACTTAATCCAAAAATTTACTTTCGATCCGTCTACACTGTTTCAAAACTTGTGAAAAACAGAATTTAAAAAATATTAAAGCTATCTGTGAAGGTAATTTTTTAGGCGATTGCGCATTGTATCCGCGCATGTTGTCACGTGACGTTTATTCTAGGTTAGTCACTCTCAGCCAGTCCCTACTGCCCCGACAGTACGTTTTATGTCATTGTTTGTATTGGTTATTTCGTAATACTGCTTTGTTTGTAACCATGTTGATATTGAATCTCTTGAAGTCGATTTTTAAACACAAGAAATGTTCCCTATTGCTTTTTGAAGTTAAGAGAGAAGAGGCAATGAATATTCGATACGTACTTAAATGATGCAGGCTTTTTAATGAAGGAGGAGAAAAATGTTCATGGTGAAGAACGAATGAAGAGCTTTTTAATGAAGGAGGAGAAAAATATTCATGATGAAGAACGAATGAAGAGTTGACTCAAAAGTTTGATGAAGAAATAAGCCAAAACAGATTCTTCATTGTTGTTTGTCACTGAGTCACTGAGCAATGCACACACTCACTCATCACTCAAATTCGCTAAAATTGTTTACCGCCCTTCACATAATTTGAAATATAAATTGTCACCAAATTTAAGTTTAAAAGTTTGATGGCTCTTTAGACAACATATTTAAAATTTGTATTATGTAAACCACTCAAGAGTATGCATCAAATTTACTGTGAAAATTTTGAACTTGGTTATCTTTATTGAAGTTAAAAAATAAATTAGTTTATAAATTCTTATTAGTATTCACTTAAAAATGCAGTCCATAAAATGCTACAGTGATGAGTTCTTGAGTTACATTGTCACTGGTGATAAAGCATGGACTGTTTACTGCACTCCAGAAACTAAACTATAATCTTTTAAGTCGCATTATTAAAATTATTTGATAAAACCACGAAAATTTAAGCAAGAACTGTCAACACGGAAAACCATGACCACAGTTTTCTTGAACTGGAAAGGTATTTTACTAAGTTACTGGATCATCTACCAGAGAGACCTAATTTAGTACAATATCTTTTTCTAAAACTCATGGAATTTCTTGGAGGAAAGCGCTAAGAGAAAAATGATTTCTTAAAAGAAACCGCTACTAATGAATTAATTAATGGAGACTATTGAAAAGTAAAAAATGTTCACATTTTCGTTCCCAGTAATAATTATACTTTTTCTGATATTATTGTAAAACTGTTTTTACTTAAAAAATGTCGCTCGCAAATAAGACGTGCATAAAAATAATTTGCAGTATCTAATAAAAATAGAAATCCTTTCAATATTTCATTGATACCGGTACCCGTTTGAAGACGTATAAAAAGTAGCATAGTTAAAAGCGAGATATAACTCAAATGCGGCTCTTAGCCTTCGTTAACTAATGGCTATAAATGCATCCTTAAATAATTCTTAAAACTAGTTATACTTCAATTTTTACAACTCCTACCCCACAAGGTTACGGATCGCTAAGTCAATGAAATGGCAGTATCTTATTCTTATCGGATGGAAGAGGCCTTCGATATTATCTAACAAGAGTAGAAAATAGACAAGAATCTTGATAATATATAGAACTAATCCGGTTCTCTGTCCATAAACGCCATTTTGTTATTTCATTTATCACTAAGGAATTACGATGATAACACCGAAAAGTCTTATATAATTATATAATGGAGGCGGTACTGGAAACAGTTAAACATTTTGCTGAATTGTGCGAGTTACGGTGAATAATGTCGATGGAATGAATGTATTGCTTATAAAACATTTTCCCATTTGGTCGTTGGGCGAAAATGTGATTGACGTAATATTATTCGACTATAAAACGTGAGCGGTAAATAAGTAAACAGCAGACGAGTAAAACATAAAGAAAAAGAAGACCCAGAACACGGCACCGGCTGCATCTGAACCACTGAACTGCGCATGTAATTATTTAATTCGAAGATGGCGATCTTTGGCTAATTACGGTAAAGCGGCTGAATAACTGACCGCCGATTGTTTTATCTTCAGAAAATCATCGATCAACTTATCCACAAACCCCCACTGATTTCTAAGCGAACAAAAAAAAATGCGCCCTGAAAAATTACTAGAAAACATATTTTTCCAATTTCCTGCTCATTGTTTATATTACAACAAGTATAGTTCTTCCACCGGATCTTTACCCGTGCGTTATAACTGAGATTTATATGTAATAAATGGGGAAATGCTTAGTTAAGACAGTGTAGATTTGTTCGTATTTTTAGTTCTGACTAAAAAGAACTGTCTCTAGCATGCGGAGTAGACTAAAAATTATTGCGTTTTTGTCCGACTGACTGTAATTTGTTGTCTCGTGTTTTAGTGTTTTGAATTAATTTAAATAACTACAGGTGATTCTAGTCAAAAAGTGAACTCACAGAGAATGTTTTAGTTGCACATACGCTTTACCACAATTATTCTTACCTAAAAAATAAATAACTTTTACTTAAACTCCATTTGCTTTTAGTTGTACAGAATTGTTTAGTTCCATTTGATTTAATCTTGGTTCGCCATCATTTTCTACTTTGAGCGAGATGTGTTGAAATGGAATGTATAAAACTGCAATTTATAAATGACTTTTTGAAAGATTTGATGCACAGTGTAATTTTTTTTATAGATAAATGGAGTGTAACTAGGGAGAGAGTATTTTAAAATTGTTTATCCAGGAATCTTTTGTGCGTCATTTTCCGGACAATCACTTTTGGCCAAGAAATAAGTAGTAAAATGGTTTCTTTTCGGTAAATTTAACGAAAATGATTAAATACAGCTGTAAAAACGTCTGCAAATTAACAATTAAAACTTTCCAATGCTAAAGGAGTGAGTTCATTTCGTTTTCACTGCACACAAGTTTCATTATTCACAAATCACAGCTTGAACCTAACTTACAGAGCTTTATTGTTGTTACTGCAGAGTTGTCACCTTTATGAAGTTAAAGTTATAGGACAATTTAACATTATCGTGGGTGATAAACAACAACTTTATTTGAGAGTAGAGTATGTGAGTCTTAGCTGTTGAGCTTGTGGCGGTCCACTGCGGGAAATTGAAGATGTAGTAAGAGTTATCATGTCTTATTGGCCAATTAAATATATATCAACTAATTTTTTGATATAGCCGTTAGATTTTGAATGGAATGTTTTCGAAGGATAATACGAGATACGCCACAGTGTGTTGGATATTATTTAAACTTGTTCAATATAAAACTAATGATATGCCTCTTTACCAGATTTTATTTTACTTAATAAACGTCAAGACCACTACGTATGTACTTAACAAAAAATAGTACTTATACGTGGATAGAAAAAATATACAGGATCCTTAATTATTCCTATGAACTTTACGCTTTTCCTTTTTTCTAAGAATTGTACCAGTTAATTATGGTTGTCGTTATCTGGGTCCTCATGTTCATCACTTGTGTCTTCATCATATGTTTCAATCTTATTTCTGCCTTCACAACTTTCTTATATAGTTTGTTTTGTATATTCTTCTGACTTTTAAGAAACTCTTATAATTTGAACAACAATTTTGTTGATAACAATAAGATATTGACAATCTGGTTTCATTCTATGTGCAGCAAGAATTTGCTTAACATGCTTGTTTAAAAATTCTTCTCTGTTTTCGTTTAAGAGCTCTTTCATAGCATAACCTGTGGTTATTATCTCAATTAGGACAGGCTGTATGTAATTAACTACTTCAGACTACATCTTCATAAAAAATACAAATCTAAAATTGTCTTTCCATAATTACAACCTTCATAGAGTTTAGTATCTAAATTTCAATTTTTGCCCAGTTTTATTAGAATTACACTTATAATATATTTCCTTTATGATAAAACTGAAGAAGATTCTCATCTGCGATTGTATTTATTTCAGATTCTGTATCTGGAAAGTAACTAGCTTGTAAAATCCTCCATACCTACTTTTTTTGCCTACCAAGGCTGTTCTGAAAACAAATTTTTCTTTATTTTTGGTATATATCAAACATCTGCAATGGTAATTGAAATTTTCTTGCCATTTTTTTTGTTCTTAATCTTTAATTTCTTCTTCTATCTTTCGTAAAAATCTAACGAATCATAAATTATTACTATTTGCGTTTTTTATTTTTAATGTTTATCCATTTTTTTTTATTCTGTCTAAAAAAAATTATATTTGTTTTATGATTTACCTGTTTACCGATTTTTACTTTAACTCATTTCTGACATCTTCATTCTTCATTCTGTATCATTTGGATTTACCTCTTATTGTTAAATGATTCATAATCATTGTCTTTAGTTTTATTTCATGTTTTTTTCAATTCAGTTATTGATTGTATTTTTTATTTTGTTTTTTCTTCTTCTATTTTTTATATTTATATTTCTATATCCATTTTTTCTCTAAAATAATCTTAATCTTTTATTATGACTCCCTCTTTCTCGTATTGTTAATTTCGTAGTTATTCTTCGTTTTATTTATTTAAATTTTTTAGATTCTGTTAATTTTAAATTTACGTTCTTCTCTGTTTTTTATATTCTTAATCAGTTTCAAAATTGTTGTGGTTAATTGTTTTTTTATTATGATCGTGATTTTTCTCTTTGCGCTATTTTTATAAATTTTTTGTATAGTATGTTATCCTAAAATTATCTCGATTATCTTCTATATCTATTTCTTTTTTATCGTTTAAAACCACAAACTTTTCTCTTTATTTCTCACATTCTAAAGTTTCAAATTAAAATGTATTGAATCTAATCGAAAAAGAAAATGAAGAACATTATTATATTGGTATACTTACTTGCCATATTTGTAACAAATTTCATATGCATAGTATATTATTTAGACAAATTATGTCAATACACATTACCAATAGACGCCAATAATAAAAACGATAATTAAACATAAACTAACGATAATAATCAATTTGTGCATAATAATAAATTAGTTTCTCTTTGTGTTATTGTAAATATTTTATAGTTACACCATAAATAATTTTTTTTTAATACAGAAATATTAAAGCGTGATTGAAAGTCACGTATTTTCATATTTCTTGTAATTAATTGATTCAACTACTAGTTCTTGGCTAGAATATTAACTAGATCAATTAGTCATAATCAAAAGCCGGGTAATGCACATTAAAATATGAATATTCATGTATTATTTCCTTTAATATGTACATAAGATTTGTTCTATATACTAGTTGTAGAAAACACCAACATAAATAATCGTAAAAATACGATTAAAAACATTTATAGATCGTATCTTGCTCGGAATCTGATCAATATTAAATCGAAGAATATATTTAAATAGTTTTTATTATTGATTTATTGTTAAAATATGATAGAGTAGTTATTAAAGCAAAAATAGGAAAAATATATTCTATTTTCATAATAACAATTAATTTACTAAGAAAAATCATCACAAACTGTTACCACCTATATTTGTTCTGTTGATAACCAAATATTTTCACTAAATATGGACAATTTGCACATTATATAACGCGTTACTTTTACTTTACACCAATGAGAATTATGTATATCAATAACTGGTTTTATTACCGAATTTGCTAAAAACCGTAATACGAATTTATCTCGGTTATGAATCTGGTAGGTTAATATAGAGCCTTCAATTATCCGAAATTAGGAAACAAACTACCAGTTGGACGAAAATGTATGCAATGGAAAATAATTATTTTGGCCCGAACACACAAAATAACAAAGTGTAAGTAATCATCTGCTCATTTTCGGGTATCATGTTAACACATGTTCTCTTTCACACATGAACGCTTCAACAAACTTAGCCCGCTTTCATTTAGTCTTTTTTGTTTTGGGGTAATCAAGAGATATATACATTTGGTATAATAATAATGACTGAGATTGGTTGTTTTGGTGGGATTGTTTATTTATTAGTCTTCATATTTTATCAATATTTTTTTTTGGTTGCAATTCAATGCTCTTTTTCTTAATTTCGAAGCTTCGTTTTATTTAAAAAAATTATTATAACAATTGATTTTTCATAAACGATAACAAATTTAAGATTATTTTCAAAAGACGAGTTTTTCCGAATTATCTTTGAGTTGATTAGTTCGAATATATGCAAACAGAAGCAATTTTTTTATAAATCCTAATTAGTAAACTGATTCTATCAAATTTAATCAGTTTTTATATCCTGAACTCCTCATCCTCTCATTTACTTATTTATTTAGGATTAGTTATTTTGGTTTCAAATCTATATGTATTTTAAATTTTAGCACTCAATTTAAATTTTAATTTCATGTAACACATTTTTTCTCAACTAAAATAAAAAAATAAACATATCTAACTCATTACAGTATATTTTTATTAAGTGGTTAATAATAAATTAAGCGTTTTACATTTCAATATGACCATTAAATCTCTATTTTTATTATTTTTTTATATGTAAGAATTATCATATTCCTCCTCAACAACTGTCAAATCCCGCTGAGCAGTGTATGTAATAATACTTTTCCTTTTATTAGCATTACCATAGTTATCAATAAAACATTACTCTCCAATAGCTGCAATATTAAACATTTATATATTCAACCACTGTATAACAAAAAAAAAAACGGAAAGCCACATATTCCGGTCGTTAAATTAAACAATATATTATTCTTCCTAGACGTTTGCGCTGTTATCCCGCTTCTGCAAAGTAGATCATTTGTCAGATACAGTTAATTAGAAGTATTAAGTCTTACAGTCGAGGCTTTAGAAAAATTAAAGAGAAAGCCTGAGTAAAAAATTGGCAAATAAAAGTATTTTGTTGAATAATTAAATCGTTTTTTTTAATATGGTACGTTGTTATTTTTTTACAATGTGGAACCATTTATGGAATAAAATTATTAAGAAAAACATTTAATATAAAAAATAAAAATATTTTGCTGAATATTTAAATATTTTTTTTTCAAAACATAGCATCACTCTTATTATTTTATACAGTATGAAAACCAACTTTGGGAAAAAAACTATAAGAAAAAAATATAAAAACTACTCCTTTTAAAAAAAATTTAATGTACAAGGCGATTAATGTATTTACAATTATGATTTTTGTTAAACTGATCACCCTATATATTTTTATATTTTTAGTTCACCTTGATCGGCTGAATTCAATACCTTATTATTATTATTATTCTAATAAATAAATCCGTCGTAAATAATAAAATAAAAACAGTGCAATAGTTATCAATCACTGTGTCTCCCGATGGGTGTGAAGATCTCTTTAAATTTTATGAAAATTAATTCAGTCTATTATATATAAGAATAGTTTTATTGCGTGGGACTGGGCGTATAGGCGTTAAATTCATTCCTGTAGCCGCTACAGTGTAGCCCTTCAACAATTTATTTGCTTGCCTAGAACGTTTCCGGTAGATATAAAAAGCAGAGTATCAACACATTGCAAGATGCCAACTGAAATTGTAAACTAGTAACTTAAATTTTGGAAGCGATCAATAAAACAACAGACTGGCCAATTGGTCTCAACCAAACCAACCAACAAAAAAAAATAGTAAATGTATTAAATTATTTCATAAATATGTCTAAAGCGTTCTTACAACAAAATTATTTATACAGAGTGGGCCACAGAAAACAGTCCCCCCGATATTTGGCAGTATTCATTAGATTTTAGTGAAATGCTGAAACACGTCGATTTTTGTTCTAAGGGGGACACATTTTTACGATACAGACATCTGCCATTTGTCAACCCCCTCCCTTCCACTTTCCTATCCCCTTAATTTTAAATAGGGAATATACCATGTGTGGCACGTCATTAGAAAGGCATTTACATGGAGTATTTAAGCATATGATAATCCACGATTTTTTTTCGATAGTTACATCGTTTTTGCAAAAAAAATCTTATATAATTTAAAGGGCAACACCTCTTAAAAATGAAACGCACCGCCTATGTTTTGCTATATAATTGTTTTATAAAATAGCTGCAATTGTTTAGTGAATCCTCTTATTTTTGAAGACAATTTACTCGTATCTTTAACTTAATAATAAAAAGGATCTGTGCAACATATGCAAGAAGTACAAATGCTCCGTGCAAAAAATTTCCTAAATTATTTGTTCAGTTTTTTTAACACAATATTTTTGACTCGTATACCTGCAACTTAGTGTGCAAAGTTCGAGAATGGGTGGCTGCCTCTTTACGCGTTTCGTGCTGCCGTTCATCCTCCTCTTTTTTTCTTATATATATGAGTGTGCAGAAAGCGTCGCGAGCAAATCTGAAGAGAATGGAACGAGAGAGGCCTCTTATTCCGTCGATTGGCGGGTAAGCGCTTCATAACAACTAGATTCCTTGTCGATATCTGTATCAGCAGATAGTGGGACAAGGAAAGCGCATTAGGCCGCATTCTTGGACAAGCTCACTCGCGGCCAACTTGCACCACCGCGATTAAAGCTCTGGTCCAAACGATTCTTTTTTTAAATTTAAACAAACTTCGATATGTCTCATATAAAACAGAATTCAAGAGATGTGCAGTTTTCGTTATTGATACGATAGTATGTACTGGGATTTTGTTAAATATCGCCCTGTACATTGAACTTATTTTTTAATTCACATTTTCCAAATTATAACGTTTATTATTTTTACTAGAGTCAAAATTATTAAGCATCGGGGTTTTCTTGGTTTGAAAATAAAAATAGATTAGAAAATCATGTTAGGGAGCTCGGAAGATTGAGGCGTGATAGTGCCTACCCCTGCCACCAAAAGTGTTAGTTTCTTAAAAATGCCTTCATTTTGTTGTTTTTATAGAGAAATAAATTGCTATTGTTTTTCCTCGGCCTCTTTAATTTCCAATAACTATGATCAAACCCCACAAAAATAATATTTAAATCATATACCCACTGAAAGAAAATAACCCTGTACTTATTATTATTATTATTATTATTATTATTTTAATTTATATTGGTTAGTAACATATCGGCCAATAATTATAAATATATTTCATATTAAACTTTCATGTTAGTTACTGAGAAAGCGATTAACATAGGAGAAGAAAAAACAGTGCTTGAACCAAGTGAATCAGTTAAAGCATCTGGGAGTAATAGTCACAAACAGAAACGAAGAATACCAAGAAATAGATAAGAGAATCGGAACAGGATGCAGAGTAGTAGGAACATACACCAACAAGAAGCAAACAAATTGGGATAGGAGGATATTCAGAGAGATATTTGAAGGAATAAAAAACAACGAGGGAGTTTGGAGAAAACGAACAAATAACTAATAACTTAATAAGCCACTAAATCTCTATTGAAATTGAGTTAATCCTCTCTATCACCTTGGAGTAATATGGTTAACCTTCTTTAAATAACGAATTAAAAGATATTTATGGAAAACTCTCAATTACCCAGACAATCAGAAAACATAGAGTTAATTGGTTGAAACATGTATTTCGTATGGACAAAATTGATTACAAAAACCTTTGCCAGAAGAAAGAGAAGGAAAAAGAGGAAGGCAAACTAAGAGAAATTGGTTAGAAAATTTAAGGAAATAGAGAACTAGAAAACCAAAGCAGAAAATGGAGACGCGTGGAAAAAAATACTCCATTTTTAACAATGATCCTGGTTATTCCAATTTTTGAGTTTATGCAAAGATGTATTCTTAGCCAATTTTTATTGCGTTAATTCCTGTCCTTAGTTCCATCTATTTTGTTTTATCTTCATTTCGTACAACTTTCAACTTCTTTCCAGGTTTTCAGTACATTCTTACTTCTGCTTGTAACCATTTCTTCGTCGTTGAAAAAAAAAAGAGGAGAATGGGGAACAAATATGGAATAGATTGATTGGGTAAGTGAATTTTAAATGAAAATGTATAAGCAATTCTTCACTTTATCCATCAACTTACTTCTATCCAAATATAGCCAAGCATAGCCATAATTCTTAATTTCCGGAATCTTGGCAGGCTTTTTTTTTTATTATCCAATTCAAATGGTTAATGAAGATATCGCAATTTTGTAGAACTAGTTTGCAAGAACGAGAATAATTTGCATATGAACTCGGCAAGAACCGCGCTTAACAATCCATAGGAACACGGGTGTGTGTTGTATAAGAATTGACGTTTTAACGTGTGAGGCGTAAGGTACGACCATCGTAAAATTTACGAACTCCCAACTAAATAGGAATCTTCTCTGCTTGTAACAGGAACTAACTGGTGAAAGGACATAAGCGATTTATTCTTAACTGGTGTATTTATAAAGATAAAAATTATTAAAGCGAGGCTTTGAAAGGATTTAAACTGTCTTTAAAAGTTTAGTTTTACATGAAAGGCGTGAAAAAAGACAGTTTTGACACTTTACGTTGATATTGTATAGATATGATATAGATGAGAATATTTTAAAATAGAATCAAAGAAGGAATTAAAATAGATGCTTAATAATTTTGAGCCATACACCTTTTTTGTGATATGATGGAATTGATAATTATCAATTCATCATTTCTTTTTAAATTAATATAGAACACTTTAACTAGAATTAAAGTATAAAACAGATTAATTACATATTGTTAGTTATTTATACAAAGTAATAAAATCAGATCAATAATTTTGAAATTATAGTGTAATATTGCTCACAGGTTATGTAAATTTTAATTAAAGATATTATTTATTATAAGTTGTAAACTTGTTTGTAGGAAAATATGTATTTTAAATTAAATAGTATTTATTTTATAATATGTTTTCATACAAAAAATAGGAAATTAAATCATATTAGATTTTGAGAAAAACGTCATGAAATTAGATAGTGACAGGTATGAAATGTAATTGCAAAATTTACTGTTTTTAAGACATCATCTAGCAATAAAAATAGGAGGAAAGATATCATTTCGAATGTATTTTGTAAAAATGGTTACAACATATATTATGATGGACATTCAAAAATTTAGAAAGAAACTTATAAGTAGTCTTTTATAGTCGATTTTGACAGTATTTAATCAATTTTAGAGTTCAAGGTACCTTTGAAATTCAAGTATATAAAAACCAATTGCAGAGAAAAATCAAAGCACTCAGTAAAAAATCCTTGCCCAAAAAATATGTACATCTAAATTATAAAATGTCAATAGTGCTGCAATAAACACATTTTCGTGTTTTAAAAGAATGAAATTGTCATTAGTGAGATTATGTTAATTAAATTGAATATGATATTAACAATATGTTAATGAATGTAGACAACTAGAAAAATAAAAAACATTTATCAAATTACAAGAAATTTCGAGAGTATAATTACATACATGGTAGAATCTTTAATTATTTTGATTACTTGAAATTGATTTGATTTCTATATATATACAAAATAATTTTCTTTTACTTATCCAATAATTATTCTCATTTTAATTTACTTATCTAATAAAGTTTTGCGTTATGTATTTTACATATTTTTTTCACTTATTAAACTTTGTCAATAAATGAAATTTTAACAAAAATTGTTCACGTCTTGTAGAATCCACCATTAATAAAGTAACCCTGGGATATTTCACTAATAAAATGTCATACTCATTTATAAACATTTTCCTGTTGAAAATTTAACCGACAGGTGGTGCTCAACACCTCATAATAATACATCAATTAATTAAATTTAGGAATTTTTATGGAAACTCCTTAGAAAACCTTGTTTATCTAAATGTAAAATACACGAATCAAAATCAAATTTCTGTTATTTCACAATAGTTAAAAATGCAGGAGAAAAATTAAAATTATCTATGAATTCTAAGGATATTTGTGACGTTTGATATTACGAGTCGTGACCTTTGAAGTAGTACTTGTTGACATGTGACGCTTGACGTTTATACTCACAACGGTTTCTGCTTGAAGAGACACGCGTTCCAACTTCCTCAAGTCTTAAAATTAATTAGAAAATATTTGCGATTCGAAACCTTATGTGTCTAATTTCATCGTATAGATACACGTTATGCAACTTTGTGATAATCTGATAGCTTTAATGCATCAGTTGGTAATTTTTTATTGTGATTAATATGTATATAGGCCCCATCTTTTTTGTAACCATAAACCTCACTTTTATGACTTCCAAGTTTCAAGACGGAGGTGTACGGTGACGTCACAAGTCGACCGGTACCATTTTGAATAACAAGGCCAAGTACTGTTTATTAGGTGATATTTCGATCATAAAGTGTAACGGATACTATACATTTTTATAATCGTTAAATCAAAATATTATCTTATGAGTGAAAAGTATATTGTCGCTCGTATCACAAAAGATTGAGAATTTATAGATCTTATAACATTTCTATAAAATCACTTCTTTGTATTTCGTTTTCATGATTTTTTACGGCCTCATCAGAAATTTCCAGCCTGTTTCTGTTTTTGGAGAGAAATGTCAAATTTTACATACAATCAATTATTTTAAACAATTTTAGCAAGTAAAATACAAGTTGTTAAAGCTAAAAGGTTAATATTACTTACGTGGGTTTAAAAAACTTATAGGTCAACTTCATAATTATATTATATACAGTATGGTCCAAATGCTAGGAATAAATTAATTATTTCATAAATCGGCGATTTTAGGAGAAAATTTTGAAACCAATCGATTGCAAGCGTTCAAATTGTTTACCGTCAGCTAAAATACAATGCGAAAGAGGAGCAGGGAACTCTTCTTGAACTTTCGCTATAACTTCCGGAGTTATTTTTGCAATCTCGATGCGTATTCGTTCTTTGAGTTCATTAATAGTTTGTGTGTATTTATGTACACTCTACTTTTCAAGTATCCCCATAAAAGAAATCGAGAGGAGTTAAATCAGGTGACCTCGGTGGCCACTCAATTGCTCCTCTTCGACCTATCCACCGATTTGGGAAGACGTTGTACAAGTAGTTTCTTAACAAGACAGCTTAGTAGCGTACCATCTTGCTGCAGCCGCAAATCACTTCTGTTTGGGAACAACCGGTTTAATTCTGGGAGTAAATATCGAGGACCTGTAAGGTTTTTTCGAAAAAGCATGTTCCTATGATCCTATTAACTATTATTCCCGCTCAAACATTCACTTTCTCTGGGTATTGAGTACGGTACTCCTGCAGTGTGGATTTGCTGTAGCCCAATACAGGAAAGTCAGACGATACACATGACCGTTTAGGAGAAATGTAGCTTCATCAGAAAAAATAACTTTTTTTAAAAACATGGGGTCACTGTTATCTTTTTCCATTAGAATTTCATAAAATTCAACTCATCTATCAAAATCTTCTTCCATAAGTTCCTGCATTAAATTTACTTTATAAGGATGCCACTTCTCCTATTTGATGGCCTACTTCATTGTCTAACGCTACTTGCCGTAAACTGATATAAGGATTATCTTCAAAGGCTAGCAGAAGATCTAGTTTATTGTTTTCTAAATTTTTAAATAAATTTTATTTTTATCAATGAGAATTTTGGTTTTCAACATTTTTTAATAATTTTTGCAATAAAAATGAACTTTTTATGTCAACAAATTTTTGTTTTATTAAATAAACTTTTCATTATTCCTGTTTTTAATTTACTAAATTAATTTTGTATGTTCTGTTTTTTTAAATAAAATGTTATTAAAATCATTAAAAGCAAATTTTATGGATTTCGAATCGAAAAAGTTATAAAAAAGTGGAAAATGAGGGGTTTATTTGATTTGAAATCGTTGTAACAAAACACCTTTAAATCTTCCATTCCGACGTTTCCTGTTATCAGGAGCATCATCACATTCATTTTCCTGCATTCTTTATTATAAATACTGACTAATTATTTATTAAAAACCGAATTGAGTTTTCACATATCAAAAAAAATTAAATGATTTCCCAAGTTTCAATAACGCTTCGATACCTTTTGTGTTATTAAGTCCATATTCTCATTCATTTCTTAAACACGAACGAATCTGCATATTTTATTAAAAATGCTGGTAAACCATTAAAAACATTTGTTGAGTGTTGATTATATCGCATTACTTTTTATGTCAAAAATATTTAAATTACTACTAACAATTTTTAATTACGGTACTTGTCAGAGAACTTAATACTTTCTAATATTCTTTCACTTTCATTGTAAATAAATTTTATTCTTGCAATACACTTATCATTTTCAATTTTTTTTAAGTTTGTTAAATAAAGTTTGGGTACTCTGTTTTTTGATATACAAAATGTTGTGAAATGCCTAATATAAAAAAACACAATGTCAATTTTCTGGTAATAAAGTTTTATTAAATCTTCGATATTACGTTTCGTGGCTCAGGGCCATCATCACATTACATTACTAGCAATTTTTAATTACGAAGGTCGTTAATACATCTAATATTTGGTAACATTTTTTATAAAGAAGCATTTTTTTTGTAAATAAATGTCATTTTTATGAATTAAACTTTTCATTTTCCAAGTTTTTTGTCTGCTATTATTCTAGGCAAAATTTTATGAATTTATAAACTGTGTCTATTAGTACATCTACATATTTAAAAAAAATCGAGAATTTTATGTTTCCTTATATTTAAGACATTTTATACAGGGCGAAAATAATACATGTTTTTAAATAGTATGTAGAATTTGTCATTTGCAACATAATATTCTAATACATTTTTTTTCTAACATCATTATTTTACACAAAAATTCACTTTCAACATTTACTTGAAAATTAATGCATGGCAACACCTCACACTTTTTATAAAAATATGTCATGTTGCCAAGGCATATCTACCTGATGAATCATAAAATTGGTTAGTTTGTGGATTGTTAGAAACGTGATGTGTATTACTTAAAAAAAATAGTTGTAGAAATCGTTCGAATGTGTAATCCATTGCCGAGAATACATTTTTCACTTTTCTACAACCCCTGTAATCGACCATTCTAAATATCTTGGTATACTAAAATAAAAATCCAATTTTTAGAACGTTTAAAAACCATTTTTATGCTTGACTGAGTTATCGATTTTAGTTACTTTTCGCTAAATAATATATGGATAAATCTTAAACACTAATATTAAATTTTTTTAGAACAGGTGACGTTAGGAAAAAAAAATTAAGACACTTTTATTCTGCATACGTTTTTATACCTCATCCATAAATACGTGCATTATTTCTGAATATTCAATTTTGCCTAATGCAAATTTAATCTAAACTACAAAATATCGAACAAAATTCAAGGATATTTAAAACATTTGTTTTCAATCAAGTTCCTATAAGTACTCTCCTATTTGTAATTCAATTTAATTATTAAGGCAAAAAGTTCCATAAGTCGTAACACACATTTAGTATTATCGTATTTAAAAGGTGTAAGCGCATGTAATTCATTAAGTAATTGTTAGTTTGCTAATTGTTTCTCGGTCGGTAATTGTAAAAACATGGCAGTACCAATACAATAATTATTACAGCGGTAACAAAAAATCCTAGCGGCCTTAATAGTTGATAATTAATACATAGAGTAGTTTTACCAACACGGACATAAACTCGCTTGATTGCGTAAAAAGAACAATAGTTAAGAAAATGATTATTCAAAATGTGTGCCGGTTTTATTTCTTAAATTAAAAACCCACGTCTTGTAAGTTATTAAATCGCATCTTCAGCATATTTTAAATAACTAATTATGATTATGAATAGAAATGATCTTAAAACAAGAATGTACTGCCATTAATTTTTAATTGGCAAAATTTTGAAAGTTTGTTTAAAGAGAGATTTTACATATTTTCTTTTTCGTAATAGGTTGTTGAATATTAATAAAATATCACAAAAATGAAACCCTTACCATGTTTTCGAAAATTGAGAATCCTTCAAATAAAAAAAAACTAATTGTAGACAATTTTGTGTTGTATATTTTATTTTACTAATCATTAAAATATAAACAGTTTTCAAGAAATTTGCATTTTGAAAAAAAAAATTCGATGTTATCGTATTGAACACAAATATCAAAAAATTTTATCTTTTCGAAATGAGATCACGCCTATAATTACCATTTTTGGGGAAATTTGAAAGAGAAATTTCGATTTCTGATATTGTCAAAAAAATATCACCAGATTTTTAATTTTTCAAAAAATCAAGAAAATGTAGGTAATGTGTACCTTGTTATTAAAAATCTCTCTGACGTACCTACAATTTTTCTGAAGTTTCAAATTTTAAAGATAATTCAATTTTCGATGAACCAAAAAAATATCTACAGATTGTTAGTTTTCTAAATCCAAAGTTTAAAAAAATTTCGAATGTCGGAGTTGCCAAGTTTATCAAAAATATCGCCAGATTCACCATTTTTTAAAACTTTTCGAAGGTGATCCTACCAAATTTAAAAAAAAAGAAAAAAATGAAAAATTTAAATGTTAAGTAATTAAAACTTCGCATTTTGTTTATTTAAAATTAAAAAATAAAGAATATATAAATTTTTCTATAGATCAAAATTTCAAAAATAGTTCTATGAATTTTTTAATGTTTGTACAACCTTGCCAAATAAAAAAATTACACTACGTATTAATGTCTGGTTTATGAAAAATCCGAATTTTTCAATTGCGACATTACAGTTACAGTTACAGTTTTCAAAAAATTTGAATTTTAAAGAAAAAATTTGTCGAATTGAACAAAAATACAAAAAAATTTAAACTTTTCGAAATGAGATCATACCTATAATTACAATGTATTGTAATAAAAATTCCTTTAGTTTTTTAATCTGAAATTTATAGAAAATATTCGAATTTTTGCGTCGTCAAATTCTAGAAATGAGATCTTACCTATAATTTAAATTATGAAAAATGAAGAAAATGTATCATGTTAATTTTAAAAATATCTCTATCTTTTTTTATTCTAGAATTTGAAATTTTAACAAAAATGCCAATGTTCGATTAAACAAAAAATATCACCAGATTTTTAGATTTCAAACGGAAATTTATAGAAAAAATTCGAAGTTCGATGTTGGTAAATTCAACAAAAATCTCCATTATGGTTTTTCAAATTCGTACAGAAATTCTTGTTTACGAAAAATCCGATTTTTCAGAGAGTGGCACTACCAAATTTAAAAAAGGGAAAATTTTTTAAATTTGGATTTTAAGTAATCAAAAATTCACATTTGGCTTGTTTTGATTAAAATTTTTAAGTATTGTAGTCAAACAAATCCTACATCATAACAATATGAGAAAAATATGTTTTCAATTATTTTATAAGTTTCACCATTTTATATGTTACTATGTTGTATTTGCATTGTGTATACTAGTTTTCATTTATTGTCCGTATTATCTCGTGTCTCAAATAATTGTTTAAACTAATTAATTAACCTACTATTTACTTATTGTTCCATTCTATGAACAGATTATAAATTAATTGGGATTGTACCTAATAAAAAAAATGTACCAATTTTGCTTCAATAGTATTTTGGTAACCACAAATAATTTTGAATAATTTAATAACCACAAAATCATACGGTGAACAATAACAACGCAAACTTCTTCTGACACGTGCCATGAATGTAGGTATTACGCCATACCGGCACACGCTTTATTTAATAAAACAGTACATTAAAATCGGCAAAATAAAGTACGATGCGATAATGGTACTGCTTTATAATTTTATTTATTAGACGTTAAGTTTGTTGTTCGCATAGTGCTTCGGTGATTATACAGTTAGAGAGCTCGTAAATGAATTTAGTAACTGTGCTAATGATAGGTTACTATTGTTTGTAACACCTACGGATTTTTCTTGTAGTAAATTATGTTGCTCTCCTCGAATTCTAATGGCAAAATCGAGAATATTACAATAAACAATAAATCATTGCTCCAGCAAACCAATAATACAGCAAGAATAGAGTTTTCTTAACTTTCTAAGTTGGGTTAGTTCGGAAGAAGGTCAAAATTGGTTTAATTTTACAATGTTTTCACAGTCGAAAGCACTCTATCATTAATTTAAGGACTTCCGTAAGGATTATAGTTAGCGGGAAAAAATCTGAATATCAAACAAAATCGAGGTCAAATATAAAAGTCCGACTCACTTATCTAAATACCGATTTAAAAGAAGAAGAAGAAAACTGATTGTGAAGATAAAAACAGCTTTTCTAATCGGGCATGAAGGACACGAATGACTAAAAGAGAAAGAAAAATGTGATATTGTTATTTCGAAACAGGAGATTGTCACTTCCATATTATATGGAAGAATGAATCATAAAATGGCGGTCCCTTTGAGGCGAACACCGCAGCTGAAACTGAAAAGGATAGAAGTCAGTTTATGCATAAAACTGACACCGATTTCTTCTGAATAAGTCACCATTATACGTGTATAAAAAACTTGAATAATATATTTATATATCGATGAAGATAAAGAGAAGTTCTAAAATTTGATAGGTATCAATTCATAAACACGTCACAAAAAAATATATGTCACTATAATATAGGGTGAGGCATTAATGTAGCAAAGCTCGATTAGTCCGCTATTATTGAAGTTACGAAAAAAAAGTTTTTACAAAATGTGTAGGCAGTCTTGAGATTCACATTTTAAAATTTCAAGAAATCCGACTTTTAAAGAAAAAATCAAATTTTGACGTTGCCAAATTGAACAAATGCAACTATGTCGCACAGTAGGTTCAGGACGCGGCTCACTTGTCCGCGGTGTACACCAGAGCCATTTGTCATCGACGAATGAAAACCGCTCGTATAAATCTGTCCCATAACTTACACTCCGCCAAAACAACACGACACACAACAAAAATCTATCTAAATTATTGCTTATTATTGCCACATTGCATTTTGAAGTTTACAAGGATACGCCTTGCTTACGCTTACCTTTAAGCAGGATTTGAATTTTAACTCACAGCGCCACCTGTTACTGGCGTTAATAATATGTTATTTTTAATAACTTTTTAAAAAATGTATTCTCCTTCTTTTTTTTTTCCTTTATTTTCTTGCTCTGACTCCCTCGCGATATGATCCCTTCTTAAGAATTTCATAGATTCGGCTTAGCTTACTTTGTATCAAGATTTCTCACTTCCGAAACTTGGGCTCAATTTAGTTTAGAACCGCGCTGACTGCGTTTTTTGTTTTTGTTTTTTATATTAATACATGAATTTTCCTTATACATTGCGTTTACGATTTATTTCCAAAACCTTCAATAACCTTTGATTATTACAAAAGCCCATTTTTGATGGATTCATTAAAGAACGTTTTATATTTTTTGATAAGGGTATGCTCCAATTTAAAATCTAAAAGATACAAAATTAAACCAGGATTATAATAAGCTTTATACTTCCAACACCCTCATAATACCTTCTCTTCAAAACAACGGTCTAATCCCTTTTAGGTTTTTAATTCCAAGCAATACGATACATTTAACTGGACTGCATATACCTGGCACCGAAAACACAATAGCTGATGGTCTAAGATTTCTAACTATTCTTATAAATCCTTGAAATGGAATCATTAATCTCGGCATCCCATATTTGAGACGTCAGTCTTACAATTGACAGAGCTGAACGTTGTAAAAGATGCGGCAGGTAGATTTTAAGTTTTATTATTTTTTTGTATAAAGGAGATTGTGTGCCGATTTTATTGTTACTAAAGTGACAGTTTTTGATGAATGAAAAGTGGATTAAAGAAGAGTCCATTTCTATTAATAGTTTGAGAAAAACTTTCGCAGATCTGGAAGTTGGAACTGGAAAGTAAAAATGTAAAGTTAATTTCAAGATATTTCGTTGACCTGCCACTTGCATTCAGGTGGCCTTTAATCCAAGCAAATTAGTACAGGGTTGTATTTAAAGCATTAATTCTATTGCTCGAAGAAAAAGTTGGGGTTACTGGAGGATTATTTTGAAACTGAATTTTAGTTTATAGTAAACATTCGATTGTGAAAGTAATTCATTTTGTACTTATTATTTTTTATTTTGCAAATTTATTTGAAAAATTAAATATCAGCGATTGAGCATCACTAGTCACTAAATTCCTGGCAGACATTCGATCCTGTTGTTCTTTACTTTAAAATAAAGAATTTACAAGATTAACTGATAGTACGCCCCAAGCAGATTTTAAGTCAACGAAATATGTTGAAATGAACTTTACACCTTTTTTAAGTAGAATTTTCAATGTATTTTTGTACATATGTTGGCAATTGTAAATTACATATTTGGTTATAAGTATATTGGAAATTAATTAAAAAGGAACTAGATGTAATGTAATGAAGAATTTATATAATTATTTAATTAATGTGATAATAGTTAATAAATAATTAGTACAAATGATATTAAAAACATAAAAAATATCATGAAAAAGGCACCCTTTCATTAATCAAAATTATTGTAAATAGTGCTTTAATATCCATAAACATATAAAAGGAAAGTCGAAATACTGAAAAAACGAGATGCTTTTTTTAGACCTGATTGAAAATCCAACTAAAAATAAATCACTAATAACTAAATCAAAATGAAATAATTATAATAATAAATTAAAACAACACTAGAATTTAATAAATACTTTTTATCTTAAAAATGTATTTAGATTTGGAGGTAATGCAGAATACTTTTTTTAATCATTTGGGTGAATTTTCAATTTTGCTGGCAGCCAGGAATAAACTCTTGATTTATCCCAAAATGTTTACATAAAAGGTTATTTTTCGTTCGATAATAAATTGATCCATTTAATTTGTTTTTCGAAAAATAGCTCATTTTAGAATGAGTTGCCATTTTCAAAAGTATTTATAACTCTTTAATAATTTTATAAAAAAAATTGTCTTGTGTTTTGTTATAAAAATTATTCCTGACAAAGTTTAATGATAAAATCAATATAAAAAAAGTAATTTTTTGTGTAAAATTTTTATTAATAATTAAGAAAGGGCAACTTAATTCCTGAATTCAGACGAATCAATCATTTTAACAAATGATCAACTGTACATCTAAATTCAAATGATATATAAAATGTCTGAAAAATGGTAAATTTTTTTATTATTAATTTTACAAAAAGTATATTCGTCATAAAAATCAATAATCAAGAATCAAATTTGTAAAATAATTGCTGATATACAGGAAAAATACAAAATATTGATTTATGCTTTTTAAATTTACAGAACAGAACATCATTTGAAAATGTTGATAGGAATTAAAAAGTTTGTCCAAATTTAGATTCATTGCTTTTATTTATGCATATATTTTTAATTTAATTTTAATTTCATTTAAACCAACAAATGTTGTAGTACTTAAACATTTTTTTATTACTTTAAGTACAATAATTAATTTTTAGAATTGATGACTTAGACATAATTTTTAATTTCTATCAACATTTTCAAAAATAATTTTCCCTATATATTACCAAATATTCTACAAATATAATTATTGATTATTGATTTCTATGTGATGAAGAATCTTTTATGAAGACTATTCTTTTTCGTAAAATTAATATTAAAAAAATTCTCATTTGTTATCAATTTTTTCAGCCATACTGTATGTAATTTAAATTTTTTAGCAAAATATTTCTTTATATTGTAGGTGTTCATTAAAGTAATTATTATATTTTGAAAAGCGAACAAAAGTATTTAAATTTAATAGAGAAGCAAAATTTTTTTTGTAATAAAAACATTTGGGAAAAATTACGTGCTAGCGAATTCCTAAATGCCTGCAAAAAAATTTTTAAAAACAATTCAAATATACGTAAGTTGCAAATTCAAACGAAACATGTAAATTAATTTAAATTTTATTAGCAAAATATTTCTTTACACTGTCAGCGCTGATTAAAGTGAATATTGTTGTTTTTTTGGAAAACGACCAAAACTACTTAAATTTAATGGAAATGCAAAATTTGTTGCGGAATAAAAAAATAATCCTTTACATTAAAAATTTGTGTGGAATTACTAAAGAACTAGTCAATCTTTTCATTTCTCCAAAAAAATAGTTTAACAACTAATTATCTATAGGATTTTTAGTACAAATACCGTTGCACGTCAGGAGTGACGTACCTCTTTCGTCATAGTACTGCCAACTAATTAAAATTTCCCTAACTAAGATAAATCATACGAAACATCACGAAAATTCACGAGGACTCATGAACGTAGTCACAGTACTAAAAAACCGAAAAAGTAATCGTAATTATTTTGATAATTTTAGAATTATTTCAATTATATTGGCTTATATACGTCTTATTCTTTATAATATAAAGTTTATAAATCATTATTATATGTTTAGTACTCAAAAAACCATAATTTACATTAAATAATTTTGAAATTTTCTACGCCCATGAGACTCGTATTTATGATAAAGAAATGACATTGTAGCGATTGGCATGCCTTGATGCGACGTTGTCGAGTATTTAGATTGAAATATTTCAACGATTTCTGACGTCCGGCCGTCAACCAGTTGTGTGTTTTCACCACGTTTTCGGTAATTTAATAATATTGTCTTTATTTTTTGTATATTGTTCATATACGCTTCAATAAATTAATTTTTCATAATAATAAAGCTAAACAACATAACCTAACCTTACATTTTTGAAACTTCCTACATTCCTCGACAATTTAGACAAGCCGACAACACTGCAGGGTCGTGATCTCATAATTGATATATGACGTGCAACGGGATTTGTATTAAAAATCCTTTTTTATATAAAATCTTTTCATGATAAAGTTGAAACGACGTCACAAGGAAAAGAATTGAGGCGTTGTCATGTATCAGTTTTTTCCTTCACTCAAAGATAATATGTGACAGTGTTTCCTTTTAATGAATATTGTATTGTGCTTTGTGTTTATTTTATGTTTGAAATGTATAAGTAGTTTTGAAATTTGCAATTTCAAGATATGTAATTAATTTTGAATCGAAACTCTAATATACTTACGTCTCTTACAGCAGTAAGTGGAAGTAATGAACCTCCATTTAACGTTCGAGTTTAAATTAGTTTGTTAAGTCTATTACCATTTGCTGGAATGTTCTACTTAAATGCTTATGCATTTTAACCAAAGAAGGAAAGCCAAAATATCGATAAATGACAAGTATTTTGGCAAGATCCATTTGGCAACGTTGTAAAGTATTGCCAACTTTCAAAATTTAATTTCCCCTGTCTGTTAAGTGTAAATCGGTTTTATTTTCAGTTTTTTTTTGCTATTCTGTTGACTAAAAATAACTAAAAATTACGTCATTTCAAGTTTATCGTGAAAGACCTATACCAATGAAAAATTTGTTGTGAAATAGAAAATAAACTCTTATATTTAAAATTCGTGAAGGGCTAGTCAATTCCTGTTTCCTGAACTATTGAAATATAAAAAGTCGTTTAAATTTTGTTAAAATTAATTAAAATCAATATAGAATTAAATGAGGAATCTAAATTTATTACGGAATATCAAAATAATTCAAACAAGCATAGACCCATCCACTCCACATAAAAAAAATGTTTACAGAATATTTTAGTTTCTTTTTTCTGATCAGAATTATACATTCCTTAACTAACCCCCGATACACACCCTGTATAATTTCAAACACGCAAACCAATTTAAAAACTAACATTTTTCAAACAATTTTTTCCGATCGAAATGAGCAATACATCAACAAGTAAAACAGAATAAAAGGATACAGAGTAGACGAAATTGCAGGGGCGTACTTTTTAAAAGAAACATCTTATTTTTCGAATGCCAAACCACTCCTAAAAGAGCACAGCCCTACCTCCGTCTAAGACAGCACGGCCGTATATCATATTACGTGCCTAACCCAGAATGACACTACATATGTAGACTACTTCAAGTGTAACGTCATAAATAATAATCTTATGACCCCCAACTTCAGCGGCGTCAGAACCTTGCATTAGCTTTTATTATATTTTGCTAAGCGTTTAAATTAATTCAAAATTAGTAATAGTTGTATACAATAAATATTTACTTCACCTAGTACATATTTAAAAGCATGAAACAGATTAGTGTGAAAAAAGTGATAAAAGGTCCGTTAAGTGTAATTTTTTTCAGTTTTGGGGCAGTTTGGTAAATTTTGGTTGCCAAACAAATAATTTAATATACCTCATGGGAAAAAAGGGTTTTTATTTAGTATATATTTTTTTAAGCAAACGGTAACAGTATTGGGAATTTGTTACACCAATGTTTCTAAGTTATAAATTCAGTATTGTGGGCGGAACAATGTATTTACTTTTAGTGCGCAATATTTAAAATGATTAAGTAAGTTGGACATATAGGTAAGACAAGTTTGATGAAAAACACGATGAAAGTATTGTTCTATTTGATATTACTAACAACTGTTGGACAACATGAAATTTATTGATATATTTATTGATAATAATCCATTGTTTAAACATTTATAGGGCCATTCTTATCAATTAGAGTAAGCGGGTAGGCATGTGTATGCAATGTTTTTGAATTAGTAAATCCTGATATAGTCCTGATGTAGACAAAACTTCCGCGTATTGCTTTATGTGTAATTCGTGTCTTATTCCGAGAATTCTCTCTGCTGCTTATAAACATGACAACGACAGAAAATAAAATAGCGTTTTAATTATAAACACACGGCAATAAATTAAGCCTTAGGAATTTTTCAAAGGATTAATACGGGAAAATAAAATAAAAACAGGCGACACTACACTAAATATGCAAAATAAATTATGGCGCGAATGAAAGAAATAAATTCATTATTTCGTAACTTGTTGTGTAAATTTTTTTATTTCAAATGCGCGTTCTGTCAGATTTCTTCGTGCGATACATCATTTAAAAGATATTTTAATTATTTATTTGAGTTGAAGGAGATTATCCATGTTCTCAAAATCTTTACCACAGATAATTTAATTCAGAACTTAAAAAAAAATTCTTATAATACAACGACGAGTAGTTTCGGCTACATAGCCATCTTCAGGTCTAAAAGAATGAAAAGCATTGCTATACACAAAAACACTAAACAGTAAAATAATATGAAATACAATAAATAGCAAAACTAACAACTTACCAAATATGATATTCTTGATTTGAATAAAATGCCATTTTTACTGAATTATTGAAACTACTTTACCAAACGATAAGCTTAAATTGATTAAACGATCCGAATCTTCTGCAAACTAACACAATTTTATAATTCATCAGGTAGATACTCACTGGTTATATGACACATATTTTTATTAAAAATGTGAGGTGTAGCCATGTATAAATTTTCGTTTAAAGTGAATTTTTCTGAAGAAAATAAATTATCAGAATATTTTATTGTAAATGACACGTTCTAGACACCATTTAAAAATATACATTATTTTCGCTGACACCCTGTATAATAAGCTCAAGAACTTTCCTAAGTCAATTAACGCAGTAAAAGAAATATTTAGTTTAATATCTGTTTCGAAAGACCTTTTAATAAACCAAATATTATCACATCATTTCTACAAAGAGTAATAGCAAAAAAAACAATCTGGTGGTACCTAGTTCAGGTACTTAACCCAATTATTTACTATTTGATCGTATCAAGGCAACTTATGAGCTAAATTGAAACATTAAACATTGCATGAAAACGGCAAAATAGAATACGTGTAAGATACAGTTTATCGCTTCCAACATAGAAAACTATATCTTGTATATAAAAAAAGGCCGGTTAATTGTGAAAGGCAAAACTATTATTATATGTTGCACAAGACAAGTTTTGTACGAAACTGAAAGTAGATTTTAATGTAGATATATTATCTTTAAGTTTGTATAAAGGCACGCCACTATTTTTAAGTTTTCGTGAAAATAAACTTATTTCTCAATAAAGTGGACCATTTTTTTTTAATTTTACTACCGTGTTATGTTCATATGTATGTTGTAGATATTAAATTATTTGTTTTCTCTAAGGCTGTAGGTTCTTACTTTTTTTAAATAATAAATACGTGTATAAACTTTTTACTAGTTTTATCTATTTATATTTCTGAGTGTATTTTACTCCTCTTTCTTTTACTGTAAAGCTAAAATAGAACTCAGTTTCTCCTAACCTGCTATCTAGACAGGAAAATTGGGCAAAGTAAAAGATTTAGGGATTTTAAAGTGCTTTGATATTCCTACTGGCTCCCTTCATGTTCCTCATTTATTTCTTTTTGCTGCTAGTTCAGTTATTTCTTCACATTTCACTCTTTTTTGTACCACCCAATTTTCATTTCCTACTAGCCGCTCTACTTTCCCTATTTATTTGGTGGAAAATTAAAAAGAAATAATAAAGAAGCAAACGTTTTTATTATGAAAAATAACGTTACTTGCAGGTGGAAACAATTCAAAATGGCTGCCAGCATTGAAATCAGGAAAATAGTGAGTTCTTGCTAGCCCTTGCAAGTTCCATATTTATTTTGTAAACATTAGAAAACCAGTAATAAAGAAGCAAATAGTTTTGTTATGTAAAAATAAAGCTACCTGCAAGTGGAACTAATTCAAAATAACTTTAATATTGAAGTCAGGAAAATAGTGACGTCCTCCTGGCCCCTTCATATTCCCTATTTAGTTGGTGGAAAATTAAAAAAAGAATAACAAAGAAGCAAAAATGTTTTATTGTAAAAATAATGCTACTTGTAGGTGGAAACAATTCAAAATGGGTGTCAATATTAAAGTCAGGAAAATAGTGAGTTTCTGCTACCTCTTGCAAATTCCATATTTATTTTGTGAGAATTTAAAAAACCAGTAATAAAGAAGCAACCATTTTTATTATGTAAAAATAATGATACCCGCAAGTGGAAATAATTGAAAATGACGGTCAAGATTGAAATCAGAAAAATTGTGCCAAGTAAAAGATAAAATTAAACTAAGACTTGAAATCTAAATTTGGTTGTAGAACATTCAAAAGGTTAAAAACTAATTTTTGGATCTACGGCGTTTCGAATTTTTTTATTTTGTGTTGCTTTTTTTCATAAAACTAATAAAAACTTCATATTCTCATCCCTCTTTCTTTTTAATAATAACCCACCAAAACGCTAAAACATGGAGCGAGACACCCAGTACATTAAAAAAAACTTTGATTTTCCTCATTCAATTTTGAAATATCGTGAATTAATTCACTAATTAAAAACCATTATTTAAAAATGGATCGATTCTTCGTGACACTATCAAGCCAAATAAATCATCAGAAACACACGTATACATTTTTTTTATTAATGCACCCTGTAACATTCTATGATACGATTTCACGGTTGAGGCCGAGAAGAAAATTAAATAAAAATAAAAATGGTGGCATCCAATTTATAAAATGCAAATTCAACATGGCTGGCCTCAAACTAAGAGCAATAAATTTACATCAGTGTCTTGGTAAATTCATAGGGGGTCGATCTGACCACAAGTTTTCTTACTTACTATAGGATTATTTGTGTATTTACCTTCGGTTATAATTACTTTTCCTCATTAAAGCTCTTGTTAACAGGAGGAACAAAATCAACTCGGTTTTATCACTAACACCAAACAAGATGGAAGAATTTATAAGTTTTGCATACATATTTTTCAGTTCGAAGTTTGTATATCAACGTACCAAAACCAGGCTTCTTCGTACGAAAAAAAGAAAGATAAATAGCAGGAATTCCTGCAGTAGTTGAATCAAATATCGCCAACTATCATGTCAGGAGAAAAAGAAGAAAAAATACTGTTATTGGATGCAATCATGCGGATAAAGGAAGATATATAACCAAACTAGTTTATAACAAAACAACACAAGCTGGAAAATAACCTAAATTTCTGCAAAAAGGAAGTAGTAAAAAGACAGTAGAAGTAGACCTGGAAACTATAACAAAAGAAATGAACCAAAAACTCAATTTTGTTAAAATAAGCAATTTGCAAATAGTAGATTTTAATTTAACCCTTGCCACAAAACACTAAAAACAATGTATCGATCTCACTCTGTAAAACCTCTTAACTCCGAATCTATAAAGATCAATAAAGCCTAATAAATTAACCGGATAATCGAACAACTTCTTCCACATTATAAATAATGAAATTGTAAGTACAAGACACCGCTATGCAAACGCGAATAGTGCTATGGCCGGCGGGGTGAGCGGAGAGAACCCATAGTGACCATATTGACCCATGCTGAGGAGCCTTGGTTAATTTAACCGCACCAGATTTTTACAAATCGCCAAACACGAATATGGTATTTAACTGTTTAATAATAATCATGATCACTGGCGTTCCCCGCATTTATTTGTTCAACGGAATTAAAAATGGAATCCTCGGGCAACGATATAAATTACCACAGAAATCAGATTGTTTCACAAGAAAATTAGTCTTATTTTAGATTAGCAGTATTTATAACATACGGTGTACTGCGAAAGTATTGAATTTGCATCGGCAAGTATAAATTAAATAAATTGATTAATTATAAGTACCGGAAAATAAGAGAAAATAACTTTTATAAAACTTTTTTGATATTTTTTTTACACAATTTATATTTACGGAGATTATAAGCTAGCCTGATAGCATCAAATATTTTTTTTATGTAAAAGAAATATTATGTTTTTTAAATATTTGTTATTCAAACTAAATATTTATTAAATATTTGCTTTACAATATCTATATGAAATATTTAATAAATATTGTGTTTATATTTGAAAAATAATATTTAATAAATAATGTACAGTAAATATTCGTTTCGTTGCGAATACAAAATATTCAAGAGCTTATATTATATAAATATTTAATAAATATTTTGGAGAGAATAAATAAAAAATGAAAATTATAATCATAATAAAATGTAAAAAATTTAACATCCCACAATTTTTTTATTTATGGAAATTTTTTTAACCAATCTATAAAACTAAAATCAATTTTATTAAAATTTGTCTGTTTAAAGTCGAAATTAATTAAAAAATCTCAATATCAATGATGATATTGAGATTTTTTTCTGTTCTGTTTTTAAAATCAGGATACATAAACATTGATCTTAAAATCGAGATTCAAAACAATGTCCACTTCAATAAGTCGAGATTTTGAAGTAGAATTAACGAGATTTTTTAAAATATTTGGTTTAAAATCGAGATTAATTAAAATTTCGATATGGAAGTCGAGATCTTGAAGATAAACACGAAATTTGTTACTTTAAAATCGAGAATCACTAGAATATCGTTTAAAGTCTTAAAGAATAATAATTATTATTTTTGCTTGGAAATCAAGATTCAGGAAAATATTAAGCTTGAAGTCGAGATTTAAAGTAAACAGAAAATTTTTCAATATTTTTCATTAAAATCTTGACTTCATAATTTTTTAAAGATGCCTACTTTAAAATTGAAATTAATTAAAATCTGGACTTTAAAATCAAAATTCTTTAAAATCTTAAAGCAAAACACGATATTTTTTTAATATTGCTGTTATAAAGTTTAATTTCTTAAAATTTCTGATCTAAAATCGAGGTTTATTGAAACATCAACTTTAAAGTGAAGATTTTGAAGCAAAACACGAGACTTTAGAGTCAACTTTTAGAAGTAAAATTTTATATTTTTAAAGTAAAATTTCTGCTTTAAAATTGAGATTCTCTAAAATCTGGATTTTAAAATTCTCAATTACGAAGTCGACATCTTGAAGAAAAACTTGAGATATTTTAAGATTTCTGTTTTAAAGACGAGATTCATTAAAATGTAATAAAATGACTTTAAGTCGAGATTTATAGTAAAGGAGAAAAGGTTTCTAATATTTTTGCGAGATCTGTCGAAATCTCAAATTTAAAAGTCATGATCTTGAAGAAAAACGCTATAATTTTAAGATTTCTACTTTAAAATCGAGATTGATTAAAAAAGTCAAGATTTTGAAGAAAAAAGCGAGTGTTTTTTAAACTTTTAATCCAAATTCGAAACTCTTTTAAATATCAATTTCAACATTAATATTTATAAAAATCTCTATATTCTAAAAACGAGATCCTAAAAAAGTACGAAAATTTAATAATTATGTTTTAAAAGCTAAATTTTGAAGCAAAATATGGAAATTTGGAGTCGAGATTTAGAAGTAAAATTCGAGTTTCCTTAAAACATCGATTTTAAAATTCTCCATTGATAAGCATTACAGCTAGTTACGATTTTATATTATTAATATATTAGAAATTTTGAAATTTTTTGAAAGCTTTTTAATAATAATAATAAATCAATTTTGGACAAAAATATTAATACAATAGTACATAAATTAATTAACCTAATATTTAATCAATAAATGTAGAAAATATTTAACGAACATTAGAAAATTTGTCACAACAAATGTTTAACAAATATATTTTCACAATATTTATATAATATTTTATTAATATATATAATATGTATACGAAGCAAATAAAATAAACGTATTTTTATCAAATTTCTCTTTGACGAAAAATTATTATTAATTGAATATAAAGGGCGACACAAGGTATTCTGCAATTCTGAAATTTCCGCGAATTTTTATGAAAATAATCCACTGTTATGCAGTAATAATTTCTATAAAATGTAGTCCAATAATAAAATCTCGATTAATATTAAACAAAGACTCAGGTAATAAAATAAATATTTATAAGACCGGTGCGGACATATTATATACTAGATGTTCAATAAACAAACGATTAAATCCACTTAAATAGCACAGATGTGAACATCCTCGCGCATTTCCCATCATAATATTCTATTCTAGTCAAAGGATCAATGATTATATTACCGTGCAGAAATCGGAACTTAAGTCCTTGCAAAGGATAACATGTAGGCTCGTATATTATTTCCAATTATGTCATTATGATTGTTACCCATCGGGATTTTTAATGAAGGGATTATTCCCCAAGAACTGGTCTTATAAATAGGCTTGTAAAATAGTTTATTACACTTGATGGATCAAATAATGGTAGTTAAGGTGATATTGTTGAACTATTTAAGTTTTTATAATGAGAGTTTGAGTTTTTTTAGTTTTGATTAAATTTCCGTTGCTGGAATCTACTTTTTCTTAGAGAAATGTTAATGCACTATAATTTTATGACTGTGAATAATACCTACAAATTGTCTGAAAATAACAAAAAACAAGTAAAATATGCTCAACAAACCCATTAAAAATTAAGTTTAGAAAGATGGAACATTGAAAATAGAGTAATAAAGAACGTCTAAATAAATTGTTATTGCTTAATATGGTAGAAATATTACAAGTTATATTCGGAAATCATGCTACATACAAATATTTTAATACTTAAAGAATAAACCCTTCAGCCGATTTAAAAAATGTGATCTTTTAACGTTTTTTCAAATTGATCAGTTGGAGCTTAGGTTACCAGTCAACCCTGAAAAAATTTAAATCGTATCTAAAATTTATCTTTAATTTCAAATATTAAATAATTTTAATTATTTTTTCTATTTCATTTTCAACAATTAACACTGTTTTAATTTTATGTACTCATATTATTATGGATATTGTTTATCTTCTTATTTTGATTTATATCTATAATAGTCTTCTTTGTTGATCTTTATAATAAAAAAAAGTTATTTCATTAAAGGTTTGAACTTTTTTATAACACCGTTCACATAGATAAGAGAAACATTTCGTTTAGTTCAATATATTCCAAATATTATATAAAATCCGTAAATAAATATATCAAATTTATAAAATATATCACTAAATACAGCATAAAAATAAAACCAATGAAATTTTTTTTTTCTCCAGTGAGATTGAATATTTATAGAAATAACTATTTTTTTACCTTTATCATTTCAATTTTAAAGTAAATATATCTGATAAACGCAGTAGGTCGATAAGAAACAATTTTTAATGATATCAAAGTGACAAAACTGTCATTACCACGCATAATTTACATAAGAGTAAATTTATAATGATTATTACCTTTGTTTTTGAAGTTTTGATAGTCTCAGCTCCATTAACAATAGCATAAACTTCAACTTCATAGATGTACACTCCCAATTCCCTATCCAGTTCCGTGGCAGTGGATAAAACTCCCAATTTCGTGTCGATATCGAACAACCTGTCGACTTGTACGCCGCCACCGGTCACATTCGTCACATAATACTCAACTTCACCAACATTATACTTCGCCGAAATTGTTAAGATACTAGTTCCCGTAGGCTCGTTTTCGTAGACACTACCGGTGAACAAATTTCTCTCGAATTCAGGTCCGTTTTCGACGTCGTTTGTCGTTACAATTGTCAAGTAAGTTTCCGTGGATTTACGTTCACTCTGCACTGCCTCGTCCGTAGCTTTAACGCTCAGGCGATAAGTCGGTTCCGGGCCGTAAATCGCTCTTCGGAGGCGCAACGCCCCCGTGCTTTGATCCAGTTTGAATAAGTCATTGTTACCACTTGCGAGTTCGTATGTTACTAAGCCGTTAGTAGCTGAGTCCAAATCGCGAGCAAAAACGTTCATAATCAGCACTTGTCCGTTGAATTGGTTGTCGGTTTTTGGTAAAACAGCAGCGTTCATCGATACGAAAATAGGGGCATTATCGTTAACATCTTCCACGATAACCGTAACCAGTTTATCTGCGGATAGTCGCGACGAAACTGAAACAGCTTGATCTGTAGCAACCACTGTCAATCGAAAAGTGTCAACAGTTTCCCGATCTATGGGCAAAAGTGTGTGTATAACTCCGGTGATAGGATTGATTCCGAAGTGCCGTTTGTAGTCATCGGGGTCTTGATAAGAGATCGCGTACGAGACCTTTCCATTCAAACCAGAATCGGGGTCATCGGCGGTCACAGTGACTATGGGGGTGTGAATCGGGATGCCTTCACGAATCTGTCTAACTATTGCCGTGGTCGGGAACGATGGCGGGTTATCGTTAGCATCTTCGACGGCAATTGCGAACAAAATTGTGGTAGATAATCTGGGGTTACCGTTATCAGACGCTGTAATATTAAGCTGATAGGCCGCCAGTTCCTCGAAGTCTAACGGTTTATGTAAATGCAATACTCCTGTCATGGCGTCGATGTGAAAAGTGTCTTTTCTGTTACCGGCGGTTATTGAATACACAACTTCACTATTCACGCCTAGATCTGCATCCGTCGCTTTGAATTGTATGAGTTCAGTGTTTATTGGCGTTCTTTCGCTTACAGAAATCCTTGATTCACTTTGAGTAAATTCAGGAGCGTTATCGTTTTCATCTAATACCTCAATAGAGACAGTCGTTGATGAACTCAAACATTTTCCTAAACCTGCATCATGAGCTACCACTGTTAATGTGTATTTTGAAGTCGTTTCTCGATCTAATAATCGTAGTAACGTTATCTGTCCAGTCGCCTCATCAATATCTAAACGCTTATCTCCATTCCCTCCGACGATTTTATAAAATACATCTCCATTTAATCCTTCATCGGCGTCAGTTGTATACAATCTAAGTACTTGCGCTCCTACCGAAGAACCCTCCGATATCTGCACTTTATAGGGCGTTCTTAAAAATTTCGGAGGATTATCATTAACGTCTATAATATTAACATGAACTTTGACTTTATCTCTTAGATGTGGTGTACCATTATCCGTCACTACTCCTTCCAAAGTTATAATATTCTCACCTGTCTCCATCACAAGTTCTTCCCTGTCAAATATATGCAGCGTCCTTATAAAACCATTTTTAGGATCAATCGCAAAATCATTCTGAGAATTCGATAACGAAAATATTAACTCAGCATTTCTCCCCATATCTTTATCAGTGGCCGCTAATTTCCCCACAAACGAGTCCGGAGGCTCGTTCTCTCTGATGTTGAAAATAAAAGTGTTATTGGTAAATTCAGGACTATTATCATTCTCGTCTATAACGTGAATAACTACAGGCACAATCGAAGATCTTGACGGATTTCCTGCATCGCTAGCTGTTAGCGTCAAAGAATAATAATCCTTATCTTCGCGATCCAACGGTTTCTTAACGTAAAGATACCCATCGGGGAAAACTCCGAATTTATCTTCGTTATTCCCTTCCGATATGGAGTAAAATATTTGTCCGTTGGCCCCGAAATCGGCGTCACTGGCTGCCAGTGCGAAGAACCTCTCGTTGACCGGTGTGGATTCTAACAGTGATGTCTCGTACGATGTATGATCAAAAACGGGGGTGTGGTCGTTCACATCTTCGATAATAATCATTACAGAGTGTTTGGATGATAGTGGCTGCTCGCCTCCGTCTGTAGCGGTAACTTCGACATTCAAAACAGTGCCCGGATCGGCACGTACAGGCCTGTTTAAATAAATTACTCCGGTTGCTTCGGATATTCGAAATTGCTCGTGAGGGTTGTAGCTCAAGCTGTAGGTCACCCTACTATTTATACCGGAGTCGAAATCCCGCGCACGGGCCAAGTACACTTCTTGTCCCACGGCGGCGTTTTCGGGGAGTTTAATTTCTTCTTTGTCGCGCAGAAATACTGGTTTGTTGTCGTTTAAATCCTGCACTACAATATTTACAGTGGTTTTGCCGTAGGACAAGCCGACCCGTGCTACTACAGATAAACTGTAACTTATCGTTTGCTCCCGATCTATTTTCTTAGCTGTAGTAATTTTTCCAGTGTTTTCGTCTATTTCGAAATTATGGTTAGGGTCGCCGTAGAAAATTGAATACATAGCTTTGTTATTTCTGACGTGAACTGTACCTACATCTCGTTTTCTGAATGTTTGCGAATCATTTGAATCTTCGCTGATTTGAAAATCGTAACCGGCGTAATTATCGAAATGTAATTCTTCCAAGTAGGCTTCTTTGATTATTTCAACAGTGGCGTCCTCTATTGCTTTTTTGTCGCCTTGATCCGTTGCGGAAATTTTGAGACGGTGAATGGGTTTTGGGATATTTTTTATGTTGCCAGATAAACTTACAATTCCTGTCCATTCGTCAACTACAAATAATTCATCACCAGCGTTTTCTAATTTGTAAGTAATCATGGCGTTTTCGCCCTCATCTTTGTCGGTGGCCGTTACTTTCGTCAAAGAACTGCCAATTTTAATATCATCTGAAATAGATACGAAGTATTTTTGTGGATAAAATTCAGGGTTGTTATCGTTCACGTCTAGAATAGTCAAATAAACAGTGGCGGTGGACGATTGCGAGGGTATCCCTTGATCTTTGGCTATAACGTTGATATCGTAACTACCGACTTTTTCGCGATCTAATTTTTTTCTCGTGGTCAGTTGACCTGTGAGGGAATCAAGAGCGAAAGTGTCTTCATATAGCTGACGAACTGCTGGATGTAAGGTGTAGGCCACGCTGCCGTTTGTTCCTTGATCGTGATCTGAAGCAGTTAACATTGCCACGAGAGTACCGGGCGGGGCACTTTCAGACAAACTCACATTTATTCGAGACTGCGAGAATTCGGGTGCTTCGTCGTTTTCATCCAAAATTGTTACTTTCAATTGCGTGTGCGCCCATTTCGGATTCGGCCCTCCGTCTCTCGCAGAAATGTTCAATTCAACGGTACCTTGAATCTCCCTGTCTAATTTCGCACGTGTCGTTATCAGCCCCGAGTCGGCGTTAATAGAAAACCACTGATTTTCATTACCACATACAAAAGCGTAATATATTTGCGCGTTGACTCCGGTGTCTTCGTCTGTGGCTGTTATTCCTGCTACGTAAGTGCCCGGGGGCGCCAACTCGCTGAGGATGGCGGAATATTCACTTTTCTCGAATACTGGTTCATGATCGTTTACATCATTTACATGGATTATTAAAAACGCAGTTGCTGTACGAGAAGGCGAACCTTTATCTGTTGCTACCACTGTTAAATTGTACTTGGAAATTTCTTCGCGATCAAGCACCCCGTTCACCCTCACTATATCAAAACTCGGGGTGTAATCTAATCTAAAATGATTTAATTCATTCCCAGATACTATTCTTACCGTTGTTTCGCCGTTTAATCCTTCATCCTGATCGACAACGGACACAGCAGCCACCACCGATCCGTTTCCTGCATTTTCGTCCACGGTTGCAAATCCTGCAGTACTCGGAAAATATCTAAATTTTATCACAGGATCGTGGTCGTTCGCATCCACCAAATTCACTGTAACATAAGTCCTGCCATCTTGGCGCGGAGTTCCATGATCTCTCGCGAAAACTGTGAAAACACAACTTTTTGGACAGGATCCCCCTAATTTCGAAGGATGAATGCAATTCTGTTGTGGACATTCTAGTATTTCCGTTGTTGAAATTACGCCAGTTTCAGGATCTACGGTGAATTGATGTTCGTTATCGGCGAGATAATAAGTTATTTTTGAATTATCCCCTAAATCGTTATCGGTCGCCATAACTTGCAGGACTAGGGTACCAGGTGGAACACTTTCGTTTAAAGAAACTATATAATCGCTGTGATCGAATATTGGCGGATTATCGTTCACATCTAAAATAGTCACGTTCACTTGTAAATATCCGTATCTGGGTATTTTACCACCATCTCTAGCGGAAATATTTAAAATATAAAAACCTTGTGTTTCCCTGTCTAATTTTCCAGTAGTTTCGAGGTGTAGGTATGATGTTTCTCCTGTAGGATTGGGGGTTACTAAAAGCCTGAATTTTTCGTCTTTGTTCCCAGCGATTATGGTATAATTATCGGTGATACTATTTATCCCTGCGTCTCTGTCTGTAGCCGAATCTAGAAGAAGTCTGGTGTTAGCCGCGGCGCTTTCGGAAAACGATACAGCTATGGAAGGTTCGGGAAATTCAGGAGAATTATCATTTATATCGACGACCACAATTCTAACTTCAATAGGGTAGGTAGGTTGACTAGATAAAATAACCAAATCGCTCCTGTCATTTTTCATGCTCTCCCTGTCTAGAACCACATTTGTTTTTATTTCACCTGTATTTGGGTCCAATATAAATTCCTTAGGGGGTTCGTTGAATCGATAAGTAAACCCTGGTTTGGTAGGGATTTTTCCGACAGTTGTTCCTTTGGGTTGTTCTTCGAGAATTTCTAGGGTGACACGAGTATCCACAGCGCGAGATTGCATTTGCGTGGAGTATCCGAAAAATGGCTCAGAAGCAGGAGTCCTTCCCGGTCCCGGACCGGGAGTACGACCCCCAACGAGGAGAATTGCACTTGAAATCAACAAATTACACAAAATTCCCCGCATGTTTTCGAAGTTCTACTACCGGCTCATTATTTAAAAAAATTTAGTGGAATCATAACATTTCATTAATACCTAATGCACGTGTGTTAGATGAAGAACTCTAACATTCCTCAGGTCCACTCCTCGCGTAGCAAGTCGTTCAGCCTCTGGAGAATGAGAGTCTCTCACTCTATCTCGCATAACAACCGCACTTCGTCTCTCTCCGTGTGGTATGCAATATGGCCGTTTAACAGACGGGATCTTTTTAAAACTGCTAGGAAAACAAACTAGGATTTGTTGTTAAACGTATCACTTGGCACTTACTATGGCTCCGTGTCGAGGATTATTCCTCACTTTAATTCATCACTTGACAGTACCGCGGGTCAAACACTTGTTTCGGGTCAATAGAACTTGCACGCAGGCTAATTATCGTTTCGGAACTAGCGAAAAGGACACTAACAGTAGGAATTGGCACTGATTCGTCACTAAAAGGGCCGGTGCAGAGATGTTTGAATTCCGACGTCGCGGTTTGTGACCTCACATGTGCACATTTACATCGACTCTCTGGTGAACGGTCACGGTTGTACACACGGTCCGCGCTACGACTCGACTGAAGAACTCAAGAAGTGATTCTTCGACTCGGGTTTACCTGGGGAGGAGTAATGGGACCCAATGGTAACCTGTCGGCGTTGCCAGCTCACCTGTACCTCAGACGTTCAACCTAAACATAAACAATATTTATGAGAGTGTCAGCCGGGCCTGGTTTTAGTCGTAAATCTATTGTAGGTGCCTATTTTTTCTTCTCTTGTTCTCAGGAGGTATCTAATGCATATGCGAAGAAAAGAGAATTAATGTTCCGACTGATTTTTCCGATAAGTTATTAGTTTTTTTGGTTAATGTTAGCTCACCGCAGGGTTTTACCCGTTGATACAAAAAAACAGACAGTTTCATTAATCTCAAATGTATAAAATATAAAGCAAACAACCTTCATCTTGTTCCTAACTGTGTTAATATGTCAAAAATTCTAAACATTTAAAAAAATGAAAATTAAGAATATCTTCGAAGTGATAAACCATAAATTAAAATAATTAAATGCAAGAATAAACACTATTCGCCATTTTCTCTAAAACAATAAAAACATTTTGAAAAACATGACTTGTAGCATTTTAAAACACAAATTTTATGGAAGATAATTAAGAAACAATAAAATATCTAAAACCGTTTGATTTTTTGAGTTCAAAAACAAATTTGGGGTGAAACAACATAAAAAAATAAACTATACAAGATTTAACCAAAATTATATCTATATTAATCTCAATTAAATTAAATATTAATCAACAATTAAATTACAAAAGAAAATAATTACTTTTACTTTGAAAATTAATAGAAATAGAGTTATTTAAAAAATAACTATTGAATTGTAAATTATATAGTCAGGCTGAATTTTCAAGTTCACTCAAAAGGACTAATAAATTTAAAATCTACAAATTTAACAACAGGTGGGTTTCTGCCTTTACCAGTGATTAAAGTCACCCGAAGAATTTCTTTCGGTCGCAGGGCAATTGGACCGAGTTACTATATTTTAATCACAAATTATGTTTTAAATACTACATGTACAGATCAGTTTCATGAGTTTGTTAATACAGCACTTTTTAAAAATAAAAAACAAAATAAGAGTAAAACATTCGTGAAAACTTATGTACAAGAAATATATTGGATCGTAAATATCATTGTTACATTTAAATGAAATATGTACCCACCCTGAGATCATTTTTGAACCAACATGAATCTAACAAATTTTTCTTTTATTCTCGATAATTATTATTACCTAAATGTTTTTTTCATTCATAAAAAGATATAATATTACGTTAGGATACAAATTTTGACTATGATACAAATTTTATCAAGCAATAAAAATAGTACATATTTGCAATAAAATTAAACTCCCAAGAAAAAGTTTTCGTAGAAAGATTAACAATCATTTTAAATCAAAAACTATATTTTTTGGTATTATATTAGTATGTTTTTCCCAATATTTCATTTCATTTTATAATTCATTTATACAATTTATACATAGAGTATGGAATAAATTCATTTTAAGCTAAACAAACAATTTTGAGGAAAACTCCTGAGACGAGTGGGTCGGTTTTGATTTTAATTTAATGTATTTTTACATAATAATGAAATACACAGGGTAAACCAATTGTGAGTAACGATGTCATTGATACATCATTGTATAATCGTTGCATGTTATACTCTTTTACAGAGATAAATTTGGAACTGAAAATAGTTTGGCTCAAACTAAAATTCTCGATGATCTTTTGGGCATTTCAAACTCTAAAATGTAAATTTGGAACAAAGATCTTCGACGAATACTTTTATTATTTTCTAGTGAAAAATGTGTGTAGTTGATCTGTATCGAGTAAGCACTTGGCAAGTCGAAACTAAAATTCAGGTAGTCAATTGAAATAAAAGATCTATTAGGGACAGTCCCTTTAAGATTTAGATTTTTATCTTACATAAAAATAGTTTTACTTAAAAGTATAACTAGGTATGTTTTAAGATTTAAAAGAGCTTTGCTTAGTTCCAGGTACAGTATTTTGATTTTATTTGAATGCAATTTCCTACCTCAATTAATAATTAACTAAAACAAACTGTATACAAGAGGTACGTATGTTTTTATTACTTAAAAAAACGACATTAACATATTTTGGAACGAGCCAGATTATGAGAAAACATATGTCATGGTCACAAATGCAAATAATCTTAGGCTTTTCAACCCACTCATTTACAGAATCCGTCCACACAGTAAATCTAGGAACCATTTTTAATTAAAATTGTGTTAGTTACATAACAAATAATTTATCTCTCCACTAATTTCAAATAGGACAAAAATATAAAAGCACAAATAATCGAAATTATTTATACATGACTTAAGTTTAATAATCAGTATTACGTCACTAGTAGTCATTTTAAAAACTGGACGATATTTTTTTCAACCATTTTCTCTAGATAATATGTAAAACGCCATTTTTCACTGAATCATTGAAACTACTTTAACCAAACGATAAACTTAAAACGATTAAACAATCTGAATCTTCTTCAAACTAACACGATTTTATGATTCATCAGGTAGATATTCCTTTGTTGCATGACACATATGTTTATTAAAAGAGTGAGGTGTTGCCACGTACAAACTTTCGAGTAAATGTTTAAAGTGAATTTTTGTGTAAACTAATGATGTTAGAAACAAAAAGTATAATGTTCCGGGCTGGATTTTCTTTTCAGTTTTTTTTTCATTTGGAGCAGTAAAATCAGAAATATTTTAGAACAATCAATCTTGTAAATTTTTTTAGGCTCACAATTGTGATCCTCTAAATTGAATTTTAGGAGATCAAACAAGTGTGTAAATAACTTTGAGAAACTTTCGGAAACATTCAGATATACTTTTTACTAATTTTTTGTTCTAGTTCCATTTTCAACATTGTTTGATCTTGTGTAAACGTATTTACATATTTTCTCTCTAAACCACTACACAAAAGGCACATAACACTGCGTTCTTCATTTAAACGATGGAATTAATATACTATTAAAGAACTTTAATGGAGTCCATCCTGGATGTATGAAATAATATGCAGTTAATAAAAATTCACGACATTTTAACACAGTTGTAAATTCCCACAATAGCAACAAATATTTCTAACAGTTCTAACTAAAACAAATGTAAAAAAGAATTTTAAATTAAAGAGAATTTATCTTTCGTATTAAAATGAATAATTTAATGTAACTATAATCAAATTTAATGAAGAAATTTTATGAGAAAAAATTTGTCACAGATAATTTTCTTTGGATAATTATGGTGGGAAAAATAATGTCTTAATTTGCTTAATATAGAAACCGAGGTTTTATCTGGAATTTTGTAACATTGAGCATATTTTGAAAAAGAATCAACAATAGTCAAATATAAGTTTTTGTTACAATGAAATAAGTCGATGTGTAATGTGTCGAAGGGTTTTTGTCCTAGTAATGGTCCTAATTGAGGTAACTTGTAAGGGTGTAGTTCGTATTTGTTTTTGAGGCAAATTTCGCATTTATTGATGTAACTTGAAATAGTCGTCTGCATAGAAGGCCAATAAAATTTTTGTTTTAGGTGTTTATAGGTTTCTACGATACCATTGTGGTTTTGAGTATGATATTTCTTTACACACTCTGTTTGTTTGTGCTCGTCTTCAATGTCTTGTAGTAGGGTATTACAAAAGATAACTTTTACTGTCGAGTCTATGTATTTTTTAAAATAGTTACAGATGAAAGGTCTAAATTCGTGGGGAACTTTTATAGCAAATTTTTGATTAGGTCTAAGTAAATTTTTGAATGTATCTTTAATTTCTTTTTGCCAGTCGTTAGTCATATTGACCGTGTGTCTGTGTTTATTGAAAACCTTTTTGTAGGTTATGTCGTAATTTGCGGATTGGGGTAAAATTACAATCTGATTTTTTGACATGTTAATAGGTTCCTCAGAAATTTGAATACCTGAAATAGGATTTTCAATTGCGGTATGCTGTGTATTATCCGTACTATCGCTATTGTCGAAATCTACTTGTATAAAATCGAATTCCTCAATAAATTCGTTTAAGTCAAAATCGTCGGGATTTGGAGGTTCGGCACATATTGAGCTACCGGTTAATGCATTTATTTGGACTCTAGAAAGAGCATCTGCAACTTGGTTTTCCTTTCCTTTTTTGTATTTTACCTCGAAATTGTAATCTTCGAGTTTCAGTCTCCAACGAGCTAATCTAGAGGTAGGATCCTTAATTTTATAAATCCATACGAGTGGATTATGATCAGATTCGACAATAAATTTTTTCGGTCCATACAGATAGGGGCGGAAATGTTTACAAGAGTCTATGATAGCTAAGAGTTCTTTCTCCGTAGTAGAATAATTTTGTTCTGCTGAATTTAGAGTACGAGAATAATATGCGATCGGATGATTATTTTGTGTTAGAACTGAACCAATGGCTACGTTTGAAGCATCGGTAGTTAGTACAAAGGGTTTTGTAAAATCTGGGTACTGAAGAACTGGAGAATTAGATAATAGTTGCTTACATTTTTCGAAACATTCTAAGTATTGAGGATTAGTAGGGTCAATAATTGTTCCTTTGCGAGTATATCGAGAAAATGGGGACGTGATTTTTGCAAAGTTCGGAATAAATCTAAAGTCCTAAAAACGATTTTATTTCTTTCACGGTTTTTGGGAGAAGATATTTTTGGATAGCTTCTAATTTATAAGGATTGGGTTTTATACCTTGTGGAGTGACGATGTGACCAAGAAAAGCAACTTCTTTTGTCAGAAATTCCGATTTATCTAACTGGACTTTAAGGTTATTTTTTCTGAAAGTATCAAATATAGTAGCGATGTGAACAAGATGTTCCTGTAGGGATTTTGAAAAGATAATTACGTCGTCCATATAGACAAAACAAAATTTGTATAGAAAAGGACGAAGAACATTGTCCATTAATCTTTCAAAAGTGGCCGGGGCATTTTTTAGTCCAAAAGGAAGTCTCAAGAATTCAAAATGACCGTGAGGAACTGTAAAGGCAGTTTTCTCAATTGAATTAGGGTGAAGTTCGATTTGGTGAAATCCCTGAGCCAAATCGAGGGTTGTAAAATAAGTAGCTTTACCTAAATTGTCTAATATTTCATCAATTTTGGGTATAGGGTATTTGTCTTCTACTGTATTTTCATTTAATTTACGATAGTCTATTACCATTCGAAATTTTTTCTTACCGGATGCGTCTACCTTTTTGGGTACTATCCAAACAGAGGCGGCGTAAGGGGATATAGAAGGTCTAATAATTTTGTTGTCGAGAAGTTTATTGATTTGCCTAGTAATTTCTTCCTGCATAGCTTTTGGATGTCGAAATCCTCTAACATAAACAGGGTTTTCGTCTAGTGTTCTAATTTCGTGTTTTATTGCAGAAGTAAAGGTCAAGGGTAATTTTTCGTCGTTAAATATGTCTTTATACTTTTTACAAAGTTTTAAAATTTTATCTTTTTCTTCGTCGTTCAAATGTTGCGTTCGAATAATTGAAGGATCAAAATTTGTTGGTCCTTTCTATGGTCAATATAACCATCTGTAGAGGTGTGAATAGACTCTGGTATTTTTATGTTATTTATTTCAATTCCTGGTAAAAGTACATCACCATTTGATACATTTACAGGAATTTTATTATAAAGTGTTTTAAATGGAATTGTAATATTAAAACGTTTTAATGTCAGCGTTTTACTTTCGTAGTTTATTAACGCATGTAGTCGTTCTAGGTCAAAGTTCCCTAGCAAGATATCAAAATCTTTACTCCAGTCAGCGATTCTCGCGTCTATGGGTTCAAAAATGTTAATTTCTTTAAATAAAGGTGTATAAATGTTGGAAGAAAAATGTTGCGTTATTTTCATAGAAGTTAATTTGAAGGGCTTTTTGTAGATATGAACTGGGTAAAAATTTTTTGCGGCATTAGGTGAAATTATCGTATCTGATCCTCCAGAATCTATCAAAACTTTTAATCCCGATTTGGGTAAAATAAAGTAAGGTAATTGAGGAAGGCTACGAATATTGTTCAAATTTATAGAGGGTGGTCGTACTGGTAGGAGAACTTCCTGAAAATTTTGTTCTCGAAAATTTTCTTGTTCGTTTATTTCATACGAATCGTTTGAAAAATCAGGGTTTTCTTCATTAGACGTTTGCACGTTAAAATGATGAGTTCGTCTCGTTGAAATGCTCATGGGTTGATTTCTTGAAGAAATTGTCTGTACGCCACTCATAGAAGTAGGGTTGTTAGATTGATTTTGGGGGTTTTTATATTGGGTAGTTCTATTAATGTTTTGAAAATCGTTGTTTCTGTTGGGAAATGAAGATTGTCGGTTAAAATTTGAATAAAGTGCAAAATTGTTCGATTGAGGCGTATTATTAAAAATCGTATTGTTTCTAAAGTTATTGGGTCTAGGTTGAAAATTACGTTGTGGCGGATTAGTTGAGTTTGGTTGAAAATTGTTTTGCGGAGAATTGGAATTGTTTTTTGGTTTAAGGTTGGCCCGATCTAATTGGTTAGACCTTTGTTTCGGATTTTGTTGAGCTTTTAGGAAGTTCATGTATTGCTGTTGACTTTTATGATTATCATAAGCAATGCATTTTTGAAGAGCTTCATCAAGAGAATTTAATTGAAAATGAGACAAATATTCGCAATAAGGGTCATTGATACCAGTACAAAATGTCTTGAGAGCAATGTTTTTAAAATAAGGGTTTTTAAAATTTGCTGTTTCTGGATTATTATGTAGTGATATGTGTTGTAATAGGTCGTTTAAATTGTTTAAAATTCTTTGGTGATATTGGTCATAAGTTTCGTAAGGTTTTTGTATAGTTGTAGATAATTGAGTCACTAATATGTCTTCAGATCGCCTGTCTCCGTATTTTGTTAAGAGTAGAGGTCTTATATCAGTCCAAAGTGTTTTGTTTGGATAATTTAAAAAATCTCTAGGTTCACCTTTTATACGAGATACAATATTTGCATTTAAAATAAACTGTTGTGCCGGAGTAAGATTCTGATTAGTAAAGAAATAAATTATCAACTGATTTAACGAAAGTCGAAAGATTATCTCCCGTATTAAATTCGGGTAACGTAGCACAGAGGCTAGAAATATCGCTATTAGAAAGAGACATTGTCCTACGATTAACGTTTCGAGTAATTTGAGATTGTCGAGAACTATTCGTATTATTGGAAGTGTCAGTCTCTAGACTAATATTGGCTAATAATAAATGTAAATTTTCTTCAGAAATATTATCAAAATTGCTCATATGATAAAAAGGAAATTAGACTTACAGGAGAATGATAATTTGAGATGTCCTCTGTATACTATTCTTTCTTCTCTCAAGTTCGGTTAGATTTTTCGTCAAACAACTGAAGTTGACCAGGAAACACGAGTTTCTGTACGAAGAATCCTGTTCGCAGCGCCAGAAATGTTAACTCACTTTGAAATCTTCCAAAAAAAACTTTATTTATTTTCAATAACAATTATTTGACAAAGAATATTATTTTCGGATACAAATATAAAAAATAACTAACTCTAGGAAAGGTTAAAAGTAAAAAGCCTCGTAGACGTGTTTTTCTTGCTATTTAATGGCTCGGCTGTCGTCTCCTATTCCTGAGAACTGCAACTTTGCATTTCTGGTACATCCGTTGGTGACATTTCTATATTTAGATCCTGCTTTTTCAATATCCTTGGGCTTATTTTTTTAAAAAGTCACAAAGTGTCTTGTTGATAGTTTGGTTGACTTTATACTGATGCTCTCTAACCAATTTTTTGTAACCTGACCTCAATTTCCTTATTATTATTTGCATCTATTCGGTTTTCAGATTAAACGCAAAATGTATCTTTGATTTACTCATTCTTTGCTTATACAATCTGTACGATTTGATTTCAATTTCTATCGTTTAAAACCAGAGGAAAAAATTCTAGTACCCCAAAAATGGAGAAAAAATTCGCAAAATTTCTTATCAACAGTTTGGCTGACTTTACCCCCACGTTCTCTAAATAATTTATTGGATCCTGACCTCAATTTCCTTAAAAACCGCATTGTTTGTATATTTTTTTTTGTTTTCAACATAAACTATATTTGAGGTTTATTTATTCTTTGCTTATACAATGTGTTTAGGGTATATTTTCATTTTTTGTACGTTTTGTTTTATACAAAAGATTTGCTTTTAACTTCTATAATCTTTTTGATTATTATACAGGTACTTATTTCAAATAAAACAAGAAAGTTAGCCTTAACTTCTTTTGTAACCGGAACTGCCGAAATTTTTAGGTTTTATTAAGTTTTAATTGCAATAAAAATGATCTATTATACTATTGTGAAGAATAAAAAAAATGGACATACATTAAAAATAAAGGTTCACTGATTTTACTGAATATTCGTATAAGATGTGCGGAAATTAAATAATGCTATTTTTGAATATTTCTTGAATATACATTACATAAGGATGAATATGCAGTGTGTATTCTCAGATATAAATGTGGGTAAATGATTTTCAGAGATTATGAATATTATTATTATTATTATTATTATTATTATTATTATTATTATTATTATTATTATTATTATTATTAATATTATTCCTATTATTATTATTCATATTACTTTTACTAGTATTATTATTGTTATTATTATTATTATTATTATTAGTATTACAATTATTATTATTATTCATAATAATTGTTTCTAACCTTTCTTTGTAAAATCTATCCATTATAAATGTAAAATGATGAAACAATTGTCATAAATATATTAAAAAGTTTTGGAAAATCGTGGTATTTTCAGATAAGTATATTTTTACTTTTATATTATTAAGTTTATAGTACAAATTCCTAGGATACTATGTACGTAAAAGATAATAGTACAAAAATGTCTTGTTACAATAATTTTTTGGTTGGAAATGTAAAAAATTAATTTGTATTATATATTTTTGTTTTTCGCATAATTTTATTTAATAATTTTAGTGCTACTTACAAAACTTTTAACTTATTTTATAAAAGTGATATAGTTTCTGGAAGATTGTAATGTTGACAGACTTGTTTGCTTCTGTATTATTTCAATAAATTTTACTGCATTGTTTCAATGCATCTAAAAAATTATTAATTTTGTTAATTTACATAATAATTTACTTTTATTTACGTTGTTCCATGCCACAAAAATTGATAAATTAATTTTGTCACTTCCCAATCTGATTTATTGTAGTTGGGTCTATTATTTGCTAAATCCTCTTTTTAGAACAAAATTCGTAAGCCTCTGATACCGAGAGTCATTCTTAGTACGATTAACAAGTGTGCCGTGATTACATTTCTATTGAAACGAATTAAAATTCACATCCAAATCAGGCTCTATTCAACGAAACAAAAATATCTCGTAAGTTACTTCTACCCGTGCTATTCGGTAGAAAGGCTATTGTTACAAAACGATTATGCTTCAGAGTAAGCACTCCAAACCGAAATATTACTTTAAAGTTGATTACATCAAAGTCAAGATTAATCTACAGGGTGAAAAGCCTTACTTGAATCATTTAGAGTTAGAATAAGCTTATAGAATTGTTAAAAATGTTGTAATAAATTTATTTTGTTAGTGATTTTACAGAATAAATACTTGTGTAACAAGGATATAAATTTGATTAGAATTTTGCAATTCAATCAATCTCAGTTTCAACTTTCAGTACATATATACACAATTTTATGTCTTATACTATATTTTGGAAAATGGCCATTTTAGGTGGATTTTAAGCCACGCCCATTAACTCGTCAATAAAATTCGAATATAACAACCGTAATTACTAATAAATGTACTACTACCGGAAATCTAAGCACAACCAACCAAGTACAATCATTCAGAATTCAGAAAAGATACAGGGTGTCCCACGACGATTAAGACAAGTAATATATCAGAATTGGGCAGTAGTAGAGAATTATAATTTTGGGGGTGTAAATTAGAGCAAATGTTGCATCTTTTCTTGTTATTGTGTTACCCAATGAGGTATTTGTTTTTGGTCACGTGACGTCGCATTCAAAATTATTAATGGGACAACCTGTATATTTGTGCCTTTCTGTATTCCTCCCGATAAAACAATTCCAACAAACTAGCACACTTGGGGTCTAAAGTGATTAATTCAAGAGCTACAGGTACTTAAACGATTGTAAGTTAAAAAATTCATAATTGAATCCCTTGTAATTTTCGGCAATCTTACATTCGTACGTAATGATTAAGACAAACCAATATTATAATTTATAATAATAATTGAAAGTTAATATTGAAACGACCTGTTTATCATGGAGTAATATTACATAGAATTGTGTTTTTTCCACAAAAACTTGTTTCCCTATTAAATATCGATTAAAAAGTAGCATAGCAAATCTTATACAAAAAACTGCCTATTTATCAAGTTTATTACTTGTCTTAATCGTCGTGGGACACCCTGTATATGATCCATAAATCAAAATAATAATTAGAAGTGTAGGCAAAAAATATCGGACAAGAACTGAAATGAAATTAAAATGTAAAGTTAATTTTAAATCAAATTGGTATTTATTTGGGGCAAATTTTAAACAAAAAAATATAAATTTAAAATAAATAAAAAAATAATAAACCAACAAATAAGTTAATTCTATGGTGTAGTTCAGGGTAATTACTGCAATTTATTTTACCGAAGCAGTTATATTGAGATGGTACAGTTTAACAACGATCAAATGTATTTATTAAAATTCATAATGAACAAGAAATATTTTTGGTTACTATGCAATTTTTTTAAGATTAATTGATTGATGTCTAAAATGAAATTATGAGATTGAAAAAATTGAAGAGAGAAAAGATCTTTAAATTTAACATAATTGTCGCTAAACTGTCTCTCAAAGTTTTTTGCTTTTTGCTAAATATCATTAAATGCGTTTTCTCTTTTTTCATATTAAAGTTGCTAAATATTTTTTTAACATCACTATATATAAATGTTTTTACTCTGACATCAAAAAAATACAAAGGCCATTGGAAAGAATCTATTAAATACTTTTCTAAATAAACATGAAAAAGATAAATTATACTTATCTGTGTTTCCAGATGATTCCAACGCTTTTTTATTTTTATTAAAACGACCGCGGTTTCGGCATTTTCACTTATAGCATTATCAAGTTTTAATAGAAGATTGGGGCAAGGGCCCAGCTCTATAGTGGATACGCCTGTGATGCGATAACTATAGTTAAGAAGTGTCTAGCGCGGTTAGTAGTTGGATGGGTAACCACCAGCGAACACCGTATGCCCCGTACAGCCTGCAGCGACTAGTAGCATATCACAGCTCGCAGGCACTATACCAATGAGCACGAGGTATAGTGGAGGATTCGGCAAAATTTCCGGTTAGGGGTAGCGTGCTCCCGGCGTCGGTGTTTAGCCTCGGTAGCAGAAATAGGCCGACGTTAAATAAATAAAATAAAAAAAAAAAAAAAAAAAAAAAAAAAAAAAAAAAAAAAAAAAGAAGATTGACAGATCTTTGACAAGCATAAATTATTTCAGGTCACAAACATTTCAACCAATCCCCACTAGTAATCTATGTATACAAAGTTCTTCTTTTTCTAAAAAATATTTTGGTTATTATTATATGGGTATTTAGTCAAAAAGATAATCTAAGATAATTGAACTTCCCAGGTTTAATTATTCGTTCAATACTGTATATTGGGGATAAATCTAAAATTATATCTAATAGTAGTTAGTACAATAGTGTAGATATCCGAACAAATAATAGAAAAAAGGCTGAAAAAGCAAATTGAAACAACGTTAGCAGAAGAACAGAGTGGAGTGGAGTGGAGAAGTACTCAAGATCATATTTTTACCATAAATGAAAAAATAAACAGAAAGATAGCAAGATCGAAATCAGAATCAGTGTATTTAAGATTTATAGATATGGAAAAAGCCTTCGACAAAGCCCCAAGAAACAGAACATGGGAAAAAAGAATAAACGATAAGTTGGTTAGAGACACGAGATGTCTTTACAAACAAACTAAAAACATTGTAATTAGCAAAAACAAGAAATCAGAAATAATCACCACAAGACAACGACAACGCGAAAGTTAAAGTCCTCTTCTTTTCATAACATTTATGGATGAACTAATAAAAGAAACTAAACAAAACAAAATCATTACATACTGGTTCTAGAAAGTTAGAAAGATAGACATTGCAGATTGTGCATTTACTGATAATATAGTAATTATTTCTAGAAGCGAAAAAGACCTAGAAGATAACATAAAAATTTGGAACGAAGTGCTGACTTTGAATGGGATGACTATGAACATATCCCAAACATAAATTATGGCTGTAGCAACAGAAAAGATACAAATGAATATATTCTTGGAAGAGAAAAAATAGAACAAGTTGGCCATTTTGAATATTTAGGAACAACGCTAGTAGAAAACGGAAGTCAAAAGAGAGAACTTAACAAAAGAATTAAAAAGGAAAACAAAGTATATCATGCAATGAAATGATGCCTAATAAGCAAGAAAGAAGTGACGAAACAAACTAAAATTAAAGTATACAAAGCAATCTACAGACTCATTCTTACATTCGGTGGTGAATCGTGGGTGTTAACCAAGAGAGAGAAAAGCAAACTAGGAGCAGCGGAAATGAGATATCTAACAAGAGTATATGGGTGCAATTGAATGGATAAAGTAAGAATTTTATAGAGCAAAGGCAGCTACGATGGTGGAGATATTTACAAAGAATGAGTAGTAATATACCTGTTAAAAGAATCTGAGAATCTAAAACTAAAGAAAAAATAAGAGGGGAAGGCCTAAGGAGATGTGGCATACCATGATGGGAAACATTCATAGTTTATATTAGTACGCTACACCCTTTTTGGGAATAAAGGGATTTGATTATATATACATGATTGGGATAAAGTATGGAACCAAGTAAATATCTTTAATACGAAACGGACGATATTTATGAAAATTCCAAAATGCATCTGATGTACATTTTTTTGTTAATATTATTCTTCCGGTTTTAGCCGGAAATACCCTCAGCTTTTTTAATTTAAATGGCACACCCTGTATATTTTTGCAGATTTTGAAAGAAAATATCATCCGTTTCATTTTAAAGATATTTACATACTTGGTTCCATACTTTATCCCAACCCTGTATATATAATATTATTTATTATACTTCTAAAAATATCTTTCATCTCTTCCCAACTCCTATTATTTTCTTCGTTGAGTTCCAGACTTCTATCTTTTCTCTTTTATTTTGCTATTTGACTCCCTTCTAGATTTTCTCTTTCTGTTTTTCCCCACAGCTAAAGCTAATAAGCACAATTTAAATAAATGTTTAAATTATTTACTCAGCTTAAACCGATATTTTTGAAGTCAAATCAGATTCGAAAATCAGCAAAGCTTTCTAGAATATGCACTCGGCAGATTCGAAAAGGTGCATTCATTGATTTTCTCACGTAAGTTCGCACCGAGACTTCACTATAAAACAATTTATCTCTAATCGTTCAGGACTACCAACAGTAACGTAGCAGTACCATTTTATAGTGCACCTCGCAAATCAGTCAAAAATAGAAAAGTGAGAGAACTGTAGATAAACGCCGACGCAATTTTAAAAAATTAAAAATGACATCTCATATTTTTATTAAACTATTTGTTTCATTTTTTCGCTAAAAAAAAGAAAACAAGATAGCCCTTAGGTACTTGAAAACTGCTGAAACATCAATCGATACAAACTTAAATAATTTAAATTTGATATTAGAAAATAATTGGAAATTTATTATTTCTTCGACAGTATTTCAATTAAACCATATCGTTAGTTATATTTCTACTTCTAAAGGAGAACTACTGTACGTAACAACGTCATTATTAATCTAACATTATGGAACCATTATAGAGAAAACACGGGTTCGCACGCTTTTTTGCTATCCGGTCTTATTGGAGCCCTTTTTACGTCCACAACTCTTAATTAAAATATATTGTGACACAAAACAATTGCACCTCTATTACACTTCGTAAATAGAGAATATGATTAACGTGGGCAGTGAGCGGCACTTAATTTAATTACATAATTACGTTTTGTACAATGTAATTCAGAAAAATTAACTTCTTAAGTAAAATATTGACTCAATTTAGCACAAGAGATTCTAAAAAAAATGTGTATTAGTTGAAAATAACCAAAAAAGTTGGAGTTTTGTAAAATTATTACTTTACAGTATTCAAAATATTTTTCCATTCCAAACTGGATAAAGATAAAAAATAAAAAAGATAAATTATACGTACCTTGAATTTCCACAATTACAAAGCTATTTGGAAATATCTTTCTCTGAGCAGGTTTCGCTAAATCGCATTTTCAAAGTGTGACATAAGATTGACAGATTTCTTATAAGCGTACTTGATTTCATGCCTTAAATGTTTCAACCAATCATTATCTAACAATATGTACAGTAGTATCCTTCTTTTCCTAATATTTTTTTATAGATATTTAGTCGAAAAGGTAATCTAAAATAAATGAACTTTCCAGTTTTAATGGTTCATTCAATACTATATACTAAGGATATGTTAGATATTTCTTTATTTCATGTTTCTCCAAAAAATCAAGTTCTTCTTTTTTGTTTCTTATATGAAGTATTTCCACTGTTGTTTCCATTGTGTTATTAAGTGTGGGTTTGTGTTTGGTGTTAATGAGATGTTTTACGTAATGTGGTTTATCTGGTTGTTTTAATCTATAAGATCGTTAGTGTTCACAGTACCTTATGTTAAAATTTCTAAGGATCTAACCAATATAGATGGCATTACAATACGAACAACTTAGTTTGTAAATACGAAACTTTTTAATTTACTAATTTTAAGTTTTACATTTAATAAAAATGGACCTCCCTTATTTCTTACCTTAAAAAATACTGTGGAAGATGTTGTATGAAACATGGTTTTTGATATTTTATTTGATATATCTCCAAAATATGTAATCGTTCCATATAACCTGTAGTCTTTAGGTTTTTGTTGGAATTATAAGTTAACGGCAACTTTTTCTTCATTTTTATTAATCAACTTATTTATTACATATAATGGATAATTATTTGAGGTGGGGTTTTGTTTCATTATATTAATTTCCCTTTTAAAATAATCATCATTCATTGGTACTGAAAAAATTCTATGTATCATTGAAATATAATGTGCTAATTTATGTGATTTAAGTCATATTTAGGTGAGTTTGTTTATGATAAATTTAATATTGAAGATTATAGTTTACTCTTTTGATATTTATATATAGAACTGTTATCTTCAATTTTAACAGTAAATTTTATTATTATTATATTTGATCAAAGGAAACTCGAAATCATACCACAATGTATGATGTCTTTTTGCTCCCTTTTGTTTAATGTTAACGGTCATTGGTTCGATCCCTGCTAGCCTCTTCCTTTGATATTGGTCGTTCAGATAAGCAGAGTGGAATGGCTTGCTGACATTATTGACCCTCTTCCTTAACTTACATTGCTTATTTTCCCCTTTCTCTTGGCAGTTGGTGGTGGCATCTTATTGTCCCCCCAACGTTCTTCAGTAGTCACTTGCATTCACCAAACATTTTATAATGCAGTTTACCATAAATAATTCCTTTTGTCTAATCGCACACTGTTAGACCAACCTCTTGATGTTGGTTTTAATTTTATTTTCAAGTTTAAGGTATTTTTATGTTTTTACGTTCATTCTTTAACATTGACTTTATATTGTTTATAATTTATTTCATTACCATATGTAATTTTCACCAATATATTGATTTCCATTCCTGTTTCATTAAAATTAAACCTGAAAATAACTTTAAAAAGTCGAAACTAGTTGTCTTTGATTATTAATAAAAATTGTTGTGGTATGATTTGGCGTTTCCTTTGATCATTCCGTGTTACTACATTTGAGCAATATGTAGAACCTTTTATCTCATAAAAATATTTGTCAAAATTGGTTATATTGGAATTTATCATTTTGTATATAAAATTTGTCATCAAAAACAAAGTAATTTTGATTGATACATAAATTAAATAGATTTGTAATTTCATTAATTAAAATTTGGCTAATACTTTTTGTTTCTAAGAATTTAGTTATGGTAAACATTTACATGGAGAAATTTTTGAAAATATATTACTAACGTCAAGTGAAACTAATTTGTGATTTTATTTAATTAATGTGTATTTAGTGTATGTATTAAATCCTAAGAGTTCTTTACTGAATATTTCGATATGTTAAAGTTTTATTAAAAACTTAGCCTAATTATGTATTTGAGGTATTGATATAAAAAACTACTGGCTTAATTGGTATCTTTAAGTAATTTAATTGTACCATATAATAATAAGGATTTTTTTTAATTATATGTTTTTTATCATAGCCATTAAAAACGGAATTTGGTTAATAAACTAGTTCCCTACAATATCTGAAAATTTTTTGGTTGAATCTCTACTAAGAATTTTTAAGTTACTTAATTGAATAAATTCGTTTATTTTAAATTTGTAATAATTTGTATTTAAAATGACAGTTGCACTACTTTTATCTGATTTTATAATGGTTTAATTATTACTTATTATTTTATTTTTTATAGTTTTTAAAGTTTATAAAGGTTATACATTTTTAATCAAACTGCAAATTTTTTATTTTTCATAATAGAAATTAATAGAGTGTGATTTTAGGACTATTTCTAAGTCAGTTGCTAAAATTTCTATAATATTATTTGTGAATAATATACTATACCACTTAAATTAGTTAGTCATTGGTTTTCTTCTATCTATATTTTTGCTTGTCTACTCCTTGTCATCATCTTATCTCTTCCGTTGTATTCTCTCTACTCATTCCGACCTCTTCTATTTGCTCCATCCATTTTTCGCTTCACGTTACTATTTCTTAATCCGTAAATACACCAGATTGTTAGTAATTTTTGATGCTCCATCTACAAGAACATTCCGAATATTTTATAAATTTGAAGCCTGCTCTGTACGGTGATTATTTTTGGTGTTGATTCCGGTCGGATCTTAAGGGCCCCGAACAAATGACGACGTTTGTTTCCTAGTCAGAGCTGTCACTTTTAAAATCCACCTTGACCGACCTGTACACATAAAAAGCATGAATAATATTTCTGAATATTTTGTGGGATGCAGGTACCCAGCAGGTCTACTTCAGGGGCGGGTAAACACATTTTTTTTCATCGGAATATCAACAAACTTGAACCCTCGGAAAATTCAACGACACATGAAATTTTTTTTTAAAATGTCTAATTGTAAAAGGCTTTAAGCAGTGCTTTTATTAACAAACTTGAACCCTCGGAAAAATCGACGACACTTGAAAAAAATTTTAAAAAATGTCTAATTGCAAAAGACTTTAAGTAGTACTTTTATTAACAAACTTGAACCCTCGGAAAAATGAACGACACTTGAAATTTTTTTTAAAAAAATGTCTAATTGTAGAATGCTTTAAGCAGTACTTTTATTAACAAATTTGAACCCTCGGAAAAATCAACGACACTTGAAAATTTTATTAAAAAATGTCTAATTGCAAAAGACTTTAAGTAGTACTTTTATTAACAAATTTGAACCCTCGGAAAAATCAACGACACTTGAAAACATTTTTTTAAAATGTCTAAATGTAAAAGGCTTTAAGCAGTACTTTTATTAACAAACTTGAACACTCGGAAAAATCAACGACACTTGAAATTTTTTTTTAAAAATGTTAAAAACATTTAACTTTAAAATCCAAATTTTAAGTTTTAAAAATAAAATTCAATATTTTAAAATTTCCGATTCAAAATTGAGATTCAATAAAATCTTGATTTTAAAATTCTTTAATGATATACACTAAAGATGGTTGGGATATCGTATTATTAATATATTATGAATTATGAAATTTTAAAAAGTTTCTTAATATTAATAATCAATCAATTTTAATAATAATAATAAATATAATATATTAATTAATCTATGTTTAACCGTATGTATATTTAACGAATATTTAAAAATCTCTCGCAATATTTTAACAAATATTTTTTTTAATATTTATATAATATTTGAAAACTAAAACTACAGGGAGATCAACTTATACTCCTAAGTTTGATATCATCTTTATCTTGAGAAATAGGAAAGAATGTTTTAATTAAAAGTTATAGATAGAGTCAAGCTTCATATTTTAAAAGTATTTCGTAATATACATATCAAAGTAAGGTTTTTAATGGAATACTCCGTATATTTTTACATTTTTATAAACCTCTTGCCGAACTAATTTCAACTATGTATCACACTTTATGTCTGTTATGTTTAATAAAGAATCTACAGCCACTTGAAAATCATATTTTTTTGAATTTAGATGTCTGTAGCAGCAAAAACGTTGAAAATCAATTAAAACGGTTTACATGTCCCTATCCTAACTTTTCAAGTTTTATGCTATGACATTAAAAAATATTTGATACAGAGTAATAAAAAATTTGAAACCCATCTAATTTCCAATTTCTCAAAATAAGGGAGATATCAAACTTGGAGTACAAGTTGATCACCTTGTATATATATGACAGTCAATAAATTTTTAAAAACCTGTTACAACATTTAAAAAAATATTTAATTAATATTTCTAGCTATCTGGATCTTTTATTTCTTTCAAATAAATATTCATTCGACACATGATTGACTGAATGCGAAATATTCGAGACTATTCTAATATTTAACAAAATGAATTGGATCAAACCTTATATAATTTTTATTAATTATGTAAACTAATAGTTTCCTTGGCATTATTTTACCGGTTTTAGGGAAACCGATTTCATCTCTACACAACACCTTAATTTTTTTTTTTTTTGTTAAATGCAGACTGATAATTCCAACCGTAACGATTAGTTTTCGCATAAAAAGCCTTAAAACTAACTCGAAATACAAAGTTGGGAAAAAACTTGATACCATTAAAGGACGTGGAAACATTTTGAACGATAAATTTCAAAGTAATGGTCAAAGAATTTAACATCCAAACTTGCTTCGGTTGTATGGAATGGAACTCATTTGAATTTAAATTTCGACCTGTACGTAATCATATTACATATCACTTGATGGTTTTGTTTTGATTCCTGCGGAATCTCCGGTCGGTCTTTCAATTGCGAGGCGAACATATTTTCCACATCACGTTTAAAATTAAAATGAAATAAAAGAAGATGCTGGCGTATCACTAATTTAGTTCTGCTCTTAAAAATTATTTATTTGTTTACTGTTAATAATTTATAATGGTCAACATAAGAAAACCTATTTTTATACACATAGTTTGAGTTGACGAGAAATTCTTCTAGTTTATTTTCTTGATTCTCTCATATATTTTATACGATTTATGAATGTGAGTTTTTATATTTATCTCAAAAAACTGGTTATATTTTCTAACAAAAATAAAGGGGGTTTCGCAAGTTTCCTTACTCATATTTTTCTTTTCTCTCAAAAAAAGGTTTCATTTCCAAAAAAAAATGTTTTCTCCATTTTGTTTGATCCTATTTTTAGTTTGTTTTTCTTATTTTCTTTGTTTATAATTTTTTTCTTCTTTCATTTGCCTTACTCTTACTTCCGAATTATTTTTTATCGTCAATATCTTCATTCCATTCCGAATTCTTCTAAACTCAAACTATTAATTAAAACATAATCGTTTTTAACAGTTATTATAAAGCTAAGAAAATAAAAAATAATGATAATATTTTAAATGAAAAGTAGAAGTGTTATTTGAAAGCTGCGAAGAAGCACTAAATGCGTAGGCTGGACCGAGTGAAGAATAAGAACTTGAAGATTTGGCCGACAAGGGTCCTTTCTTGCATGTCTGCATATATTAAAACTAAAAATGCTTCTTTTTTAACAGGCTTTTGTTGCCTTTTTTCATCATATCTGAGCTCCAGGTCAGTATCCAAACGCATTACACTGACACAAACACACATATTTTGAGAACGTTTCAAAAACTTATCTGATACTCAGTTCAATGATACTGGAATAGAATTTCTTAATAAGGGATTTAAATACAGTATAACACCAGAATTAAAATAATATTAAAGAAATTTTAGCAAATGATGTGGAAATAGCTTTAAAATCACAGTCTAATAATTTGTATTAGAAAAATTAAAAATTTGCAATTTGATTAAAAATTTAATTCCTGTCAATATTAAGAACGAAATTAATATTGATATTTTAACTTTAAAAATTGTAAAAAATAAAATTATAAGTAATAATTTAACAAATACAAAATTAGATGAAGGTAGTGCAACCGTGATTTTGTATTCAAATGATTAAAAATCTACAGTAAATGAATTTATTGAATCAAGTAACTTAAAATTTCTCAGTAGAGACCGAACCAAAAAAATTTCAGCTAATAGGAAACTAGTTCAATCAATTAAATTTCGTTTTTAATGACTATGATAAAAAACATATAATTCAAAAATTCCTCAAGCACCAAAATTTTATGGTACGATTCAATTACATAAAGATACAAAACCAATTAGGCCTGTAGTTTCCTATATCATTGCACCAAATAATAAATTAGCAGAAATTCTTAATAAAACTTTAACTAATTACGGTTACATATTAAAATATTCAGTAAACAACTCTTTTAAATTTGATAGATACACTAAATACACATACATTTAATGAACAAAATTAGTTTCATTTGACGTTAGTAATGTTTTCAAAAATGCCTCCATGTGAACGTATACTGTTGATAACTAAATTCTTAGAAAGAAAAAACATTAAGTAAATTTTAATTATTGAACCTATTTAATTTATGTATCAATCAAAATTACATTTTACAAATATTTTTATGGATAATTTGGAAGAAAAAATTTTTGATTGAAATGTATTGTTTTGATATAGATATTAATGATGTTTTGGCTGGTTCTACCGGCAGTTTTAACTAAAAGGATCCCTGAACCGTTCCTAAAAAGCTTGTGCGAGCAATAAAAGACGGTTTTTAACTTGTAGACTGCGATTACAAAGCAAAGTTGTGTCAAGGACTCGAACCCACGTCCTACGGTATGACCACATATCGCTACAATGGGGATACATTTGGTTATAAGCTAAGATTTGAAAATATGGGTGTTCCAATTTTCCGTGACAGAAATTTAGATAGGACACTCGGTATATTTTTATATTTTCCTTACTGATTTTGGATTTTACATATGTATAAGTAAAAATTCCATGTAAAACTTAGTATTTTAAACATATTGGTTAATAAACTTTACAGGAGGCGTTTAAACTTTTTATATACTTTACTTTACTTTGCGTCGTAAATAACTGTTGTTTTTTCTTTTACTTTATTTAATTCTTTCTCTATAGCGTTCTCTAAAAATTTAGGAAGATGGCGTCCTGCAGTTTTGTCGGTATGTCATTTCCTCGAATTTCATTCATATAAAAAAACACATGTTATCTTTCCCGTCGAGGGAATAAACATTTTTTATTTCTTAATCCACCTGAAAGTAGTGAATATTTTGTGAGAGAATTAGTAGAAGCGGTATTTCCCAAAATTAAGAAATTAACTTAAATCACTAATTTTTGTTTGTTTAATCTAAACTAATATGAAATTTTTAATGAAGATATTGGTTTGTTTCATTTAAGTTATAAGTTAAATTTTTGATTATTTGTTTTTTTATTAAAAGGGTATCATTTTTAATGTTATCTTTAAATTTGTTAACTTTAAATTCATCTTATTTTATTAAATTAATTTTCATATTTTTTATTCTGTTAAATTTTTTTATATATAGAAATCAAATCAATCATTTCAATTAATCAAAATAGTTATTGATTCTAGCATTTATCAACTTATTATAGTGTTTCCAATTGGTAAGTACTTCTCTTCCTTTTTTATTTATTTTATAACTAAATCAAGTTATCAATTAATTATCTTATTAAATATTAAATATAGTCTTAATTAATAGTAAAAATAGTTATTATTTAAACTTGTTTCTTTTCTGAACTAATTAATGTTAATTAAATTGGTGACATAAAATATTTGTGCTAAGATGAAATTTGTACGAAATCATAAATAATAATGCTACCAAAATTGATATAATCGATTATAGCTTTTATTACGAGTGTTTGTCTTCTTCATTCTTCTCATGATTGTCGATTGTTATTAACCATCGATTTTTCTTACTCTAAATCGTTTCATTGATCTCTAATGCGATCTATGATTTTGTTGAATGAAATGATAAAAATTCAAAATCTCCCACGAATTTAGGGGAAAGGTTATTATCCTATATATATATTATTTTCTACTTGTCCACACTGATTAACATAGTTTACTAGCATATTCAATTTTAATTGGCATAATCCCACTTACGACAATGTCATTCTTTTAAAACAAGAAAAAATTTTGTTTATTACGGCACTAATGATTTACTATTCTTTAAAAAAACATTTCTTTTCGTAATATTTATTATTTACATTCTTATTTTAATTTGATAGTATGACATAAACTTCAAATTTTTTAACATTGATGTACATGTTTCTTGGGAAAATTAAATTAAATTAAATTCCTTGATTTTTCTAGGCACATGGTTTTTATAAACCTGCATTTCAAAGGTACTTTGATCTCTAAAATCGATCCAAACTGTCAAAATCGAATGTACAGGGCTAATTAAAAGTTTCTTTCTCAATTTTTTAAAGTCTACAGTTTTTACAAAATACATTAAAAATGAAGTGTTTTCTCATATTTTTATTCTTTAAGGTAGTAAATTATATGAGGCAAATGGGATCACAAATGAGAATTTTTTCTTTTGGAGATATTTTAATTTATTGATTCGTGCTTTATTTATATGCCCCATTAATATTATTTATAAGTTAATGAATTGTTCAATAATTTTGGCTGGAGCAAGATTAAAATTAAGGCAGTATGGATTGTTACGAAAAATAAGAATATTTTTCTAATTCTACTTCTCAAATGGAAGTGTCTTTTTTACCTCAAACAAATATGTAACTTTAGTTATTTATTCATCTTTTTTTCATATTAGATTAGTTTTGGCAGGATTTTAACCATAAATTATTGAGAAATGGTTTATACTCTTCAAGTTCATTGTGTTAAGCAATTTCGAGACTACATTGTAATGTTATACAAGCAATTTGACTTTAAAGTCCTTTCTAGCTATTATTTTACCAATTAGTTACCACAAATAGTCGCCTATATATTTTTGAATATCAGATTACAGATCACTTTATAAAGGAAAATATTAACGATACAGAAAATAAAGGTATTTGAATCCTTCTCAATGGTCAGTTATAGGTACGAGTAACACAATTTGGTATAAATCTTATGAGAAATCTTCTTATTCTTTTAAACATTTGTCTCAGTCTTATTTTTTAGGAATCTATAAGATTCTCACTTTAAAACAATTGAGATTGAATCGAGAGTACCAAATGGTGTAATTCCTGCTATTCTGAAGATTTATAAACATTCTACCCATACTTTACTGATTCGAATGATTTAATTGGTACAGTCCCACATTACAAACCAATACAAAGTCTTCCACTACAAACACAATCCTATTAAGTCTTCAAACTGACATAAACTTGCTATTAGAGTAGCATTAGCATTAGAAAATTACTAGTTTTTGTTATGGCATGCGAAAAAGAAATTTTGTATACCTCTCTAGCTACTTAGAAAGTATTATACCGCTTCTCGTATATGTCAACACAACGCAAATTTTGTTGCACCTCAAACGAGATTATATGATTTTAGAATGAGATAGGTGGTACTATCGTTCAGCATCAACATATTTTTCGGATTGGGCCAGTGAGGAGCCAAGTACTTCTCACGTTGTGTCTCATTATGCAAAATGGCAGATAATTTTTAAATTTGCAGCAAACGTTGTAAATGTGTATTGGATTTATATTAGTGAAGTTAGGCAATGGATTCTTTTCCACTCTATCAAGATTTGTATTGTAGTAACTAATATATTTAAGTCCAAGACCTGAGTGAATATATTTATCAATTATCTAATTTAAAACATATAAAGAAAGGACTAGAGACATAAAAATTTAGAGAAATCGCAATTACGCACTAAGAGTACTTAAAGATAGTACTTTGCGCTCCAGTATTAAAGAATAAATAATAAATAACAATACTTGTTTAAAGGGACATCGTATTATATCAAAAAGAAAGCAAAATTAAAAGGTCGTTTATAACTTTTGTAGAAAACAATTATCAATATTTTGGGTGTTATTAGAGAGAAAAAATATTCATTTTGTTTTAGTACTGACTAAAAAGAAATACTTGAACCAAAAACTAAACTTAAGAATATATCTTAGATTTCTACTTACACCGAAACATTCTATTTGAATAGTACGCATATATACATTCAAATACCTAATTTATTGTATTTTTTATATTTTTCGGTACGAAATTTGTTTTAAAGAAGTATAAATCTTAATGCAGTAAATTCGTTATGCTTTAGTTAAGTTAAATTAATATACTTTTTCTTATCGACAGTGTCTTTAGGCAACCATTGCAACACAATCTAACATAATCATTTTGATGTTTTTTTTTTAAATATACAGGGTATTCCAAGATGTAGATGACAATTCAAGTTAAAATAACCTCATTTATGCTACGCTGAGATATTAGGTATTAGTCAATAAATAACTGAAATTATACATTATCTAAATATTTTAAATTAAACTTAATAGTATGACGAATAGGATTTTACAGTTAAAATATTTAGTATTATTAATTAATCAAACCTTAGATGTGTATGACAAAATTTGAAAGTGGTCCTTGAATTATGTAAGATGATGCATGGGTGAACAAAATCCTCTAAAGTATAAACAGTATCAGGTATTCAAGAAAAATTTCCATATCAACAAAATTCTTTTATTTGCTTTTTTTCATTTCTTACATATATTTTTTAACTTTAAACTAGTAAATTAAGATAGTTTATGTTATATAATATACAAAGAAATTAATTATATAAAAGTTATGGATCCGTATTTCACTATATTCTATAATTATTACAAAAACATATAAATAGTAGTTATATATTGGGTGTAGCATTAATTAAAAAGATAAAAGAGTAAACCATTTTTTACTGATTAAAAAAATATTTTCAAGTCATTAAACTTTGTTGATATTTCCTTATACAGGGTGATTCATAACTATTGGAACATTGGACATAGGCTAACGGCAGGTTATTTGGACCAAAATATGGCGATTATACCATATATACCTTAAAACAATATTGCTGTGGATTAAGATATAAGGCGTTAAAGTTAAAATTATTTTTTCGTTTTTTTCTGATAATGACACAGTATATTTATCAATTGTTATCGAAATCGGCACAGAGGCATAGCTTTGGACAAGGGATATTATTTTATGTATTATTTCATATTTTGTTACAGCGGGCGCCACATGAATTATTCCTGATGATGAAATTAAGTGGTAGCTTTTTTGACGAAAGTTTTTAGTGATTTTGATTAGAAAATATGATGTAAACATAATTTCTACGTAATATTGGTACTTTTGTTTAAACACGGTAATTTCACCCGTTTTTGAGAAAAACGTAATTGAACAGTTCAGAGTCATAGACGGGGACTATCGGATAATTGTTTCGGGTAAATATAATTTCTTGTCAGTGAATTATTTTGGCTGTTAGATTATAGTCTATTGTTGCATTTTGTAAAGCTCTTTCGATTGAAATGCTTCGTCGCAATCATTTTACGAATGAAAAAATGCGTGATGTGGTTTGTGTATACGCACAAGAAATATTTTGCGGTCGCATTGCAGTCAGCAGGTATGAATTGTTACATCCAGACTGAAGGCTACCAAATCACAAAAGTTTTGCAAATCTATTTCGTCGTTTGGGTGAATCCGGGTCATTTCATAGTAAAAACCTGGGTGGTCTTCCGAAGCAAATCACACCTAATGCAGATGAAATTTTGGTTCGAGTGGATGATAATCCTGAAGTAAATTCACATCAACTGACAGCAACAACAGGAGTAAGTCAGTCATCTATTATTCGAATTCTAAAAAAAGAAAACCTCCATCCACCCTTATCACTTCACTCCTGTTCCAAATTTGCTTCCAAGAGATCTCCCACGGCGGGTACAGTTCTGCCAACGTATTCTCAACGAGCATAATGATGACCGAAATTTTATTAAGAATATTATGTTCACCCATGAAGCGACTTTTACCAGACGAGCGGTTTTTCATTGGCGTAACAGTCATTACTGGGAAGAAGAAAACCCGCATGGTGTTAAGGAAAGGCATTTTCAGCATGAGTTTAAATTGAATATTTGGTGTGGCATTATAGGCGATCAACTAAGAGAGCCATATCTTCTTCCTCCAAATTTAAATGGAGATTCTTATTTATTTTTTTTACAAAATACTTTTAGTAATATTTTGGATGATATGTCACTAGATGTAAGAAGAAAATTGTGGTTTATGCAGAATGAAACTCCACCTCATTTCCCATTAGTTGTTAGAAATCATCTAAGTGATATATTTCCAACGATGGATGGGCAGAGGAAATGATTTTGAATGGCCACCAAGAAGTCCTGACTATAAGTATGTTGATTTTTATGTCCTTAGTTCATGCCCATGAAATTAATTCACGAGACGAACTCTGGACGAAAATACAAAATGCGGCTAATTTTTTAAGGGGACAGAATAATGTTTTCTTTGACATCCGAAAGTCCTTTATTACAAAAATTATAAAAGGCATAGAAGTCGGAGGACTCCACCTAGAACATTTAATTTAAGTTTGCTCTCTCAATTGTTCAATTGCATTTTTTTCGAAAACGGGTGAAATTATCGTGTTTAAATAAAAATACCAATATTACGTACAAATGATGTTTACATCATATTTTCTAATTAAAAAAACTAAAAAAGAATTTCAACTTTAACGCCCTATATCTTATTCCAGAGGAATATTGCATTAAGGTATATTTGGCCTTATCGCCATATTTTAGTCCAAATTACCCTTAGCCTATATCCCAATAGTTATCAATCGCCCTGTATATATTCTGTCTCATTATGTATAAAGCTAATTATTCTATTTTTGCTAGTAATGTTAATCGATAGATTTCATTACCGTATAAACTTTTTCATGCCAATGATTTAATAATTCTTCACGATTTCCTTTAAATTGACAACTATCCTTTGGGCAATGATATTGCCTTTTACAACAAACTTGTTTATGGTTTATAAGTTGTAAACATTTTATCTTTTTGTTACAATTTGGCCAATCGCAATACACACTAAAATTTTCATATTCCATTTTTACATTTATCCATTCATTTTTACAGTTAGTTTCGCATTGTTTGCAATAATCTTTCAAGCAACATATACAACTAAAATGACTTTGTGGACATATCGAAATATCATTTTTGTTGATTATTTGTTGATTGCAATTGCAACATTTAACAACAGTCTTAGAAAATATATTGAGAAGTTGTTTGAAAAGTTTAGTAAAATTATCGTTTATTGATTTATATCGACTGACACTACATTTGTAGTCATTATTTGCTTTAGTATGAACGTGTTTTGTGTTTATTCTGATTCCTCCAAAAAGTATATTGGAATTCAACTGCTTCCCAGCAAAACCTAAATCTATTTCTAAATAGTTTCCAAAATCAATAGAATCTGAAATATAATTTATATTTATTTTAGGATTGAAAATTATAAAGCAATAATTTTTATCCTGTCTTCTCGAATTTATCATTGAGCTTCCTACTCTCAGTTTTTCACCAACACAATTTAAGTATATTATGACTAAATCGTCATCTAGTGGACAAAGAATTTTATTCAGTCCGGAATTTTTCTCAATATTAAAGACACAATCTTCAGCAAGCGAGTTTAAATGACATCTTTTGTAATGCTGAATTAATTGGCAACCATTTCCTACGAATTTGCACTCGATATAAGGACACATGTAGTAATGGACAAACTTGCAAAGATCTTCATGATTCTTCATTTCTTCAGAATAAGATGTGACAACTTTACAGCCATTGTAATGATGTACACATTTAAAATCATATTGTTCCGCTAATATATTGTATAGAGAATTTGGTAAAAAATTACTTTCAGCACCACAATCCCTCCTTCCACATATAATTTCGCTGTTCGATTTGATTCTGACAGGTCCAATAGATAAATAATTCAAACATCTTGTACAAGTTTGAGCATTAAGAATGTTATTTGGTAATAAGGTAACGTTATGTGTTGATCCCTACAATTGGAAAAAAAATTGGTAAACAAATTTTTGATTAAAATTAATATCTTCGTATACAAAAACTTTATTGTAATCAGTATCTGTAAAGATTCTTTATCGCAGCTCTAATATTTGCAAAATTAAACAGGAAACTTTCGAAGCAACATACTAATAGTACTAAATGACAGAATTATTAAATTGTTATTTACCGTTTCAGTGTTAATCGACAAAAATTTTTGTTTAAAAAATGCTGCAACCTTTTCTAGAGTCCAAACCGGATCGCTAATTGGAATCCTTTCATAAGAATCTTCTTCGTACCCTGACAATTGCACTAAAAATATTACACATATTTTTATATGAGAAATCAAAAATTATACGTATTCTAATTTAATTTAAAGTTGTCTATAAATATTCATTTTCATTTATCAAACTGTTAAAAAACCTGTCCATTCCTTCGAGATTATTAAATAAGACATTTTTCAGTAGAAATCATTTTATGGACTGTTGTTGATTTATAACTAGATATAATTGTTGAGCCGCTCGGTAGTTTTTAGAAAAAGTATATACAGGTACTTACTTAATTCGTTTTCGTGACTTCTATTTGAACAATCTTCTTCCATGATTAATTAAGTTCTAGTATGGATAACTGCAATATAAATACATCTTAAATTATAAATCGCAACTACAATCATTAAAATACTAAGTTAATCAGCAATATATCAATAGGAACAAAGGAATTTGTAAAAACTTAGAGATAAATAGTAATTAACTGATAAAAGAATTATTTTCCTAGATAGGGTGTAATAGAAATTCTGGGCAAAAATGAAAAAGCGTATATATTGGATCAAAATATTAGTAATTCATTTTTGACTCGGCCAACCTTTAACAAAAATAGATGCTGACAAATCGTATCCGTGAACTAAACTGAATGAAATAAATGTTTTCGCCTTTGGAGGCATTTTCAAATTTAAATTACTTTTATAAAAGTTGATACTTCGAAGCCTCAAAGATTAGTCGCAGTTATTAATTCTTGGAACTAAATTGTGACTTACAATTTACAGATCAAGCATTGATTCCAATTTTGTACCTGGAACAAACAGAAGAAGGACATTTTGAGTCACGTAGCACCTATACTTAAGTACAAACTTGAGCTCATAAAATGTATCTGGTATACTAAATCAAAACTGCAAATAAAAATAATTTCTTATCAAATCTTAATAATTTCACCTAAGACAAATGGGTGAATATTTTTATCTAAGATAGGGATAACATTTTAAACACATTTCCTCCTTACCTTTTAAGATTAAAACTGTAACTATATTTGTAGAGGATATTGCTCGATTATTTTTCAAAAAATGATACAAAATAAAGATGAACATTGAGTTTATATAGCGCTTCATTATGTGAATAACACAAATCGTAATTTTGTTATCATTAATAGTTCTTTTCATATCTGTAGGCGTTTCTAATGATAAGCATTATTTTATATTATAAAAATAATAATTTCATTAATGCACTATTTAGTTAATGAAGTGATTGGACCAACATGCCATTTCAAACGGTTGTATTAGAATTGTTAGTCCGTGTTATCCGTCTTTTACACCCAATGTGTTTAAATTTATAATAGAAATAAACGTACATTTAAAAAAACCTTAAAACTGTTTTATAATTTAATTAGGAGTTGAACTAAAAAATAAAAATTTCCTTATGTTTTTACTTATTTATGTTTAGCATCTTCAATACTTTTATGAAGATATGACGTCATTAACTCCTAGTTTAAATGTACCATCCTGTATTTTTTTAGTAAATTTTGCCTTATAATTTGTTATAAAACAGATAGGTACCTGGTATTTATCTTTTCACAATAGTTTTTAAATTTTATAAAGATGATGTAATACAAACAATTATGCTTATTTATTACTTAATTTTACACAAAACTATGTCATCCTTTTATATCAAGATAGCTATTTTTTATTTCTTTAATTTTGAAATATTTATTTATTTATTAGTATTTTCTTATTATTATTATGTTGTATTTTCTTTTGACATATGTCAATACCCTTTGTAGTTGACACACAAAAAAATAATAAAAATAATATAAAAATATATCTTGCCAGAAGATTATTTAAAAAGGTTTGGAATATCGTAGAATATTGAGATAAGCATACCTTATCTTTTACACTTTAGTATCATTTATTTATTAGTGCTCCCGAGTCAAACTTTACGAACTGAGTACTTCAAAATAGTACTTTGTGCCAAGTACTAAAAAATAGTACTAACACTATTTAGAGACGTGGTATCGAATTAATAAGCAGGCAAAACTTAAAGGTCGTGATGTATAATTTTAAGAAAAAATAATTATCAAAATTTGCGTTAATAATTCTATATCTGTTGACATTTTCTTTATATTGTCTCAATGATATTTTTATACGTAATGAAAAAAATATACTTTTTTGTTTAGTACTGACACGAGCAGTTCCATCTAGAAATAACTAAAAACCGAAAAAAGTATAATCTTTAATACAATAAAAACTCGTCAAATCAACCATACAAATTACAATTTCTTCCTCGATCTACAGGCAACCTTCGCTATACAAATTCGTTTTACTGGCTTCATAATTGTTTGGAATTTTACTAATAATATACAAGGTGTTCCAAGATGTAGTTATAAATTTTATTGAGTAATAGATTACAGGGCAAATTACTCTCAGTGCTCAGATACAAGACATCTTATTTTTTCAGTGATTGGGGAACATGTCCCACAATAGCTGGATTATGAAAAAAATATAAAAAAGAGTTATTAGAGAAAAACAATTTTTAAATAAATTAACTTAATAAGAAATCATATTTTATATAAATGTTTCGAGTTAAAATTAATATTTTGAGCACAGGAATTTCCAGTTTGAATGTCTTCAATTATCAATTAATCAACTCTTAGATGTGTATGACAAAATTTCATATGGTCTTTGTCTTATGCAAAGTGATGTCTGATCAATAAGAATCTGATTGAAAATGTGATTAGTATTGGGTATTCAAGAAAAAATTTCCATATCAACAAAATGTGTTTTTTTCTTTATTTTATTTCTTACATATAGTTTTAAACTATAAACTATTAAATTAAGGTAGTTCATTTTATGTAATATGCAAAGAAATTAATTACATAGAAGTTATGGATCCGCATTCTACTATAATTATATAATTATCACAAAAACAAGTAAATGTATGTATTTTATAGAATTGTGCCAAATTTGTGAATACACTAGGTAAAACAGAAAATATATCGCGTCTTGAGAGACAAAAATTGTATTTCTTTTAGTCAACTAATGTTAATCGATATTTTCCTTTACCGCTTACAATTTCGGGATATTTCTTAAAACTTCCAACTTGCTTCATTACTAAAATTTTCTTGAAATGCATTTTATTGTTATCATATCGATATAATTCAATTTTATAATTATTGGAGAATACAGAATACTTTTCACATATTACTAAACGGTGGTCATTGTTACGAACGATAAGATTTACTATAAGTAATTCTTTGACATTTTCTGGAACCCAATACATTTGGTAAGGTCTATCATTAATTTCAAAATTTAAATCTGTACCAAAATGTAAGTTTTTATCATGTTTTCTGAAGTGTTCCTTCAGTTCTTCTTGTGTCACTTTTAACTTATTATTGTGTCTTTCACATCCGATAGGGCACTCGTATTGTCTTTGGAGGCACTTCTGTTTGTGTTGTAAGTAGTCCAAATAAGTAGTTCTTTCACTACATCCAGTCCAATCGCATGAAAACCGTAAATTATTAAATATACTGTTCAAGCTGACAAATTCAACTTTATCACTATTACAACCCTCACATCTACTTATTGAACAATGTTTACAAGAAATGTGACTGTTAATATTACATATATTAATGTCTCTGTCAATTTTTAGAGGAGTTTTGCAATTATTACAATTTAATTGCAATTTGAAAAATATATTCACGAGTTGCTTTATTACAGTTTCAGAAGTTGGTTGGTCATCTTTTGTAACTACTGTGTCGGGAATATCATCCAACACAGGATTATTAATAATTCTCATTATCAATCTGGCATTTGTAGATGTCAAAATGCCGAATGTGCTAGTTTTGGTTATATCTTTTTGAATAAGGGTTTGATATTGATTATAATCACCCTTATATTCAAGATATAAATCTAATTCATAGTTTTTAGAAAAAATTGTCGATGTTTCATTAACTTTTACAACGATCTCTCTGTCCCTAACTATATCTACGCGAAGCATTTCATGTAGTTCATCTGTTATCCAGTAGATGTCCTTTGTTTCTTTTAAGGAAAAATCTAGTATTTTTCCAAATTTTAAAGGAGCGGAATTACAATCATACCAATGATTTAATAATTCTTCACGATTTCCAGTAAACTGACAATTTTTCCGTGGACACTGATATTCCCTTTTGCAACAAATTTGTTTATGATTTATAAACTGTAAACATTTTACCTTTTTATTACATTTTGGCCAATCACAATATAAACTGCAATTTTCATATTCCATTTTTACATTTATCCATTCATCTTTACACTCAGTTTCGCATTGTTTGCAATAGTGTGACCAACAATAAATACAACTAAAATGACTTTGTGGACATATTAAAATATGACTTTTATCGATTATTTGTCGATTACAGTTGCAACAGTTGACAACAATCTTAGAAAATATTTTTAGAAGATTTTTGAGAGATTTACTAAAATTATCATCTAATGGTTTATATTGACTTATGCTGTTTTTGTATTCATTATTTGCTACTTCGGTAATATGGCTTATTCCGATTGCTCCAAAAATTGTATTGGAATATTTGACAATGATCTTAAAAAATATATTGGCACATTTTTTGACAGCTCTAGTGAAATTATCATCTAAGTGTATGTATTGACTGAGTCTGCTTTTGTATTCATTATTTACTACATTTGCTTCTTCGATAGTATGAACGTTATATTTTGGGCTTATTCTGATTGCTCCAAAAATATTAATGGAATTTAATTTCCTCCTTACAAAATCTAAATCTATCTCCAGATCATCTCCGAAAGCAGTAGGTTTTGACATATAATTTATATCTATTTTAGGACTGAAAATTATTAAGCAATAATTTTTATCTTTTCTTGTCGTATTTATTATTGAGCATCCTATTGTTAGTTTTTTACCAACACAATTTAAATGTATCATCAGTAAATCGTATTTTAATGGACAAAGAATTTTATTGAGTCCGGAATTTTCATTTATTTTAAAGACGCAATCACCAGCAAATGACTTTAAATGACATCTTTTGTAATGCTGAATTAATTGACAACCATTCCCTAAAAATTTGCACTCTAAATAGGGACACACGTAGTTCTCTACAAACTTGCAAAGTTCTTCATGTTTCTTCATTTCTTCAGAATAAAGTGTTATAACATTGCAGCCACCATAATTATGTACACATTTAAAATAGTACTGTTTCGCCAGTATATTGTAAAGAGAAATTGGTAAAGAATTGCTTCCAATACAACAATCCTTCCTTCCACATATAAATTCGCGGTTGGATTTTATTCTGACAGGCCCAATAGATAAATAATTCAGACATTTTGTGCAAGTTTGGGCATTAAGAATGTTGTTTGGTAAAACGGTATGGTTGTTTGTTGATATCTGAAATTAAAAAAAAAAATGAAGTAAATTGTCTATTTAAATTAATTCTATGTACACGTAACTTGACTTTCCCCAGAAAGTAATAATGGAAATTTTTTTTCGAAAGAAGCGAAATTTAATATAAAATTCACACAAAGAAATCACATTTATATGAAATAAAAATAACTCCTATTTCTTTATTAGCAAAGGGAGGTCAGGTAATATGTGATTTGAAAGCTATTTTACATACCAATGTAAGGTTTTTCAAACTGTTATATTAAATATTGAACATTTTATTTTAGAATATGCAAAATTAAAATCACTTAAAATAACGCAATGTATTACTCTATAGATATTTACCGTTTCAGTGTTAAGCGACAAAAATTTTTGTTTAAAAAATGCTGCAGCCTTTTCTAGCGTCCAAACCGGATCGCTAATTGGAATCCTTTCAAAAGAATCTTCTTCGTACCATGGCAATTGCACTAAAAATATTACACATATTTTTGTATGAGAAATCAAACACTATACGTATTTTATTTAGTTTAAAGTTGCCTATGAACTTTCATTCAATTTACAAATCATAAATGATGTAATAATATATTTGATAATATGTATCTAAATATCTGCATTAAATCAGATAAGAGTTTGAAAAAATAACTATAAAAATCAATTATTTTCACAAAAAATCAATTATAAAACCAACCTCTTTGAGAAAGATTTGAATATCCCTAAATTGTTTAAAACACTTTATACATTTTACTTCATAAACATTTCGCTAGTTCATTAATTTAGAAATAATAAAAACAATCTCTAACAAATTAACAAGTTATAAGTTGTCCAAAACATATCAAATTTATCTGTATCTGATAGAACCGACGTATTGCAAACCAAAGAATTTCAACGGACAATAACTTGCTTGTTTCGATTAATTTTAACAAGAGCTAATTTTTCGCAAATAAAAAATAATCATTTCGTCTTATTCAACACACATCATACATGATTTGATTCAAAATTTACCTAAGTAAGACATTCATTTCCATGTTAGAATCATCATTCACTCATCAGTTCGGTGGGTAAGACGCTCAAAAATATCTCATTTAATTAATCAACCGAGTTATATATTCCATAATAAAAATGTTTCCACGTCTTCTCTGTACACTTTTGTTCAAATCACCAAGTTTCTTGAGCGTCAAAATTTCAATTACTGCATAAAGCTAGAACAGCACATTTTCCATCGCAGTGGAAAGTGGCACAAATTATACTAATTCCTAAGCCGGGTAAGCCTCTGGAAGAAGTGAAGTCATATAGACCTATAAGTCTGCTTCCTATAATGAGCAAGCTGTTAGAAAAACTACTCGCCGAAAAACTACAACCAATCATTGACCAGAGAAATATACTACCAAATCATCAATTCGGTTTTAGACATGAGCATGCAACAATCGAGCAAGTTCATCGTGTAACAAAAAAAATAAACGAAGATTTCGAACATAGAAGATACTGTTCTGCCGCATTCCTAGATATCACGCAGGCATTTGACAAGGTCTGGCATGATGGCCTTCTATTTAAAATCAGAAAATCCTTGCCTATTAACTACTATCAAATCCTTCATTCCTACCTCAAAGATCGCTATTTCCTTGTTAAATACCTTGATGAACAAACACCACTGTTCAAAATAAACTCAGGAGTTCCTCAAGGCAGTGTCCTGGGGCCGTTACTTTACCTCCTATTCACAGCCGATCTACCAACAAGCAATGATGTATTAGCAGCCACATTTGCAGACGACACCGCCATATTAGCATCAAACAAAGACCCTATAATAGCATCAAATACACTGCAGTCCCACCTCAATAAAATAGAAAAGTGGCTGAAGAAATGGCGCATTAAAGCGAATGAATCGAAATCTGTCCAGGTAACCTTCACCAACCGCAAAGACAAATGCCCAGAAGTCATTCTAAACAACCAAGCTCTACCTCAAAGGGAAGATGTCACGTATCTAGGTATGCACCTAGACAAGCGCCTAACGTGGAGGAAACACATCTTCACCAAACGCAAGCAATTGGGCCACAAACTAAGAGATTTATACTGGTTGTTGGGTAGGAAATCTCAATTATCAGTAAAAAACAAGATACTGATCTACAAAGCAATCCTCAAGCCCATATGGACCTATGGCGGCCCATTGTGGGGGTCAGCTGCCAACTCCAATATTGAAATTTTGGAGCGATTCCAATCAAAGGTGTTAAGAATTATGGTAGACGCTCCATGGTTTGTGCCAAATTTTGTTATAGCTCGTGACCTCCAAGTGGCATCGGTCAAAACGGAAATAAAAAACTTATCCATAAGTTATAAAAATAGATTAAGCCATCACCCCAATAGACTGGTATCTAACCTTATGGTAAATACAGCAGTTCAGCGTAGACTAAAACGACATGTTCCATGCGACCTGGTTAATAGGTTTTAATGAATGTTAGTGCGATCCCAATAGACAAAATTTAATTAATCTAGTCATTAATTATAGCTGTAAGAGAAAGGAATCAATGGATTTCTTTTGAGCATGTCAATTGTATTGTTTATCACATAATTTGCCTATTATAATAATTATTATAGATTGTAAATAAATGGGAAATGAAAAAAAAAAAAAAAAAAAAAAAAAAAAAAAAAAAAAAAAACTGCATAAAGCTAAGAGATGAGACAATAAGTAAACCGAAATGTGTTTTTCTAATCAAATGTTAAAAACTCTGGTGATTCATAAAACTGTTTTTCTTTATTCGATAGAGAACCATCTAAATCTAATATATATTAAAAGAAATAACATTATCTAAACGACATCTTTAACAGTATATACATGGTACATACATTCTAATTCAGAAATCATGATGGAGTAGGAGCCAAAACATTCCGGATGCAACAAATTACAGAAATATATTTCTTTTTTACTATTCCATGATATAAAAATAAAGTCGCAGAAAGTGCGATTTCAAAATCGAAAGGGAGAAACGGATATTTACAATATGGTAAAAGAATGACTGACAAATCTGCTTTGTTTCCATGTATTTTTCTAAAATATATATCTATTCGTAAAGCTTAAAAAGCGCCAAATAATTTTGTGAAGAGAATGTATATTTCACGTACAAACTTTGAAAAATTATTTAATCTAAGGTATCTTCGAGAATAACAAACAGCACATTTTTCAATATACTCACTAAAATTAATTTCCTGATTTCTGTTTGAACAATCTTTTTCCATGATTAATTAAGTTCTCTTATGGATAACTGCAATATAAATACATCTTAAATTATAAATCGCAACTACGAGCGTTAAAATACTAAATTAATCAGCAATGTATCAATAGGAATAAATTAATTTGTAAAAACCTAGAGATAAATAGTGTTGTCTGAATCAAGATAAAAATTGATGCCTTATTTATTATAGTAGTTATCTAATAAAATTATTATTTTCCTATATATGGTGTAATAGAAGTTCTGGGTAAAAATGAAAAAGCGTATATATTGGATCAAAATATTAGTAATTCATTTTTGACTCTACCAACCTTTAACAAAAATAGTTGCTGACAAATCGTATCAATGAACTAAACTGAATGAAATAAAGGTTTTCGTCTTTGGAGGCATTTCCAAATTTAATACTACTGAGCTGCTATTCAAATTACTTTTATAAAAGTTGATACTTCGAAGCCTCAAAGATTAGTCGCTGTTATTAATTCTTGGAACTAAATTGTGACTTACAATTTACAGATCAAGCATTGATTCCAATTTTGTACCTGGAACAAACAGAAGAAGGACATTTTGAGTCACGTAGCACCTATACTTAAGCACAAACTTGAGCTTATAAGATATATCTGATATACTAAATCAAAACTGCAAACAAAAATAATTTCTTATCAAATCTTAAATAATTTCACCTAAGACAAATGGGTGAATATATTTGTCTAAGATAGGGATAACAACACATTTCCTACTTACATTTTAAGATTAAAACGGTAACTATATTTGGATATTGCTCCATTTTTTTTTCACAGAAATGATACAAAATAAAGATGAACATTGAGTTATATAGCACTTTATTATGTGAATAACACAAATCGTAATTTTGTTATCATCAATAGCTCTTTTCATATCTGTAGACATTTCTATTGATAAGCATTATTTTATATTACAAAAATAATAATTTCATTAATGCACTATTTAATTAATGAAGTGATTAGACCAACATGCCATTTAAACGGTTGTATTAGAATTGTTAGTCCATGTTTTTCCTTTTTTACACCCAATTTTTTTTAAACTTAGAAATAAATATACATATAAAACAAACTGCAAAACCGTTTTATAATTTAATTGTTGAACTAAAAAAGTTACTTAAATCTTCCTCAAATGATAAAATAGGAATTTTCATGGGCGAGAGAAATTGTAAAAGTTGATTTACTCCTAACGATGAGATAACGCTAGAGAGAAATAGAGCACGCCGAAGGAGCGACCCTTCCAAATTTCCGGATATGACTGTGGTTTCCTGTTTGATATTTCGTTATCTATCAAATGAAACAAACGAAATATTAAAGGACCCCGCACATTTTATATTGAAAAAGGTCTTCCCGTCAAATTTGCTGAAAATTTGGGAAATTGTTCGTTTTGTACCCCTGATCAAAAGTGTCAATGGGGTCGAAGCTCAAAATGCCCATCTTCGGGCTCTACGGCCATTTTTAGTGGCCAAAAACGGCAAAAATTCATTTTTTTCAATTTCATGTTTAATGCTTGCACAGTTCCTTAAGTTTTCATTAAGTTGTATGCGTGTGAGTATTTTATGTAGGAATATGTCCATGTCCATATGTCCAATTATATGTGTGTATATGTATTTGTGTGAGTGGGTTTTTCTTTGTACCCGCTTCGCACTTGCTGAGAGCCGCCAGATCTTGCGCTTTCTCTCTAGGGTTTCAGCGTGTCTTCTCTTTCGTTTTATTTACATTCTTTCTCGAGAAATCCGCTTCAGTTATGAACTGCGAACTCTTGGAAAATCTTTGGCAACTCTTGGGAACTCTTTGAAAAAATGCATGAGAGTTCCGAGTTCATTGAAGGTTATTACAACCACAAAATAATATTGAGACCGTGTGAATTAAATCTTGTATAATTGTGCATTCAAAAACCCTCTCACACAAATACATATACACACATATAATTGGACATATGGACATGGACATATTCCTACATAAAATACTCACACGCATACAACTTAATGAAAACTTGAGGAACTGTGCAAGCATTAAACATGAAATTGAAAAAAATGAATTTTTGCCGTTTTTGGCCACTAAAAATGGCCGTAGAGCCAAAGATGGGCATTTTGAGCTTCGACCCCATTGACACTTTTGATCAGGGGTACAAAACGAACAATTTCCCAAATTTTCAGCAAATTTGACGGGAAGACCTTTTTCCATATAAAATGAGCGGGGTCCTTTGTTACGTCAAACGAGCTGCTCCTATTCTGTATGAATGATTGATGAAAATGTGTCAAAACATTGATTCTACGAAGACGTTTTTGAGCGCCAAATTTAATATTTATAATAGAGAAAATTAGATAGAATAAAAAACCGTGCGGAACGTTTTTATGTTTTCAGAGTTAGTTAAAAAATGTAAATTGCTCGAAAGCCCGAAATTTTCGAAAAAATCTAGTTTCTAAAGCACTATGAATTTGCTAGTGTTCCGTTTACAATAACCCAAATTAACCCAAAATATCTTTAATATTTCAATATAATAACTTCTTTATTATTTCCGTCAATTTTAAAATAAAACACCTATGTTTTTAACGTTGCTTAATAATCATTAATTAAGATAAAGAATGCAATTAATCCAAAACATCAAGAATAGGTTACCAATCTAGAATAACTGAGATTAAAATACTTTAGTTTCAAGGTCTAGACAGTTAGTTCGTAGTGTAGTGCAACATTAGACGCAACCTGGAAGATCAAAATACTGATTTAATCAACTTATTCAAACAAGCGGTAGGAACTGATAAATGTGTGGTTAAAATAGAGGGCACTACTGAGAAAGGTGACGGTTTTATGGGAGATATAATTTTTGCAAAAGTATCTTTAGAAGAACCTAATCAAAATGGATCAGAAATACACTTGGTTAGTAATCAGTAAAAGTGTGCCAAAGGTACAAGATTTTGTGTCTGATTCTTTTAGAAGAGAAATCGATTTCTATACGAAAATAATGCCCATTTTTAATAATTTTCAACGGAGCCAAAATATTAAAGATCCTTTCAACGCTCTAGCAAAATGTTACAAAACGATCAAAAATCAGAACCAAGAAATAATTGTATTAGAAAATATGAGAATAAAGGGGTATGACAGGGATCCACGACAGGTTCCATTCAACATCAATCACACAAAATTATTATTAAAAACATATGCTAAGTTCCATGCTGTTTCATTTGCTCTTAAAGACCAAAGGAAGGTTATTTTTAATAAAATCTCTGATTTGTATACTTCCTTTCCGTTTGCAGAAAAACTTGATCACTCAGAACAATTCAAAATTTAATTAATGCTGGAAGAAAGGATTTGAGTGACAAATTTAAAAATGTACAAAAGGCTTGTATAATAAACACTATTAGAGATATTTTGATGGATATTCCAGAAGAAATAGTTGTCACTCATGGTGATTCTCATAACAATAACTTTCTCTTTCAATACAAGGTAAAAATTGTCTAAATTTAAGATGTATTCAGCACATCCTACATTAAATTTAAAGATTTTTTTATTTATTTTATAATCTGTATTTATACAAATAGTAGAACGACACCAAGTCATAAATTTGTCATGTATAAGACGAAAAACAATAAAAAACGATTCTTTTTATTTCTAACTAACCTAATGTTAAATTATTGTTATCACTGAAATAAGAATACACATGCTACGAAAAGTAACTCTTAACTTTTAAATTTTAGTGAACTTCTGCTGATCTTTAGTGAATTTCTACGGAAAACATTGCGTTGTCTGTAGTAAATCATTAAACAGCTTCATACATCGAGAGCTCTAAAAAGAAAATTTCCCACAATAATAAATTTTTTTATGGAAAATAAAAAAAAAGAAATATAGTATTTTCTCATTCACGTCTAATAAATCTCCTATTAAATAAAATTGTGTTGCAGAACGGCGGCAAAGATCTTCCTTCAAATGTGGTTCTCTTGGATTTCCAAATGTCTGCTTTACGGTCTGCAATGTTAGATTTAGGTTACTTTTTATATACGACGTCTTCAAAAGAGGTACTTTCCAACTTTACCGAAATTATGGAGTTTTACTACAAGGAACTTTCTTCTTCTTTGGCGGAATTGGGAACCGATATTAACAGAGTGTATCCAATAACTATAATGTGGGAGCATTGGAAAAAATACTCATTTTTTGGAATTATTATAGCTAGCAACTTATTGGAGATATTTTATGCAGATAATCCACCAAATAGTGAAAACTTTACACAAAATGTTGAACAGCTTTTCGGCGAGATCAATGAAACTAAAACAAAGGCGTATTTAGAACGTTTGGTATTTATAACAGAACATTATTTTAATTTTAACGAAAATTTTTGATTTTTGATTTAGATTAAAAATAATTTTAGTTACTAAAGACTAGTTAATTATGATTTTTATCCAAACAATTTTGACATTTTATATATTTAATGTTTTACAGAAAAATATTTAAACGTAAAAAGGTATGACTTTTGAAAAAATTTTATGTTGGCTTATTTTTATTTTTCTTAAATGCGGGACGTCTTCAACTACTAAAATCATTATTAGTCATATATTCTGTTTTAGCCTTTTTATTGTTTCCCGGTGGCAATTTAGGCGCTGCACTTTTAATTAGAACCAAACAATAAATGTTTGAGTAGAAGAATCACCTTCTACATTTACACTTTACACTTTACATTTTGTAATTTCTTGCAGACAATAAATGCAGCAAGAGCTATAAAAGATGTATTTGAAATCATATCTGGATGATTTAACTAAAAGAATATTAGTAGATAATTAGGATAACATGTCTGAAGTACTTATTAAAATATATTTTATATAATTGTAAATAATGAATCGAAATGAGAGGATAAGATGAACAACTTTCAGCCTAATACCGCGTCCACACTAAACAGACCAAACAGAAACAGGAAACAAAACAAAAACACAACTTTTTAATAACTTTCAAAGCAACAAAACAATTTTGAGACGATAGACGGGAACCGCAATTTTTGCAAATTTCAGAGAGAAAAAGAGAGCCGAAATGTTTCAGTTTTGTTGCAGAATTGTTGAAAATATCTAAGTTTCTGTTTAGTATTTAAGCGGTATAAGAGAGATAAAAAAATAAAAACACGGCGTCAAAAATTTTTAGACTTAGTCGTACAATACACTTCACCTAACGAAAGTCAAAGCCGATTTGTCTAGCTCTTTAAAAAAATCGTTTGTGTTGATAATAATTGCCAGACTGGATGCATATTTCTTTCCAGCATAAAGTTTGGGGCGGTAGTCCGAAGGGGTTAAGTCTGGCAAGTAGGGTGTATGAGACAGTAATTCTAGTAAGTAGTAAGTCTAGTTCATTAATTTTTGCCATCGCATTAATGATCTTGTGACAAAGCGTATTGTTTCATAGAACAAATATTTTTCTTTTCGAAATTCTACAATTTTCTCTGGCAGCTGAAGAAAGTAAGCATAACATTACCCATTAATTATTTATTTATTATGTTTTACATTTTTTACACCCAATTTTTTTTAAACTTAGAAATAAATATACATATAAAACAAACTCCTTATATATATATATATATATATATATATATTGTGCCTCATTATATATAAAGCTAAATTATTCTATTTTTGATACTAATGTTAATCGATACATTTGATCACCATATAAACTTTTTGGATATTTTTTAATACTTCCAAATTGTTTCAGTTCATCAATTTTCTTAAAGTGCATTTTATACTTATCGTATTGATATAATTCAATTTTATAATTATTGGAAAATACAGCATATTTTTCACATATTTCTAATCGGCAATTATTCCTAAAAACGTTAACACTTACAACAAGTAATTCTTTTACATTTTCTGGAACCCAATACATTTGATAAGTTATATCATTAATTTCAAAATTTAAATTTGTGTTAAATTGTAAGTTTATATCATGTATTCTGTAGAAATGCTCCTGTAATTCTTCTGTTGTCACTTTTAACTTATTATTGTCTCTTTCACATCCGATAGGGCATTCGTAATGTCTCTTGGGACATCTTTGTTTGTGTCGTAAGTACTCCAAATAAGTAGTTCTTTCATTACATCCACTCCAATCGCAAGAAAACGGTAAATTGCTGAAAATGCTGTTCAAGCTAATAAATTGAACTGTATCGCTATTACAACCCTCACATCTACTTATTGAACAGTGTTTACAAGAAATGTGGCTTTCAATATTACATATATATATTTCGTCATTTATTTTTATAGGACTTTTACAATTATGACAATTTAATGGTAATTTAAAAAATATATTCATGATTTGCTTTATTACAGTTTCAAAAGTTGGCTGGTCATCTTTTGTAATCACTGTGTCCGGAATTTCATCCAACACAGAATTATTAATAGTTCTAATTATCAATCTGACGTTTGGATAGCTCTTAAGGTTGTAGTAATTTGATTTTGTTATATCTCTTTGAAGAAGGGTTTTATATTTGTAATAAAAATCTTTATTTTCAAGAAATAAATCTATTTCATAATTTTTAGGAAAAATTGCAGATGTTTCATAAACTTTTATATAGGTCCCTCCATCTCTAACGACATTTATGTGAAGCATTTCATGAAGTTCGTCTGTTATCCAGTAGATGTCATTTGTTTCTTTTAAGGAAAAATCTAGTACTTTTCCAAATTTTAAAGGGGCGGAATTACAATCATACCAATGATTTAATAATTCTTCACGATTTCCTTTAAATTGACAACTATCCTTTGGGCAATGATATTGCCTTTTACAACAAATTTGTTTATAAGAATGAAAAAATAAATTTTGTATTTTAAAGTGTGTAAAAAATTCTTTATTAGAAGATATGTGTAGGAAGAAATATATAAATTTCTTTAGTCAGGAAAATGTCAAGCGCTTTCGGCAATGCAATGCCATCATCAGGACAAACTGAAAAGATTTTTTAAAATTATTGGTAAAGAATAGTACATTAAGCGAATAAAAATACTTACAAAAAAGGCCAAAAAACTAGTAGAGGGTAGTAAAGTTGGTTATAAATATCTTTAAAGGACATTTACGCCGATACAAAACATCTTGATTAACTTATTTATAAAAAACGACATCTATATAGTAAAAAGTAACATTTTAACATTTTAAGGTTTTGGTCATTGGGCCAAGCCTGTTAGTTGTCTTAATAATGAACCACTTCGTTTGCCCCCCTGTTTTCAACACTCATTTTAAATAACTAACTACCGGTCAACACACTCTTCTTTCCTACCCCCTCCCTCATTTTATGAATGTCTCATAAATTGTTCTTCCTTCTCATTATCCTGGCCTCTTACCTTTTTCTCACTCAAAATTAACCTTACTCTAGTTTATAACTTTGTCATAAACTTCATGGTTTGAGAAAAAAAAGTTTTTATTTTAAACTTTTCTAATTCTACGTATTTTCATGTTTTTAAAACACTTGTTGTGTCTTATTAAGACAACTAACAGGCTTGGCCCAATGACCAAAACCTTAAAATGTTAAAATGTTACTTTTTACTATATAGATGTCGTTTTTTATAAATAAGTTAATCAAGATGTTTTGTATCGGCGTAAATGTCCTTTAAAGATATTTATAACCAACTTTACTACCCTCTACTAGTTTTTTGGCCTTTTTTGTAAGTATTTTTATTCGCTTAATGTACTATTCTTTACCAATAATTTTAAAAAATCTTTTCAGTTTGTCCTGATGATGGCATTGCATTGCCGAAAGCGCTTGACATTTTCCTGACTAAAGAAATTTATATATTTCTTCCTACACATATCTTCTAATAAAGAATTTTTTACACACTTTAAAATACAAAATTTATTTTTTCATTCTTCACATAGTGTGTACGCACCTCCACGTAACCTTTTGTTACTCTTCTATTTCAAATTTGTTTATGGTTTATAAATTGTAAACATTTTATCTTTTTGTTACATTTTGGCCAATCACAATATACACTAACATTTTCATATTCCATTTTTACATTTATCCATTCATTTTTACAGTTAGTTTCGCATTGTTTGCAATAATCTTTCAAGCAACATATACAACTAAAATGACTTTGTGGACATATCGAAATATCATTTTTGTTGATTATTTGTTGATTGCAGTTGCAACATTTAACAACAGTCTTAGAAAATATATTGAGAAGTTGCTTGAAAACTTTAGTAAAATTATCATTTATTGATTTATATCGACTGACACTATATTTGTAGTCATTATTTGCTTTACTTGTTCCTTCTTTAGTATGAACGTGTTTTGTGTTTATTCTGATTCCTCCAAAAAGTATATTGGAATTCAACTGCTTCTCAGTAAAACCTAAATCTATTTCTAAATAGTTTCCAAAATCAATAGAATCTGAAATATAATTTATATTTATTTTAGGACTGAAAATTATAAAACAATAATTTTTATCCTTTCTTCTAGAATGTGAGCTTTCTACTCTCAGTTTTTCACCAACACAATTTAAGTATATTATGACTAAATCGTCATCTAGTGGACAAAGAATTTTATTAAGTCCGGAATTTTTCTCAATATTAAAGACACAATCTTCAGCAAGCGAGTTTAAATGACATCTTTTGTAATGCTGAATTAATTGGCAACCATTTCCTAAGAATTTGCACTCGAAATAAGGACATATGTAGTAATGTTCAAACTTGCAAAGATCTTCATGATTCTTCATTTCTTCAGAATAAGATGTGACAACTTTACAGCCATTGTAATGATGTACACATTTAAAATCATATTGTTCCGCTAATATATTGTATAGAGAATTTGGTAAAAAATTACTTTCAGCACAATTCCTCCTTCCACATATAATTTCGCTGTTCGATTTGATTCTGACAGGTCCAATAGATAAATAATTCAAACATCTTGTACAAGTTTGAGCATTAAGAATGTTATTTGGCAATAAGGTAACGTTATCTGTCGATCCCTACAATTGGAAAAATAAATTGTTAAAAAAAATTTTTATTAAAAAATATCTTCGTACACAAAAACTTTATTGTAATCAGTATCTGTAAAGATTTTTTGTTGCAGCTCTAATATTTGCAAAATTAAACAGGAAACTATCGAAGCAAAATACTAATAGTACTAAATGACAGAATTATTAAATTGTTATTTACCGTTTCAGTGTTAAGCGACAAAAATTTTTGTTTAAAAAATGCTGCTGCCTTTTCTACCGTCCAAACTGGATCGCTAATTGGAATCCTTTCATAAGAATCTTCTTCGTACCATGGCAATTGCACTAAAAATATTACACATATTTTTATATGAGAAATCAAACATGATACGTATTCTAATTTAATTTAAAGTTGTCTATAATTATTCATTTTCATTCATCAAACTGTTAAAAGACCTGTCCATTTCTTCGAGACTATTAAATAAGACATTTTTCAGTAGAAATCATTTTATGGACTGTTGTTGATTTATAACTAGATATAATTGTTGAGCCGCTCGGTAGTTTTTAGAAAAAGTATATACAGGTACTTACTTAATTCGTTTTCGTGACTTCTATTTGAACAATCTTCTTCCATGATTAATTAAGTTCTAGTATGGATAACTGCAATATAAAAACATCTTAAATAAAACGTCCAAAGAAATATCTTCATAACCTTACTTTATCAAACATGTAAATTGGCAAAACCATAATTCAGCCTAAAATAAAGTATTAGAACAATATTTTTATATAACCAGAAAACATCATAATAATTTTCGAAACGAATAATGTAAAACCCTTAAAATCAAATAACCGTATTTACCTATAAAAGTAAATCATCAAAACCGTACTTTATCCAACAGATGACGTCACACTAAACGTCACCGATATAAATGACCGAGATAGAAGAGCATGCCCACTCAGATACAACTGTCACTCCAGTGAAAATGATTGATGGACCGTCCGATAGTTGGCAATGTAGAGGTTCCGACAGATTGCTCTTAAATTACACTAACATATTTTCTACCGCCATATAGATGGCACTATAGATTTTTCGAAATTTTCTGGAAACTATTTGAAACTATTTAAAAATTTATACATTTGCTTAAGTGGATGTATCCATAGCTTTTGTGATTGCGCAATTTTTTTATAAAAATGAAGTTCTGCAGGATAGTGAATTGCAATGAAAATAACAAAACTCAAATTCTGCACAAATTTCCTAAAGGTAAGAATGATATTCATTATTTATTATTACAAAATCATGCAAATGATATTAGTGTAGCTAACAGAAATTATTTGTTTAGTAAACAAAGTGACTGGCAAAATTAGGGTCAAAAAATCGGCCGAAGCCACTGCGAACCCTGAAGTACTGACTAGATCCTTAGAAAATCTGACTAGTATCTATATTTGTAGGAAGCCCAATAATAGGTTGGCCCTAACAGCCGTGCCTACTTTGTTTCTACTTGGTAATTTTAGTTTTTTAATCATACTTTTATAATAAGCATTATTTTATATTACAAAAATAATAATTTCATTAATTCACTGTTTTAGTTAATGAAGTGATTATACCGACATGCCGTTTCAAACGGTTGTATTAGAATTATTAGTCCATGTTTTCCGTCTTTTACACCCGATATTTTTAAACTTATAATAGAAATAAATGTACATTTAAAAAAACCTTAAAACCTTTTTATAATTTAATTAGGAAATGAACTAAAAAAGTCACTTCAATAAAAGTTTCCTTGTTTTCATTTATTTATGTTCAGTATCTTTAATACTTTTATGATGATATGACGTCATTAACTCTTAGTTTAAATGTACTATCTATCCTGTACTTTTTAGTAAATTTTGCCTTGTAATTTGTTATAAAACAGATAGGTACCTGATATTTATTTTTTCACAATAGTTTTTAAATTTTATAAAGATATGTAATATAAACAATTATTCTTATTTATTACTTTATTTTACAAAAAATTATGTCCTCCTTTTATATCAAGATAGCAATTTTTTATTTAATTAATTTTGAAATATTTATTTATTTATTTATTAGTATTTTCTTATTATTATATTGTATTTTCTTTTGACATATATCAATACCCTATGTAGTTGACACACAAAAAAAATAATATAAAAATATATCTTTTTCAATTGAGTTATGATAAAATACGTAGGGTGCTAGGTAAGTTTTAAGAATAACAAATAAAAACAAATATTTATCGAAAATAACTTTGTTTTTCAAAATATTCTCCATTTAATTAAGACACTTTTACATGCATTTGAACCAATTTTAGAAGCATTTTTCCCAATTGTTCCACCGTAACAATTGCCAGAAGATTATTTAAAAAGGTTTGGAATATCGTAGAATATTAAGATAAGTATACCTTATCTTTTACATTTTAGTATAATTTTATATTAGTGCTCCCAAGGCAAACTTGCACTGAATACTTAAAAATTGTACTTTGTCCCAAGTACTAAAAAATAATACTAACACTATTTAGATGTTGATTATATCAGATGAATTGGATTTAATAACCAGTCAAATAAAATACTTGTAATGCGTTTTCAACTTTGTGACGGAGAGTTAAAAAAAATGTCACTACTTTTATTAAATGTCAAAAATGCTTAAATGTATTTACAATAAGTGTTGCTAGATTGAATCTAATATTACGTTAAACAGTTTGTATTAAAACAGTAAATAATTAAATAGATGTTGCAATAACCAACACCCCTTCTCAACATGTAATTAATTATATTTAAGCATTAATTAATCCAAACTCTTTGGTATGTTTAGCCAACTTAGGTCCATCTAATGGTTTTGTTAATACGTCGGCCATCATATTACTGGTAAGACAGTAAATAGCTGCTATCTGTTGCTTCTTAATTAAATCATGTATGTACTTGTATTTTAAATCGATGTGCTTCACTCTTTGATTACAAGTTTTATCGGTTAGTAGTTTTATACAACCTTGATTGTCCTCAAACACTTTCACGGGAGTTTTGATTTCTTGACCAAAATCAATTAATACTCGATGTATCCAGATAAGATCACGTACAGCCTCCGAAAAAGCGATGAATTCAGCTTCGGTTGAGGATAAAGATACGGATTCTTGTTTACGACTAACCCATGCAATTAAGGCTCCATTGAAAATAAAACAATATCCTGTATTAGATTTTCTATCTACAGAATCGCCACCCCAATCTGCATCGACATAACATTCGAAACCTCCATCGTTGTCATAATTACCAAGTTTCAATTTTAATGATTTGGTTGCTTTTAAATATCTGAAGACACGTTTTACCTCGTTCCAATCACATATTCTGGGTTTGCTTACTCTTCTTGCAAGTATTGATGTTGCAACGGAAATGTCTGGTCTTGTGTTTGTAGATAGATACAACAGTGATCCAATTGCACTTCTGTATATCTCTTGTGATTCAAATGAATCTTGATTCATCGTTTCACTCAAATAACCTGGGTTCATTGGAGTTACCGAATCTTTTGCATCAGTTAAATTGAATTCGATAGCTTATTCATAATGTATTTTTCTTGGTTCATATAAAATGTACCTTTGTCATCACGACTAAATTGTACTCCAAGATAATACTTCAAATTGCCTAAATTTTTAATTATTAATTTGGCATTCATCAATGATTCAAAACTGTCAATCATGTTTAAATTAGTAGCGCAAGCAACAATATCATCAACATGATTTGATATATATATTATATGTCCATCTGTTTCTTTTGAATATAAACACGGATCATTTTCGCTCTGTATATAATCATTTTGTTTCATGATTGAGTCAAACTTTTTATTCCATTCATTGGCTCCTTGTTTTAAGCCATATAAGTTTTTTATAAGTTTACATACCTTATCACCATTGCCAATTATGTAACCCTTTGGCTGTTTCATGTAAACTTGATGTGATAAGTCGCCATTCAGATATGCTGTTTGGATGTCAAAATGTTGAACAACCATTTTCTGTTTTCCAGCCACAGTCAAAAGAATTTTTAGTGTCGTCGGATTAGCCACAGGAGCAAAAACTTCGTCGTAGTCGCGACCATATTTTTGGGAAAATCCTTGAGCTACAAGACGTGCTTTATACTTCACGATGTTTCCTTCTTGATCAGTTTTCGTTTTGTATACCCATTTGCATCCGATCGCACTGGCATCAGGAGGTAATTTTGTTAATTCCCAAGTACCAAAATTATTTAGAGACTGCATTTCTTCATCCATAGCCATTTTCCAATTTACAGAATTTGATCCATTAATGGCTTCATCGTATGTAATAGGATCTTGATTTACATTATGTGTTACTTTGTATGCTTCCATAATTAGACGATTTGGTGGTATGCCCTTATTCGATCTATTTGAGCGTTGTGGTCACAATTTGCTATTTTAATATTGCTTGACAGTTCAGTCATTTTTTGAATATCAATTAGGTTTCGGTGCCCAAGTATCTTATGCCATTCATGTATGCATTTTGAATGAATTGTGTTCACCGTTTGTAGAGCAGTATGCTTTGATGTTACTTTATACACACAATTCTTGCACTTCACTTCCATTATAGTCATTTTATTCTTCATGATACGGCAGCTTTCACCTTTAAATATGACAGTACAGCCATTTTTCGCTAATTTTCCGACCGATAACAGATTACATTGGAGTCCTGGTACGAATAAAACATCCTTCATATGGATTGATACCTTATTATTATTCATTTCAACCAGTCCATGACCATTTATTGTCAGTACTTTTCCATCAGCCAATGTAACTGTATCTGAATTTGAATTAGTCAAATGCTTGAAAAGTGTTTCATCGTTGCACATGTGTGCAGATGCACCGGAATCAACGCACCATTCTTTATCATTTGATTTATTTTGATTTACCATCATGCATACAAACGATTTATTGTCATTCACATTTAATTGAGCTGCATTTGCTTGATTCAACTCAGAATCCGTTTTCTTTTTCCAGTTAGCAAATTTTCGACAATCGTTTTTAATGTGTCCCTTTTTCTTGCAAAAGAAACAATATGCTTTGGTACTATCAAATTTTGATTTGTTGATTTTCACTTCAAGAGCACATTCATTACTTTCATTTGTTGTCATTACATCTAATCTACGTTGATATTCTTCGATTAGTTTGTTTTTCACCAGTGTTTTTGTCATATCGGCTTCCGGACGTGACTCTAGCGCTGTGATTAACACGCCGTAACTTTCTGGCAAACTAGACAAATATAATGCAACAGATAATGCTTCAGCTATTGGTTCACCAAGAGTTGTCAATTGATCCATACATTCGTCCATAGCATTTAAATGTGTTTGCATATTTCCACCTTCAGATAATATCAATCGACATAACCGCCTTAAATATCGAACTTTGTAGGATAAAGTTGACTTTTGATGATATTCTCGTAAAGACTCTCACATTGCTTTTGCTGTTGTATGATTTCGTATATGAATAATTATATATTATATAATAAATACATGCTCGTGCTTTACCGTCCTTTTTATTCCATGCCGCTAATGTAATAACCAGTCAAATAAAATACTTGTAATGCGTTTTCAACTTTGTGACGGAGAGTTAAAAAAAATGTCACTACTTTTATTAAATGTCAAAAATGCTTAAATGTATTTACAATAAGTGTTGCTAGATTGAATCTAATATTACGTTAAACAGTTTGTATTAAAACAGTAAATAATTAAATAGATGTTGCAATAACCAACATTAGAGACGTAGTATCGAATTAATAAGCAGGCAAAACTTAACTTTTTTATGAAAGAAAATTTACCCAAGATATAAAAAAAATGTTTCCGCCTATATTTCCCAAAAGGGCTAGTTCCCAGTTTCTAGCGTCTCAAAGTTAACATATCGCATGTGTTAAACGAACTATAAAAATCCACAATATTTTTTTGGAATTGGAATTAATTTATAACTTTCTGAATTCTACAACCCCGAAAACGGCGTTGCCAAATTGAAATAAAATTGTATCAAGATATGAGTTTTAAATTGACATTATATACTTGTTATTTAATAATGGTAATTATTATAACATGACTGTTAGTCACAAATACATTTATATATGATGCTAATTATTATTATATTCAATATGGTTATATTGACTTATAACTAATAAAAATATGGAGGTACAATGTTCAAGTAAAAAATATGGGTATATATTAATAGACTTCACTTGTTATGAATATATTTTTTTTTGATGGCTATATACAAAATTTTTATTTTAAAATAAAAATTAAAAAAATTGGCATCAATGTGAAGAAACGCTAGTACCCGGAAAAATTGTTTTCTGAGTGCCTATTCTCAAAACAGAGAGCGGAACTTACATTTTTTTTCATTATCTACACTTTTGTCAAAGTATATTTCATTCTTTGTTTTCCAGAAATGATCTACTACAGGACACTTGAAGGTTTTTTAGCCTAATATAGGCCTTTTTCCTTGTGAAGCGGCGATCAAATAACTGACAAGAACTCATAATTACTTCTATCAAGTATTTATTCACACATTTATACACTGTTCTCCACAAATCTTGACATAACAAAATTATGTAAAGTTTTTTTAACTAGTTTTCACATTTATCGCAGTACCTGCTTAAAATATTTTTAGTAAACTCTTCCTTTTTGCAGATTCAGGGCCAATTGACCAATACACCAATAAACACAAATGTTAGTTTTGTTGTGTAGTGAAGAAATTCATCAAGATAATAAACGAAACAATGCTACCGAAATTGCAACAATTTTGTAATGAATCCATTGCTCCAGAAATTGTACGAGATTGTATAGGGAGAGGACAAAAATGCATTGATCCCTATATTTGGGAAGCAATTTTGAAATATTAGAAAAAAAGGTGGCAGTGAATTATCCTACAGGAAACTGACTAAGGTCTTTTTAAAAAGAGTATAAAGTATGGAATATTTTCAATTCATACAGTTCTGTTTGTTGATTTACTTAATTGTAGTCACATTTAAGGGTCCTGGCATACAGAAAGAAGTAAATATGTGTATTTATGGATAGATTCCACAAAGTAATGGTAGAAATTGATCATTAAAATGAATGCAAATACAAAAAAAAATAAGTAGAAACTTTAATTATATTAAATAACAAATTTAAAACTATTTTCACACTTAACAACACCAGAGTTTTTTACATTTTTAAATTATAAATCAAATTCCGTTTTATAATTTTGAAGATCTAAGACACCCTTTATATTTCACTTATGTTTCTAAAAATGACAATATATTTTACTTTTCTCTTTAAAACTAACTTTACATTTTTCAAATATTTCCAATGAATATTCTGTTAAGTTTCAAAGATACAAATTATTGTTATAAATATTATTACAATTTGTTATTAAACATTTGTTTGGAATACTAAATAAAATCATGTTTACTATAAGTAATTATTTTATGATACGCCTATGCGTTTAAAAGATATACCGATCGTACATTGCCACAAAAAGTTTTGTAAGGACTGATTAAATTATGAACGTATTGAAATAAATCCATTATTCGAGAACTTTTCGTTGACGCGTTAAGTCTAAAATGAAATAATTGTGTTTAATTCAATATTAATTCAAAATTTAGTAGTTTATTAGTTTAAAAAATAAAATAGATTTCAATTTTTCATTTTCTATTTTTCGATTCGATGGATCTAGTGCGGGATTTGATCCCATTAATTTCGCGTGTGTGAAATGCCCTTTTGGATAGTTCTTCTAGAAAGAGAAGGTAAGAAAAATAATTTTTTTTCGATATTTTAAATTTAGAAATGAAATTGAACTGAAAAATTAGAAAAAAAATTAATTGGTTAATTTTTCAAAATTTTAAGCACTCTTAGCAATTTTATTTAATATTCTTTAGTTTATTATGGTAGTTTAAATAAAATAATAGATTGTTTGCAGTAACAAATAGAACTTTTAATTTTATATCAAATAGGTATTTTTTCCGTTTAATAATTAAATAATCTAATTTTTTTAATTTATAATTACCTTATTTATACCGATATATTTACAGTAGTACTAATCGATTTTCCTTAATTTTACATATTTTTAGTTTTTTTTAAACGATTTTTCAACTTAGAAAACTTCTTTGTTCTACACTTATTTATACAATGATTCATTTAAATTTAAAAAGGAATTATCGAATGCATGAAATTGTTTTTTTTTGTTTCCAGAATTTCTTCAATTTCGATTTCGCCAGAAAAGGTAGGCAAATTGGGTTATACATGGTCTTTTGATTTCTTCTTTAATTAAATTTATTTTATCTAAAAATAGTTCGATCTTCACTAAATATTAATACAACAGATCTAATATAGAGGGTGATAAATAATTATTATATTCTTAATCTCTTCGTATATGAAATCATTAAGGATTGTTCTATTTTTACATTTTTTATTCTGTCGCATATTCGTACACGGTTTCTAAAAAGTGAGTGATATACAGTGTGTTCGACGACAGAAAGACTTCAAAAGGTAAGCGAACTTTTTACATTCTGTGCATATATTTTATACACAGTTTGTGAAAGGTGAATTATATACAGTGTATTCAATTATAGAGAATCTTCGAAACGTAAGTTGAATATTTTAATTATTTTTACATTTTGTGCGTATACTTTATACACAGATTGTAAAAATACATTGATATTCACTGTGTTCAATGGCAGAGAGTCTTCGAAAGAAAATGAACATATTTAAATTTTTTACATTTTGTGAGTATATTTTACACACAGATTGTAAAACGTTAGTGATATTCACTGTGTTCGATGGAAAGATAAGTGAACCTTTTAAAATTTGAAAGAAAATGAACATATTTAAATTTTTTACAATTTGTGAGTATATTTTATTCACAGATTGTAAAAAGTTAGTGATGTTCACTGCGTTCAATGGCAGAGAGTCTTCGAAAGAAAATGAACATATTTAAATTTTTTACATTTTGTGAGTATATTTTACACACAGATTGTAAAAAGTTAGTGATATTCACTGTGTTCAATGGAAAGATAAGTGAACCTTTTAAAATTCGAAAGAAAATGAACATATTTAAATTTTTTACAATTTGTGAGTATATTTTACACACAGATTGTAAAACGTTAGTGATATTCACTGTGTTCGATGGAAAGATAAGTGAACCTTTTAAAATTTGAAAGAAAATGAACATATTAAAATTTTTTACAATTTGTGAGTATATTTTATTCACAGATTGTAAAAAGTTAGTGATGTTCACTGCGTTCAATGGCAGAGAGTCTTCGAAAGAAAATGAACATATTTAAATTTTTTACATTTTGTGAGTATATTTTACACACAGATTGTAAAAAGTTAGTGATATTCACTGTGTTCAATGGAAAGATAAGTGAACCTTTTAAAATTCGAAAGAAAATGAACATATTTAAATTTTTTACAATTTGTGAGTATATTTTACACACAGATTGTAAAACGTTAGTGATATTCACTGTGTTCGATGGAAAGATAAGTGAACCTTTTAAAATTTGAAAGAAAATGAACATATTAAAATTTTTTACAATTTGTGAGTATATTTTATTCACAGATTGTAAAAAGTTAGTGATGTTCACTGCGTTCAATGGCAGAGAGTCTTCGAAAGAAAATGAACATATTTAAATTTTTTACATTTTGTGAGTATATTTTACACACAGATTGTAAAAAGTTAGTGATATTCACTGTGTTCAATGGAAAGATAAGTGAACCTTTTAAAATTCGAAAGAAAATGAACATATTTAAATTTTTTACATTTTGTGAGTATATTTTACACACAGATTGTAAAAAGTTAGTGATATTCACTGTGTTCAATGGAAAGATAAGTGAACCTTTTAAAATTCGAAAGAAAATGAACATATTTAAATTTTTTACAATTTGTGAGTATATTTTACTCACAGATTGTAAAAAGTTAGTGATATTCACTGCGTTCAATGGCAGAAAGTCTTTGAAAGATAAGTGAAAGTTTTACTAAAATATTAACTAATGGGGGCTTTATTTTTATTTATGTTGAAAATTTTCGCAAACCCCCTCTATGAATAAAAGAAATCAAAAGACACAAAATTATTACTAACAACTCTGTAAATTTTGCCTAATTGTCGTATATTATTTACAGTTTGATTTATATTATATAAAAACAATTAATTCAAAAATAATTTTATTTCAATGTGTGTTAAAATTAGCAAAAAAAAATGAAATATTAAAATTTCATGATATTAATTTTTTAATAAATTTTAAATGTAGGCAAAATGTACAGGGCTATATAATTTAAAAGGTGCTTCCTTCGTCTTCAACTAGAGAGATCTACAGAGTGCTGCAGAACTAAAGATTTATTTATACTAATTTTTCTACTTCTCTCTCTATGGCGTGTTTATTTTGTGTTAGTTCTTCTATGCAAAAGTTTGTCATGTTAGGCCAAGAATGAAAAAAACAGTTCACTTTCAAAAATAAACGAGAGGGGGAGATACCATAACCAAAGAGATTTAATAGATTAATTACTAAAAGAATTTTCTCTACTTTTTTAGGACCACTTGCGTACAATACGCCGACATATAGCCAGGAAACACATAGATAATGACGTCATTCCTAAAGCATTTCGTCCTAGCAGTACACTCTTAGCTTTACAAGAACAAATGTTTCTGGAACTCGACAGATTGAAACCAGTCAAGTCTACTAATACCCCAATTTCCCGGGTATTCCCAATTGTAATTGCATTAAAGTCAAATGGAAAATTAAGAATATGAGCAGATTTTAACGTTACTATAAACAAGTATGTCAAAATGGAAGGCACTCCTTCTTTTTCCCTGATTTCCATTGAACACTAGTGCACCTCTAGTGGGGGCACTCTGTCGGACTCGCAATTGGTCAGACTTGTGTCCAAAGCAAACAAATGCAATAAAGGGGAAGAAAGTCAGATTTGTTCTGGAAACTCGGAAACTGAAGTTTGGTCATCATCAGTATTTATGTTATTTATTGAGATTTCTTCGAGGGATCTTCTTCTGTTTCTCCGTTATTGATTGAAGTTATTTTCTCGATTTGGAAGGATTTTTCTATTTCCCTGATTTTCGTAGAAGTTTTTTTCTATTTTTCTGAAGGGGCTCTTCTTCTTTTCCTGTTGTTATATTTTCGTTTTTGCATGAACTAATAGTTTTCCAGGGTATTTTAATAAGGAAATTAAGAATTTTCTATTTTATGAAAAATATTTAGAAAATATTAATTTCAAAAAATAAAAATATTTGACATTTCATATTTTTAGAATAAACTTATTTATTTTTATATATTTTTTTAATACATCTGTAACAACCACTTTCGTTCATTAAGGAAATAGCACAAATCTTTATTGGGCAAAAATTGTACTCTCCTTATATTGATATATATCAATATTTATATTGATGTGTTCAATAATAAATCTTTTTTCGATGGATTTAGATTAAAATAATCTATGACGTATACAGATAAAGCTTTTCCTTAAGTCGTTCAACAAATAAAACGCATGTATAAAATAAGAATAACAATATATTTATCACTAAAATGTACAATTCAGTAAATAATTTAGAGCACCGAATTATATAATATATAAAAGAAGTTGGTATACGTTAAAAAGTTGACATATATAGTAACACAAAATTTATATAAAAATAAACGTAATAAAAGTTCAAAGTAAAATACTTCCACAAACTTAAAACCATAAAATATATATGTTAAAATGCTTCATAAAAATAAAAAGATCGCACAGGTCCTGCTAAAAAAATAAAATCCAAAATTACAGAATTTACTGTAATGCAGCATAGCATGATAAATAATTCTTATATATGCTGGCTCACCCTGTATTTTAGATATAATTTCGTATTTTGCGGGCGCCTCATGCATATTATAAAAATTACTTATATACATGCAAAATCCACATACACAGTTAAATAAAATAAGGTCTATAAACTTCAAATTACTCATTTCATGTAAACATTTTCAATGCGTTTTTTGGATTTTGCACTGGTGCTAGATAAAAAAAATAAACATTGCCTTTTAAAAATAAATAACTATTCGTTATAAAAACATTTTTGTACTTGCCAAATAATAAAATAAAAGGTAACAAAAAAATAAAATAAAATATTTACATCATACCAGAATTCATGAGTGGGGGGAGTATTTTTAGGAATGTACAAGTGTTAGCCCGTTTTCCTTAGCCTCTAGAGATTTAAGTATTTCAAGTTCTTTCTTTTCCTTTTTACTGTTTCGATCCTCAAACTCCAGCCGATTTCTAATTATTCTCTCCACAATCTTTTCCGTCGTCATACTGTTTCCCGATTTTACACTAACGAATTTACCAACCTGCAAAAAAAAATATTTAATACAAATTTAATCTCATTTAAGAATATTGAAAAATTGACAATATACAGAATGGATAATTGTGTGAGAGAGAGGTTGGATTATTGGCCTCATATATTTCATTAACCTAATCAAATTTTCTTCGTAATTGCCACACCATTTATATAAATTCAGTTTATTCAAACTTAGGTAAATTTTAATACATTTTATATACATAATTCTAATTGTTTTTAATAAAGCTTACAGGACATTTACTATGTGTGTGTAATTAAAAAGAACTTTAATCATAATATGTGAAGGTGATCACAATATTTCACTGGTACAATAATTATTTATTTCTAATATTATTCTACCGTCAAAATTCATTAAACTCTCCAAAATTAAAGGTAGCTGTCCAAAACATCACAAGTAAAAATAATGTTAAATATCTGGGTGTGGAATTGGACCAAAAATTATATTTTAAGAGTCATGCAAACAGCGTTAAGAGAAAATGTATTAATAGAAGTAAACATTTCTGTAGTATCTCTTTTGAAAATTCTGGAATAAGTAAAAAAACTGATGCACATACAATCTAGATGGCTATATGCCGACCTATTCTAGAATACTGCCATTCTATATACTTAACAGCAATAAAAACGATAGTAAAATTGTTAGAAACTGCAGAAACTACCGCATTAAGAAGCATAACAAAGTAGAGATATCCTAGAAAATCTTTATAAAATCCATCCAATTTCTTACTCTACGAAGCAACTGGCATCAAACCCATTAGCCAACGAATCAGGACACTTTCAGAAAAATTATCTCTAAAGGATCTGAACTTAGAGATCATGCATAGCCTATGCATTAGAAGGAACCACCATGCAACAGCACAAAGAAAATATCCACTTCACACTACATGGGAAATTATCCAGAATTTCAGATAATACTTAAACCTATAATTTTTTTTTACTTTACATATTGTAATCTTTCGTAAATACTACTTTTGTATATTTTGTATCAAAGTACATTTAATTTTGTAGCAGCCTGAAGGACTTCGGTCAATGACCTTTTGGTTTATGCCAATAAAGATATTTTTTGAACACTAAACATCTGAAGGCAACAAAAAATACCCGACTGTTTTTATATAATTTTCACTTACGTTTTTAGGATACTGATAGGGATCATTCCCGTCTTCGTCTAACATAACTGGGGTATCTCCGTGTACCACTTCATCCACCTTGAAATGTTCCATAAGGTCCTTAGTTACGGTATAAGGGGCGCCAATCACCACTTCGGAAACGTACTTGCACGCAAGAACGCTCAACACTCTTTCGTGCAAATTCATTATTGGGTAATTGGTTCCCTTGTATCTGTTGACGACCGGATCTGTGTGAAGGCCGACTATCAAATAATCACCCTATAACACAAGTCAAAAAATCAAATAATCTGCTTTCGGTCAAGGGGTACTGTCAATTTACTTTTTGTCTGGCTTTCTCTAAGAAATCTAAATGGCCAACGTGGAAGAGATCAAACGCCCCAGCAACGTAAATTATCCTGTCATCTGGTTTTGGGGGTTTGCCGTCGGAAAATTGGATAATCTTCTGCGTGGTCGGCAAAAACTGGGAACAACCTGTCCAAGGAGACCTAGCGAATGAATCCTGACCCATTGACGATGAGTGCTCCAGGGCAACATCGTACTCATACTGACCTTGTTTAAAATGGTTCCGCGTCAATAGAAGCATCCTACCAACCAAGTCTGTCGTTGATACTCCTGCTGTCCGTTGAACCTCCCTAAAATTCGAACCAATATCAGAACTGTGTGGTTACTCAAGTACAAGTGAGTGAGTGTTGCAAGGTGTGAGCATATATTGATAGGAGGAAAAAGGAGAAATATTAAGATTTCTATCCTAGTAAACATTATTACATAACTCGTTTCACAATTATTATTTATTATTAATTCTTATTTTTATAATATATATAATTAAAATTAAAATTCGATCCCACTACATGATATTACAGTTTTTCTACAATTAAATATACTTCCTCTTCCTCTTAGTTGTGAACATTGAAGTTATCTATATTTTTTATATGTAAGTACTACTGAGAATGTCCACTAGATGACGTTGTTTCTGTCCTTATCGAAAATGATGATCTAAGAGAAATAGAACGTTATTTCACCAATATAGCAACGAATTACTTACTTATATCTTCCTGCACTTTTCACAAGATGGTAAGTATCCACCCCGTCCGCTGTGAGAGTAATATCGTCGCCGTGGACACAAAATTCGCAATCGTATTTATCCAAAGTATCCAAAGTGGTGACATATGGTGCGCCTTCAACGACTTCGTCCACCCATTTAATGCCTCTGACCATCTTGTAGCGTTCCTCCGCTGTAAAAACCGGAGGGCCCTTGTGTTTCATGATTTCTTCATCTGTATGGACACCCACGATGAGGTAGTCACCCAGGGCTTTAGCTTGTCTAAGAGAATTCGCATGACCAAAGTGAACCATGTCGTAACTAAAAATATAAAAATAAATGGTGTATATTGAATTGAATGATTCATTTAAAAATTTTCCATACTGTAGATGAAATTAAGATAGGTAAAAATATTTGTTACTTATTCGAAAAATATGTTTTGCTGGCCATGACCGTATAAACTGCAAGGTCTTCCTTACAAATATTTTCTTAAGCATTAGTCAAATTAAAATATCCTCGTCTAGATATGAAGGTACACAATATCAATGAATGTTTAATTAAAGATTAGTTCATTATTCCTTCGAGTCTAATAATAAACTTAGCTACAATAACAGCATCTCTTAAAGTGGCAATAAAATAAATATAAATTTTACTAATTTTTCTGAAAGTGCAATGTTAGGTTCTTAAGCAAATTCTGTCTTTCACCAACATTAGAAATTATTTTGTTTTTTGCTTAAACGAAAAGTAGTCTGTTATTGTAAACTAGTCACTTTTTAAAAGGTTTGTAATTTCTATATTTTTCAAGAGATTATTGTCTATTTTTATATTCATTATCTTGAAATTTCGATGAGTTATTTATATTCAACATTGAGAGAAGTTGCACCTTTTGAAGATAGATCTATCATGGTTTAAACGGACAGACCCCTTTGCACGTTTTTGAAAATAGAACGATACATTTATCCTTAAGCCAATTTTTACCCTATTTGGAATCAGGTCGGTCCCAATTTTATCCTGCAGCCAGATATTGTTCAAAATTTTTGAACAACAAAATCTTGAAATTAAGGAGTGGCCGGCCAACAGTTCTGATCTTAACCCAATTGAGAATATTTATGAAAAAGATAGTTACACGAAAATCAGCAGAAAAAGTTAAAGCATTGGTTCCCCAACTTAAAAGATATTGTAAGACTTCATTCACATCGTTCAAATTTTTTTTGAAGAACAAATTCTTGAAATTATGGTGTGGCTACAGAACGGTTCTGATCTTAACCCAATTGAGCATCTTTATGAAACGAAAATTGTTACCAAAATCAGCAGAAAACATTGAAGCATTGATTCCGCAACTTCAAGAAGAATGGAATAGTACTGATCAGTGTTTCATAAGTTCGATTATGTTATTATTTTTTTGTAATTACTAATAAATTTTTTGTACCCATAAGCTCAGTATTTTAATATTCTACAAGATGATTTTCAGAAGACGATTTTATTGGATTAAAAAATTAATCATGGTACAAATTTATCTAATTGCTGTAAAATGTATTTTTTCCCGACACGGTTCAACTAGAATGTAGCACTCCTATGTTCTAATTACAAGTAAACTGATGATTTAACACTAAAGTAACTGGTAAAACGAGATCTTATTGAAGTTTGTCTGCATTATTTTTAACATAATTTAATATGCATTCAAATAAAATGGGACTTTTTGTGTTACGATAACCAAAATAGATCTAAATTTTTATTTCGGCGGGTGAAGCAGATTTAAACAAGTGCTGTGATAGCTTTCATATTAATCTTTTATTAAATACTACGGAAAAGCAACTTAAAATATTTATTTAATATCATACTAATTCTAAATTGATAATAGCATTTATTGATAAATTTTTCCATCAGTTCTCACAGTAATTGTTATCAAGGACAGATAAACAGACCTAAATAAAATCGTTGGAATAAAATATTTTTATATCACTATTATTAATATATTCTCTAATTTGCATAATTTCAAAATTATTTAAAATTCGAACACTACAAAAAAAATGAGGGGCAACCTGATTTTGATAAAAATGAAGTATTTTTCGCATTTTACTGGATAACCTTATTTCATTTGAAAAAAATCAAATGCAATTTTTTTTAACTGAAAGAGAGGGAAATGTCTAAAAAATTTATGTTTTCTTACTGAAATAAAATTGACTTTTTAGTAGTAACATTTTTAAAAGTTCTATTTATTATCGGACTTAAAAGTATGGAACTAATACCATAAAAATATATTTTCTAAAAATTAAGATATCTTGTTTTAAAAGTACTTTATAATTATAAATTTCCATTTCCATTACAGATGTGTATATTATTATTTTCTTGTTGTGTACTTTTAATAAGGTAATTTGGAAAATATAGTATCTATATACATCCTAGATAAATTAACAGTTATTATTGCATAAATTAGTTTAAAAACATTATTGAGCGAAACTTTGTCCAGATATATAGAGAATTCGTGGTCATTAATGATTTAAAACAATATATACTTAACACGACTTTTAAATATTTATTGTGTTAAGCAATTTTAATAAGATATTCGACCTTGCCACTTCTATTTTCCCAAACTGTATTCCAAATGAGTAATATAAAAATTCTTCAGCATTAGCATTTTTTCATTTCATCCCAAAACATTGATATTTTAAGTCCCTAATAATTACAAAGATAATTAAATAAAAATTATTATTTTAGTAGTACAGCATAAATTTAACATATATATATATATATATTCTTTTTCTACCCTTAGTTTTGATCAGATAATGTACATTATTTGCTAAAATTCTGTTTAAAAAATATAAACAAATGGTTAAGGACAAACTTAAGCTAATGTGCTGTTCGAAATATTTCTACTTGTTTACTGTTTCATTTATGCGACGTATTCAAATATATATGAATATTTCAGTACAGTTCCGCTTATAGAAGGCACCGATAAAATTAAAATAAATCATTATCATTAATATATGACAGTATCAATTCGAATCTTGAAATGTCCCTGATTAAAGTGTACTTATTTCTAAATGTACGCGGTATATAATGATGATGAGTATGTAATTATTGTTAATTATATTTTTTTAATAGCCCAAAGGTGCGTTTTTAATACGCTAATTTTTTAGTACCTAGATGCATGGTACATAAGTTTAAATGCTTAAATTATTTTATAAGACTATTAAGCAAAATCTTTTATCAGTTATTTAGAAAATGTATGGTCATTAATGATTTAAAACAATTAATACTTAACACAACTTTTAAACATTCAATGTATTAATCAATTTTTATAAATTATTTGACCTTCTCAATACTGATTTCCTCAAAATCATTTATCAAATGAGTAATAATATAAAAATAATTTAGCATCATAATTTTTTCCTTTCTTTCTAAAACACTTATATTCTAAGTACCAAAAAGATTTTAATAAAAATTGTTATTTTAATAATACAACACATTTAAACCCTTTATTCTTTGTGCCCCCTTTGTTTATATCTTATACAAAAATATAAACTAAATATTCGCATAAACCTAATTTAATGTTCTCCTAAGTAGGTACATATTAATTACAAAGAGATTTAAATCAATTGGTATTTTAATAGTATAGTAAAAATTAAAACCATTATATTCTCAGTTTTGTATAATTTTCTAATTACTTATTCTAGGTCATTAGTCATACTTTAAGGATAAAAATACTTTTACTCTCTGTAGTTAGTGGAGATTTTTTCTTGCGATACTTATTGGTTTTATGAATGAAGCTATGTGTGGGTGGATGACAAAATTCTAAAATCAATACTGGGCATCTTTCACTGCGGGAAACTTTAATGTGTACAATTTCATATACTCATCTACAACTTATTAAAATAGACATTAAGTAAGTAACTAACTGCAAAATTTTATAAGTATCTGACAAATTTCAACAGAAATATTTTTAGGTTATGTTGATAATGATACATTTCTGCCGTCAGAAAATAGATTAATTTCCAAAAAATGGTCCATTATAAATATTAGAAAAGGAATAATGCCTTACCAACCATCGCACCAAACTCTGGAGAATTTTTTGTGTCCGTTTTGCATCTTCGTATTTTCGGGCATATTTGGTTTTGTATAAAATGATTAAAATTATTCTTGTTTATGAAAGAATCACAGCACGCTTTATCACTAAGACACTAGCATTTAAATAACATTGATTTAAATATTCGAGTTGCTATCACTACTTTGATATTATTTTCTCCTACTAAACTATTTCATCTTGACATTTTAATGGAAATCTCCCCAGATGTGTAAAACGTTGCCAGATTGACATTTATCAATTTCCTTGCTCTGTGATTCCAATACTGCGTTTTAAAAAAATATATTTTTACAGGATGAAAATAAGGTACAAAAATTTACATTTTCATTTAAAAATACGCCTATGTTTATGTTGTCTTCTTTTATTTGATATATTTATTTAGGGATCACATATTCACCTATAGATACCGTTAACCGTACCTTCTTGTTTATTCTTTTTTCAATTTTAAAGGGCTCAGCCTATTAGGATTTTACCTAATAGAGTAATATTCTTTTTTTTTTAAACAAAAGGGTTAAGAAAGTGTGAATTCCCATATCTTAATGTATTTTATTTGGACCTAAGTTTATATTAGAATATTAAGAGATGGACCTTTTGATACAAATATAATAACTCCGAAAAAAAAAGGAGAATGATAATTCACAATATTTACAACTAAATGTCAAAATCTAATCGTTAGGTTCATTGTCCCAATTCGTTTGAACAGGAATACCAAGAAATAACTAATTTAATAAATGGTAGTGAATTGAAAACACATACTTGTTGTAATTTTTGTTCCCAATATTTTGTACTTAAATATTAATAAGTTTTATGGATATTAAAGCTGCTAAATTATAAACTTGTAGGACCCACAGAGGTTGATCAATGGTTTTCATGTTCGAGAAGCCAAGAAAAGTGTATAAATATGGAAAAATTGACAATGCGAGAGTATTATTAAAGGCAAATGTGAAGTTTTCCTGTAAATAAGGTTTGTTAATCCCGCAGGAATATTACAATATTTTTAAAACAACACTTTCAAGAACAATGCCAACCCACCTATAAGAGTAGTGGCCAGAGATTTTTAATTTGATTTATTTTAATATAAAAAATAAATAAAAATATATTAAGAAGAATTACTAGCAGGCCTCTCAAGGACAGATCCTCTATCTGCCTTATTCCTTATTCTAGTACCTGATGAAGATACTCTGTTATTCTTATCTTAATATCAATTGTATCTTCGAATACTGTTTCAAAATATACGATTTGGCAATCGCGTATATACATTTAAAAACACGCATGACTGTGGCAGTTTGAAATTATCACACCACGTTGTTTCCCCACTCTTCTTTTTCCCATCGATTACTTCCAGAACAGTGACGTAACTTAAAACATTTAAAATTATTAAAACAGCATTTTTTTTCTGATGAGTTATATATTATAGTATAGAGGATTATTAATTGGGAAACAGACATACAATAACTATGGATGGAGACCAGCGTGTTGATTCCATAAACTTGTGTTTAATGGGTTTTTGCTCTTTTGTTATCGGAGATACAGGGGGTTTTATCAATTTTGTCTATGTCTATATTGGTTCCACGACTTTGTAGATTGTTTTGATTTTTGCTTGTGCATCAGATGTGTTTTCAATATGCTGAAAAGTGTTATCATATTATTTATTTTGGAAAATTACAATTTAGATTTTAAATATCAACAAATAAGTAATTAATTCACAGCAAAAACTATTTGGATTAAAGTGTTGGTTATTTTGAGCAACTGATGCAGTTCTATAGTAATAATTGGACCATTTCTTCTCTTTTCTTTAATTGGTGTAGATTTCTTTTAAACTCTAGATTTTTTGTTTTGTCCATTTGTTCTTTACGGTTTTTGTTTCCTGATTATCATAAATATGTATGGGTTAAGCCACTTCAAGTTGGTGTGGAAATAAATACATTTATCAATTCTGAAAATGGTAACACCAATCAATATTCTCTGTTGTTTTCAGAAATGTTCTTGTCATGTTAATTAAGAAGATTAATAAAAACCCATCTTACACATTTTGTGTTCCAAAAATGGTCAAATATTAGAATTAAAATTTAAAATTTGAATAGTCAAGTTGTCTACCTTAAAATAAAAATAATTTTTTTGTGTTAATTTCAAATATCAGATATACATATTGCCTTCAATGTGTAAAAATTGTGAATTTTTTTGGATATTAGGTAAAGATCAAGAACAAATTCAAATACTAAGAGGAAGAGGCCAACTAATGTTCTGAAAGAGAACAGTGAGTTCCAAAGAGAAACAATTATATTAATTTAATAAATATATAACATTAACCAAATGCGTTAGAAAAACAAGAAAGTTATTGGTTAGAACATCTAATATGAAATACCTGTCAATGTCTTTAATCTTGCCTGACGATGCGATAAGGTGAAAGAAACAATTGTCATTGTATTTTTTATCCGTTACATTTGTTTTTTAAAAACAGCATTACGTAGCTAAAAAATCTAGTATACAAAATATTTTATAAATTTTGCACATAAAATTTGTTTCTTAAATGAGACCTATTTATGTTATAGGATTTTTTGAAAATTAAAGATAGTAAGGTGTAACATTCTTAGTTTTTTTTACTTACAATACTTTCAAATAATTTTAATATAAGATACTTGTACTGAGTGACATTTTATAATACAGCAAAAATATCTACAAATCTTTAAATAAAAGTAATAAGAAAATGCTTAAAGTCTAAGAAACACATGGTAATTTTAAAAATAAATTATTTTAGATTTTAAACACCTGCTGCGTGAAAACCATTTACAATGTGACAGAACGGAAAAAGGGTATAGAAAAAAATTCAATAAACGTCACAAAAAACAAGAAGGAAGAAAGAAATAGAAAAAATAGAAAAATAAAACTCCTCATAGAAGCACTATATAGCCATCCATAAAACAAGTTGGTTTTAATTAAAAATATTTTTAAAACTAATGGGTATTAAATCCTTATCAATTTTAGGCGCACTTCGAATCTAACGACGAATTGCTTCCTTGAAATTTTGAATGTTAAATTAAAACCATGTACTTTATTCCTATCAAGCAGTTATTAAATGTTTCTATAAAATAGATAAGAATAAAGAGCAACGATATATCGTGACATTTGATATCGGACAAATGAGGTGATGTATGGACGACCACTCATGTACGGAGGAGTGTAAATAATCATTTATACAGTCATTGACTAAGAACAAAGATATTTGCCAAAAATAAATAAATAGTTTTCTGGAATTATCTGACAATTGTTAATAAGTACCTAACAATTATATTAGATTAGATAGCTTAACAAAAAAATATTTTTTCCGTGAATCTTAGTTATTGATATTGTAGAAGTTATAAATAATTTATGGTAATCCTGTGATTAAACGAAAACAATGTACTCGGTACTCTAAAACTGCATTAACATATCAATTTCAAAAACTAATCAGATTGGATCACCTAAAAATCCCCTATAAATAGGAGGTAAAATTACTCAACACCGTATTTATATTAAATATTGTTTTGGTGTTCTTGCATTATAACCTCGTGTATGGTTAAAACGCTTTCTCAAGAATGTAAAACAATATTTACTATACGAAACGATTATTAAATACAAATAAATTCATGAACTATTAATTACAAAACTTTAATATAACACTGGAAACAAAAATTTTGGCACTTGACAGAATCGGTACTATCGGTAGAGCCAAAATAAGAAGAGAAAAACCCATACTTCCATAACTCCACTCACGAAGAATATTTTACTTATTGCTAAAACTGAGTATGGAAAAACTGAAAGATGTAATTTTTAATGGTCCTCAAATTCGAACGTTGATTAAAGATGAAAATTTCATAAACAAAGTGTAGAATAAGTCGATATGTTTTCGGAAAATGTATTCACATTTTTGTAACTAAATATTGATAATTCATGCTAATGAATAATATAATTGATCGCAATTATTTTATATGAACTTTGTTTCATCCGGTGCCGAGTGATATGCAAGTATAATAACTAGTTCAATCTGCAATAATTTATCAAATAAAAAACAAAGTTGTTTTAATCTGTTGGAATCTGTTTAAAAATATACAATTTTTTTATTACTGACTTAAATGACGGTTATACAGGAAACTTTTTAATTCTTCATAGTCCTTAAGTTTTAAAAGAACTTTAAAATTAACACTCTATACAGGGTGTCTCATGACATTAAGCTTAATTGATTGACAAAGGACTAGTTTTCTTGTAAAAGATGGCGTTTTATGCTCTTTTACCTCATTTTTGTAAAAATAAGGTTGTTTAAATGGAAAAACTTTTTTGGTTGTACTAAAGATCAGTTATTATTGTTAAGTCTAGCTTTCTTACTGTAAAAATATTGAAAACAAGAAAATACATTATATTTTGAGAATTAATTTTTTTATAGCCTTCAAAATTGTGGCTCATCGACTTTTTTTTTAATACCGACCTGGCTTTTTAATAAAAATCTTCCTTCGTGGATTGTTGTTTTAAACATTTAAGCTAGACCATGTCAAAGTATATATTCACTTCAATATTGTTGAATGTTGTTTTTATCCTAGAATTTTATTGATTTTCTCAATACGGATGTATTGACATTTTATAACATTATGACGTTATGAAAATTTTGGAGAAGTGTACGACGTTAATGTATTATTTTTTTATAGACTTTGGATTCGGAGCCGATTATTTGTATGATTTTTTTCTTACTGCATTATGATTCCAAACCTACAGATACAAATAATTAACTTGAAAATTAGTTTTTAATGTTTTTATTAACAATTTCGTTATTTTCTATTTATAAAAACTTTAAATTAAATTTAAGTTGACAATATTTTAAATAAAACTTTGTTAAAACAAATATACAGAGTATCTCAAAAAATGGCTAATTGTATGCTTATTTTGCATTTTAATCTATTTTAGTTAATTATGAATGTCTTTTGGTTCTTCAAACACTAAAAATTAACAAATATTTTAGTGTTATTTTTTGTAATACATTCCAGCTTTTTTAATAAAAATTTATTCAAAACTCTTTTTTCATGCATTTCCGTTTAAAACAGTTAAGTAAGATCATGTGAAAGTAAATATTTACCTCTAGGCATTATTTTTTTTATATTTTAAACACAATTTAATAATTTAAATTATAATTATGAAACATGATTTGTGATTATGTTGCTATAGAATTTTTTGATAATCAATTCTTCAAATATGATAAATTTCTAATATATACAGGGTCGAAAATTTAATGTTGGATTCTTTACAATATTACTAAATAACCTTAGCAAAAAGTTAACCAAATAAGCGATGAGGTATTAGTAGATAGTAAAGAAAAATAATAATAGATACCAATGAATTAATAAGAAGGAATAATAACAGGTAAATAAGAAAAAATATTCTAACAAGGAATTTGTAATACAAATGTTCAATTAGATAGTAACGAAAAACATAAAATAAAAAAAACAAGTTAATCAGAAAAGAATCGTAATAAAGATGTGATGAAAGAATTTACGAAGAAAATAGAAACCAAAAATATAATTAATAAAAAGATGTAATAAGAAAACATACTAATCAAAAAAATATTTGATACCATTAACAAACAATAAGAATAAGATAAATTTTGGGAAGTATTTTATAAGAAGCCAAGAACAGAACAAAAACAAACAAATAAGGTATAGACAGATGACAAAAATAATAATATACTTGCATATAAAAATTGTAAATATATTTAAATGCAGGCTTTAAACATCAATAACAAATAAAAACATTAAGGGGAAGATTTGCTATTGGAAACAGACCAAATATTGTTCCATGCTAAAAACAGTGGGTTCGAAAGAGAATTTGTTAAGTAAGGCATTCTCAGAATAGATATGTTTTAAATAACTAAAGAATTTATTAAAAATAAAAATTATAGATGTTTATTAAAAAATACATTTTTTATCCTAATCACAGTCCTAACACAACTAAAAAAAGTATGCTCCTTTCGCAAAAACTGGAAAATTCTCATAGAAAATGGGAATTAAGGCATTTATGAAAATATTGAAGAAGAAGAATAATAAAGACAGATAAACTAATAAGAAGAAGCGATTGCGCATGTTATTACATTAAAGATACAAATAAAGATAAATAAATGAAAAAATAATGTTCAATTAGAAAATAAAAAAACAAGTTAATCTGTAAAGATCGGATAGACAGAGCCGACTTTTGGTAAAAGGATTAACGAAGAAAATTGAAAACATGAGAAAAAAGGTAAACAAAACATACCAAAATTAAAAATGATTGAAAGAAGTAATAAGAAAAATAATATTAGAAACCTATAGAACCAAACAGGAATAATATGGAAGATAATTTATAATGAAGCCAGGAAAAGAACAAGAACAGATTAAAACAAGTATAACAAAATATGGAAATAGGACAAAAAGAAGAACAAATATGTGAATAGAAATTGTTAATAAATTCAAATAATTTTGAAAGAGAACGGTGAGCTCCCTAAAGAAATAATTTAAGTAAAGAGTAATAATTATAAATATGAATGAAACAAATCAAGGATTTATTAAGAATAAAAGTCAAATATAAAATAGCAAGTTTTATCAAAAAATGAATTATTGGATTTAATTTTAGGGCTAACACAACTAAAGAAAATATCCTCCTTTCCCAATAATAGGAAAATTCTCATAGAAAAACACATTTTATAAATGGGTATTAAAGCATTTATTGAAATAGCGGAGAATAATAATAGAAATAAAGGATGTAATAAAAAAACTATTGGTAACATTATTACAATATAGACTCGCAAATAAATTAAAATATTTTCAAAATAACTTTAAATAAAAAGAGATGATAAAATAAAAAAAGGGTTAATCAGAAAAGAACGGAAAAAAGATCTGATTTGTTTAAAGAATTAACGAAATGAAATAAGGTATCTTATAACGAAGCCAGGAAAAGAACAAGAACAAATTCAAACGTATAAGAGGCATGGAAATAGTACAAAAAGTTGTAAATAGGATTTGTAAATACATTCAAATAGTTTTGAAACAGTGAATTCCAGAAAAAAATAAGAGTAATGAGAAATATGATTGAAATAATGGATTTATGGAAAATAAAAGTCAAATACATAATATAAATTTTTATTAAAAAATAATTTATTTGTTCTAATTACAGATCTAATACAACTAAAAAAGTATCCACCTTTCCCAAAAGTTGGAAAATTCTCATAGAAAAAGACATTTTATAAATGCGTATAAAAGCATTTATGAAATTTCTTTGTAAAGATATTTCCAATAGTCACTCAACAATACTAAATAAATAAAAATATGTACAAATCTAAATCTACCCAAATAAGTTAAAAATAAATACATTTTTTTAAAACAAACATTCACATTCAGACAGGGGATTAAAAAACCATAAGTATATTATAGTTAAAAGTTAAAAACTTTTCAAATAAGAAATATATATTATACAGGGTCTAACAGGATGGTCTCTTATATCTCAAAATGTCACTTTTCAAAGTTTTTAACTGCATAAGAAAAACAAATATTATACAGGCATTCAAGATGATTCGTAAAAGTAAGACACATAAAATACGTTTTTTAAATTGAACAGCTGTTTAACATCAAAGAAAATTAATTAAAAATTGAGGAATGAAATGTTAATCGTTTCATTTCATTATTTATTTTATTATATATATTATAATTTATGTACATTGCAAAAATGTAATAAAGTATAGAGTTTCCAATTAAAAAAGCATAAATTTAATGTGCCCTACTTATGTGACACATCCTGTATACTCCATAATATTTTCAAACTAAACTCGCTATTCACACATACAATGTTGCTTTAAAAATATATAAAATATTCTCGATATAAAACAACGTCCAATACCTTCTATATATTCAGGGTGTCCGCGAAAATAATTTACATTTTTAAATGGTATGTAGAATGTGCCATTTGAGATAAAATATTCTAATAAAATTTTTTTTCTAACATCATTAATTTACACAAAAATTCATTTTAAACATTTATGCGTGAGAACACCTCACACTTTTAATAAAAATATGTATCTTGTAACCAAGGAATATCTACCTGATGAATCATAAAATTGTGTTTATTTTGCAGAAGATTCAGATCATTTAATCTTTTAAGTTTATCGTTTGGTAAAGTAGTGAAAACTGGCATTTTAGTCACAAGAATATCACGACATTTTAATTAATCTAATCCGCGATGTTTTGTATCAGTGTCCCAAAGATTAAAGTGTGATGTATATCTAAACAAAGGAGTAGTAGAAATAGTTCGTATCCTGTAATAATTGCCTAGAATACTTCCTTCACTCTTATACATTTTCTGTAATCGGCCATTCTAAATGTCTAGGTATATTAAAATAAAAATTTATTTTTAGAACGTTTAAAAACCAATGTGTATACTTTACTGAGTTATCGGTGTTGCCCGCTTTAATTCCTTCTCTGTAAATAATATTTGGATAGATCGAAAATATTTTTTTTTTTTAAATCTATTATTTAATATCGAATCATGATTTTTAACTGGTATACTATAATGTCTAAATCTCGAAGGGTAACCAGACATCAAAAAGGAAGAGGACTATTAAATTCAGCCATAGATAAGCCCCCTTTCAAAGTACATATTCCTTTTTTTTTTTAATTTTGTAGTCCTGGTACTAATTTAAATAAACAATTAAAAGAAGGGCAGGTGGGTGTAAATCAATTAGATACCGTTATCGAGAACACAATATTCTTCATTCTCAAAACAAATATTTTTATACCTCATCCATAAATATACTCATCATTTTCGCGGACACCCTATATATTTATTTTAACGTTTCGAAAACATTAATTTTTTAAAAATGTGGAACAATAATACCAACTACCCCATCACCCCTCCACTCTAAATTAACTTTGGTCACTGGGTGGTCGCTCGTCCTGTATAACCAGAATCAGAAAACCTCCTGCTATCTCTTACAAGTTGATCGATGTTTTTCCCGTCACTGTTGGCACCTACAAGGGCTAAATGCAACTTACTAGCCAACCAGCACATAATAAAAGCAGACAAGAAAAGCAGCGCTCCCAGGATAGCAGCCACCACCAAAAAAGTACTGCAGCTGCCCTCTATATTCGGATTCCTGTGGTAGAATTCACCAGGCATAAGTACCGTGTACTCCAAATTTCCTTTGATTTTTGTAAATTGGGTGCCGTTGTGGATGTGCGCGTCGTTTTGCAGGTGGGATTGTTCTACTATTTCTACAATTTCGGCGTGTCTTTTCTTCCTGCCGTGACCTGAGGGTTCAAATAGGTCGAGGCAGAAGTCCGGTTGGCAATCTGTGGCCTCCATGCAAGCTTTGATTTGGGAATGGATCCATAAAGTTGAGCGTTCTTTCATGGTGCTGAGCAGGAACGCTTCGAAATCTAAGAAGACTTCGTTTGGGCGCTCCCTGTATCTCGCTGGTTGGTGAGGAATTATGGAAGCGAAGTCTCTGTTTCGGCAACTGGAAATTAATATTGGAAAATATTAGATTTTTTTGTATAGGCGAATGTAAGAGTAAAGATTAATAAGGGAGACAAAAATTTAATATTGTGGGGAAAACTGAATGGTGTACAGAGTGAACCACTTAAACTTTGTTCCACCTTTTCTTTTAGATTCTTTTAAAATATATTATACAAATATATATTAATTTTAAAAAATATGAAATACTTCTTATTATTGGGAAAGGGATATATTATTATTCTACTAAATGTTTAATTTTATTTACTACAACAAATTTATATTAAAAAAAAATATTTTATAAAAAATTGTAGATTATATTTAAGGAACACAAATTTTTTACTTTGTTAAAGAATTTTTTATAAAAAAAAAATATAACTTTGTATTTATTTTTAACTCTTTTTTTACATTCAACTGTTTTGTATAAAAACCTCTATTTTTGACCAAAATTGGATTCTGTAATAAAAATTGAAGTTTCCAAAAAACAATAATTTTTATGCTTTTTTTAATAACAAAATTTATTTCCTGAAAATTGTTTTTTATTTTTTAAATTCAATTATTTTATAAGAAAACCTCTATTTTTGATAAAAATTGGATTCATTGATTAAAATAAAATTTTTCTAAAATGCAACAATAAATAATTTTAGAGCGAATCACTTTTTATAAATAAAAATTCAATACTTTAACTGGAATTATATTTTTTCCTTATAGTCCATTTTTATTTTTTTAAATGCAAATATTTTGTAAGTAAACCTCTATTTTTGATAAAAGAAGATTCTTTGATGAAAATAACAGTTTCCTGAAAACAATAATAAATTATTTTATCGAGAATCACTTTTTATTAAAAAATATAATCAAAATCTTAACTGAAGTTAAACTTCTAAATATTATTTTTTATTTGTTTTAAATTTAATTATTTTATAAGACAACCCTATATTTTTGATAAAAATTGGAATCATCGATGAAAATAGAATTTTCCAAAAATGCAACAATAAATAAATTCAGAGGGAATCACTTTTTATTAATAGATATTCAATATTTTAATAAGAATTAAATATTAGAGAGATTTAATTATTATCCAGGAAATTAATTTTTGTTTTTTATAATTCAGTCGCTTTTTTAAGAAAACATTTATGAATATAGAATTTTCCAAAATAAAATAATATGGCGCCCTATTAAGAATCCTAAGAAATACTAGAAATTTATAAATAAGTCACTTATTGTGTGAATGAACTATATAAATCTAAATTAAAATTAACTATATTTTGGTTAGAATCGTGTCGCGAAAGTATTATGTAAACGATTAATCTATGATCGAAGATTTATTAAGATATTATATTTGTGCCTTGATTAAATTTTTTTAAAAATAAAGAGACCATTTTCCCTGTGTTGTTGATTAGATAATAAATCTTGAAAATTCACTAAAGACGGATCGAGTTAGAAATTGTCCTAATGAAATTCCGAATTAATTTGTTTTTAGGGCGTTTTTTATAAACCAATCATAATTGAATTATTTGAAACAAATGGTTTTTATTATGACTGAAGACAAATCATAATTAGTTACAAAACGAAAGTATGACAATTTGCTTGTAATAATGTTTAATTTAATTGTTGAAATTTAAATTATGTGGTCAGTGTTGTATATCAGAAGACATAAACACTTCGAAATTAATTATGACAATGGAGTTATTTATTGATTTATAATAGCTATTCGCTATGGTATGTGGATAGTCGCAAACTGCGTCTAATGAGGTATTATTAACGGAAAGAAACAATGAATTATTTTAAGAGAAATTACGTACATAAAATGAACAAACCCTTTATGTAGAATGCAGGAAGTCTGATATGGAAAGAATTGCTATGATTACACAATTTAATTAACAACAATAAATAAAAGTATACAGAGTTTGAGAAAAAATATTAACTCCTCCTCTCAAGGAAGGAAAAAATAGAAGACAAAACTAATGAAAAGGATTCAGTTAAAGAGACAGAGTAGATCAGAAATGTAATAGAGACATCCTGTGAAAATAACATAAAAAAAATTTTGTAATCCCTATTTTTTAAAAATATCTCAGTAAAAGTACTTAGATTTATTTTTAAATATACCAACTCAAGAGAATTATAAATCTTTTTAAATACAAGAAGTTAGAAGAAGGTTTTGGGGTTTTACCCTTCTATAAGCTTTCGTTCAGAATTGTCACCCCATCATAAATTCCCAAACAAAGGAATATTGATAAAAAGCGATATTTTAAAATCAGTAATATACAGTTCGGTCCAACTGAAAAGAATACATTCATTATTTCGTAAATCGGCAATTTTAGGGGAAAATCCTTAAATGGGCAAATTTAAAGCAAGCGCTCAAATTGTTTACCGTCAGCTAAAATACAATTCGAAACACGAGCAGGGAACTTTTCTCGAACTTTCGCTATAACTTCCTGAGTTATTTTTGCAATCTCGATGCGTATTCGTTCTTTGAGTTCATTAATAGTTTGTGGTCTATTTATGTACACTTTACTTTTCAAGTATCCCCAATTAAAAAAATCGAGAGGAGTTAAATCAGGTGACCTCGGTGGCCACTCAATTGCTTCTCTTCGACCTATCCACCAATTTGGGAAGAAATGGTCCAAGTAGTTTCTCAAATAATTTCTATTTGGAAACAACCCGTTTAATTCTGGGAGAAAGAAGTTCTGCAAAAATTGGAAATATCGAGGACCTGTTAAGGTTTCTTCGAAAAAGTATGGTCCTATAATCCTATTATCTATTATTCCCGACCAAACATTCACTTTCTCTGGGTATTGAGTACGGTACTCCTGCATCCAGTGTGAATTTTCTGTAACCCAATATTGGAAAGTTTGACGATTCACATGAAAGTTTAGGAGAAATATAGCTTTATCAGAAAAAATAACTTTTTTTGAAAACATCGGGTCTCTGCTATTTTTTTCAATTAGAATTTCACAAAATTCAACTCGTCTATTAAAATCTTCTTCCATAAGATCCTGCACGAAATTTACTACATCTAGTTTTTTGTTTTCAGGTATTTGTTTTCTACTACCTTTACATGACCCGTTTCTCAAATTTTTTCTCAATTTTGATTACTGTGGACTGTGTAATTGGTTCTTGGTTGGAATATTTATTATTGAATAACGTACGTACTCCTTTTTGTGTACGTGTTTTATCTCAACAACCAATTAATATTACAATTTCAATTCTTTCTGTTTCAATTAAGTTCATGTTGATAAAAGAGTCAAAAAGTTTTGGATTTCGTCTAATACAATATCATTAACCAATAACAATTATGTTGTATGTCAATAAAGGAATTTTGATAAGATAACTAGTTTTTTTTTTAAAGAGGTAAAAAGTAGTTTAGACATATTGTCATTGTCAGTGACTGCTTTTAGCAAATTTATTTTTGGGTATCAATAAATACATCATAAAAATACTTAATAAATTAAGAAATCTCTTAATACTATTTTTGACAATATTTGATATGAGTGAATAGATATTTAAAAGACCTTCCAATTGATGTATCGCAAGACCCACTTTTCTATTTAAAAATTTTATTGATGACGTCAAAAATAAAAAGATGATTTGGCGAAGCGCCCATTTAAAAATAAATAAATAAAAATTGAGATTTACGAAATAATAAATGTATTCCTTTCATTTGAACCGAACTGTATATTACTGATTTTAAAATATCGCTTTTTATTTCTTTGTTTGGGAATTTATGATAGAGTGACAATTCTGAACGAAAGCTTATAGAAGGGCAAAAAGAAGGAATGAAGAATACAAGAATAGAAAAAGGGTTACAATAATAAAAACAAATCGATTAATTCATTCAAGTTCAAATTATATTGCAGTATCAATATTGACTAGATTGCAATTATAACAAAAAAAAATATTACAGCAAAATAAACATTTCTTTTGCCATTTTCTAATATAAAAAAATATACATTTTTTAGAGTATTGTCAAGATCTTCAAAATAAGAATTGTCTTCTTATATCTTGCTCCTTAAATTATAGCAATGTTGGTACATATTTACCTAATAATAAAAATATTATTCTTGAATTTTGGGCACGGTTTACAGACACACATAACTTCATATATAGGTTACAACTAACAGTAATAAATTCGTTCAAATTTAAATTTAACCGCCAATTATATCGGCCTCTGGTTCGTGTAATAAATATTATTTTACTACTTTAAATACAGCACACTTTTCAATTTAATAACCAGCTCACCCATATTTCTTTACGCTAACGACATTTAATTGAAGTTGACAGTTATATAATCGCAAAACGATTTCGTGCGGAAATATTTGAATAATTTATGCTAACCAGCACGCGTAACTTTTTGGTTTTGCTTTTCATAATTACGGGGAGCCAAGAGTAACCTAAATAATTTCTTGAAAAAAAACTTACTATTCCGTTTTGTAGATATTGTAAACATTGTTAATGAAAAAAATATTGTCAGAGAGATAAACATTTACAGCAGAATCTCTACTTGGTGTTACAGTTTTGTTTTATTTAGAATTATGCTTCGGAATATCCTTTAAAAATAATCAAAGAATGACATTTGTTCTTTTTTTAATAAAAAAAAAATGTATTAAAATTATTCTTTGATTTATTCTCTCGAAAATTAGTCAAAAAACGAAAACGAATTTTAATTAAAAAATTATGTTTGAACTATTCTTTAAAAAAATAGTCAAAAACGATTTATTTCTTTTTCTAATGAAAAAACAATTTTTTTTTATCTTTTTAAAAAAAAATAAAAGTTTATAAATTTATATTGGCCTTATTTTCAAAAAAAAAGCAAAACAATTTTTTTTAATTTTACTGTGAATTAATCTCAAATAAATAATCAAAAAAGGTCCATTTCTATTTTTAAGGAAAAAACGAATTTTTTAAAATCATCTTTTGGTCTATTCTCAAAAAAGAGGAAGAAAGAATATTTTTTTTATCATTAAAAGAAAGAAAATTTTTAAAATTATAATTTGAAATATTCTTTACAAAATGATCAAAAATATGGTTCGTTTTCCTTTTTCAATGATAAAACGAATTTTTTAAAATTATTCTTTGATTTATTCTCAAAAAATTGTAAGACAGAAGTTTCTTTTAATTAAATTAAAATTAAATTATACTTTGGATTGCTCTCAAATAAAACGTCAAAAAGGCCCTTTTTCTATTTTAATGAGAAAGGAAATATTTTTTTTAATTACACGTTCGAATATTCTCAAAAAAAATAGTCAGAAAAGACCTTTTTCCCCTTTATATGAAAAAGCTATTTTTAAAATCTTGTTTTTGGATTATTCTCAAATAAATAGTCGAATAGGTTTTTTTTTTTAATAAAAAAATTACATTTTTTAAAAGAATTCTTTGGGTTATTAAAAAAATAGTCAAAAAGGTCATTTTTTAATGAAAATGCGAAATATATAAAATAATAATTTGGAATGTTGTCAAAAAAAGTCCAAATCAAGGTTAATTTTCTTTTTTTAATAATAAAAGGAAGTTGTTAAAAATATATTTTGTATTGCTTTCAAAAAAATTTGAAAATAAAAAATGGAAAATACATTCTTTTGATTTTACAGTTTTAGTTTAACTTTTTTTTCAGATGAAAAGTCTATAAATATTTTGTAGTATTCACTTTTTACCTATTTTTTGTATTTTTTATAACAGAGAAAAATATACACACTTTAGTAAAAGATCAGGCTTCTCTTGAGCAAATTTGAAAAAATTATATTTATGTTATTCAAAAAAAATGGTAAAAAATTGGTTCTTTCTATTTTTGTATTAAAAAAAACTGAATTCCGATTTTCAAAAAATAGTTCGAGAGGCTTTTAAAATATTTTTTTATAAAGTGTGATATATTTTTGATAAAAATCCGATTTTATTTAAATTGAACCACTTTATTAATATAACAAAACTATTTTTTTCAAATTAGAAATTTGAAATTGTACGTCAAAATTATATTTTAAAAATTTAACTTTTTCATGAAGGTTGTAGAAAAAATAATTAAATGAATTACTAATATTAAATTAAATTGGTTGGTATCAGAGTAAATGGAGTTAAAATTTAAGTTTTGCAATTTAGAATAGAAATACCATACATGTTAGTTTAACTTACCCATCTTTGACTAATGCAACGCTTCCTGTCATATGAGGATCGTCAGGATCGGGACTAACAGTCACTTCCATTAATTTCACGTACTTCCATGCGGAATCTGGACTAATCCTCGCTCTAAGTTGCAATTTTGTACCAATGGGCACCGCCTGATCCACCGGTAACTCACTTGCTGAGTTATTGCTGAGTCTGGCCGCAGGTGCTTCTTTGTACAAGGCCACCTCGTACTCCAATCGACCAGGAGTTTCTTCTACTACTCCTGACACTCTTGCACCATGTGGACTGAAAAATTAAACCAATTGATCAGATAGATTACTAAAAATGTTTTAGATGACTTAATTTTTCTATTACAGGGATGCACCCATATTTGTTTCTCATGGTCAGTTCACATTGTTGCGTAACGGTTAAAAAAAATTATAGATCTCGATGTACAAATAAGAATTGTGAGTTCCCCTAAGCCACTGAGGCACAAATTAATAATGGGTATGTATATATAAGCTGGATATTTCAGCTTAAATAGAGAAATAAGGAAATTATAGTTAACGGGCTAACAGGTGATGAAGAGAATGTGACCAACAGAGCTGAACTGAATCGAGTTAGGTGCGTAACTGGGTCTAGATTTCAGATGTTTTATTTAGTTTTCACTTTAACTGTTATTACGTGAATTGACATATTCGAAAGAAAGAAAATATACACAACCGAATGAAGTAAGTAAGTTTGAAAAATACGAGATAAATTTTCTTTAGCAGCACTAGAGCTACAGTTTACCGACGATATAATATTGTAGATTAATTAGAAATAAAAAATATTGTGATAGATAATACAGAGTGATCATTAAAATTTAACACTTGTTGCCTTAATTAACTTTATGAATCTGCGTTGAATTTCGACTGTATTTGGTTAGAATCGTATGCAAAAGTATTAAGATATGTTTGAAAAAATAACACCAGCGAACATTTTTTCAGATCCAAGAGAGTGAATCTGTGTTACATCAAGATATTATTTGATCACTATTTTCTAGATTTCAGAAATTCCTTAGTTTGGAGAGTTTTGGCCTAAAAATCTGACTTAATTTAAATGAATAATATCAAATTAGAACAATATTTAGGATTTGTAAAGGCAAATTTGAAAAAACTTAAGGACTTCTAGAGCAGTTTTTCCTAATCTGGAGATTTGGAATATCCTCAAACAAAATATTACGGAATCATAATAAGTGTTGATCTAGCAATACACATTTATTATTAACGATATTAAAAGGTTTTCAACAATAAAATCGCTTACATTTTCATCCTGAGAAAGAAGTATTTCTTCAGAAATGATAATTTGAGACTTTTTAATATTTATTATTTTGATACCTAATGGAGATAAAAAACCTTTGGAGATCAGAGGGTTAAATTTTAACAATTGAGGTGGTATTCAAAAAGACACGTTCCAAACGTGAATTGAAACTGTAACTGAAAACATACCTGTTCATTTTCCGCTGAATTAAATAGATCACAATTAACTTAAAACATACCTTTAAAGCCATTCGTGCCATTCGATAAAGGTGGCATGGGTAGTGCTTAAAAAACTATCACAGTAAATGGTACTTACAAGCTGCCAGCGAAGCCCGCCGCCTTATTTTCGATAACTGTCGGTTCAGGAGGTTTGCACATAATTATCAGTTCTTGATCCGATTGCATAACCACTCCTGGGAATTGAGGGAACCACACCCTTACGTGGACAAACCCCTAAAAAAAACAAATAATGCAGATATTTTTTATTTATTGAAAATAAAAATATCATAGTTGTGCTAATGTTACATTAGAATCATTGGTGCTAAGTAAAAGACATGAAGATCAAATAAAAGTCACAATAATGCAGTAATAAAACGATAGATATCATAGAAATGAACAAATAGAAGAGACGTTCATTTTTTGAGTTAAAGTAATTAAATTGCTAAAGAATAGTAGAGAAGAGAAGAGGACACGAAAGGAAAAGAGGTAGGTCACGAAAATATGAATACAAATAGGAAAAAAAGTGGAAATCTTTAACAGAAGTAAAAAGAATAGATAAAATCTGAAGAGAATTAATAACTCTAATGGTATAATTATAAGGAAGAATTTTGGTATGGTTAATCAAAGAGCAAACTACTAAAGTGCTACTTTCAGACCAAAAAAAATCTCAAAATGCGATTAAATAAATAAAAATATATACAACTTACGTTTCTTTTCAGTACTCCACACCTGCTAAAATCTAGAATTTTCAAATGATATTTTAACCCTGTAGCATCGTTGGGGTCCTGTCTAATTTGACAGGCAGAATCTGTTTCTGGTTCCACTCCTCGATCATCAGCAAAAAGTGGATGACCTTTAAATCCGTCTGGTTTCCTTAATTTTGCTATTATGGAGTCTCTGGATCCTATGCTGTTACCGATGGCGAAGGTACACTGGATTTCAGTCACTGCGAAAGAAAAAATTGGAAATATACCTAAATTAGTGTCTGTGTGTGCGAATTTTTAAACATTTCCATCAGGTTCTGCAAATCATGTGAAGATAAACTTGCGTTACATTAATTCGACGGACATTCTACGAACTAATAATATTTAGAAAAAAATCAAATTTGCGCATGACCCTCGTATATACATGTTACAACTACCAGGCCACACTGTTCGTAAGCTGTGTAATAATCAAAGAATATTTAAAGCCAAAGAAAATGTCCTGTATAAGAAAAATATAAATATTTAAAAAAACTAAAATAAATATATATGCATGTTTCATAAAATTAAGAATATTATGTTAAAAGTAGCGAAAGTAACGAATTTCAAAGGAAAGTTTGAAAGTTTAGATCGAGTTCCAAACAATTGTTTAACACAAGTTCCAAGTTAAGTCGACCTTATATGCAACATTTTTGCAAGATTGCGAGCAACAAATTAAGAAAACAACTAGATTTGGCCATAAAACAGTCCTGAAACGTAGTACGTTTTCTGTTCCGATTCGTCGTTTTTTTGGGCGGTCAAGTTAAATTTAAAGTTCATGCGATCCACATTTTTGGTCAAAACTAGTTTTTTGTTGTTTTAAAGGAGTAAGTTTACCTGGTATTTTTTTTATTCAAGGTAATAAACCCATCTTTATCCACTCGCCGTGAGAAAAGGTTCTAGCGTTTTGTTTGACTAGCACCATAATCAGGGAACAGACTAGTTTAGGAATTTTTCCAGCCACTTGGGGTTTTCTTGTGAGTAAGTTCAAGTTTTCTAACATATTTTCTATCTGTTAAATTAGGTAAATTTTGTTCTCAGCATTTTATTTGAACGAGGAACACTATGTATTAATTAAAATTACTTTGTTTTTGATGATAAATTTTATATTCAAAAGGAAGGATTACCAATGGGTAGTCCAATATCACCAATTTTAGCAAATATTTTTATGGATAATTTGGAACAAAATATTTCTCCAAGAATGTATTATTTTGGTATAGATATGTTCATGTTTTTTGGCTGGTTTTACAGGTAGCCATAGACAATTGGATGTTTTCTTTAATTTTATTAATAATTTACATCCAAAAATAAAATTTGCCGTTGAAATTGAAGAGAACAGTTTTTTAATTTTTTTTTAAGAGTAAACTGTAACTTCAATATTTAATTTATCGTAAACCAACTTATACAAATATGACTATCAATGAATGATCAGTAATAATGAGAGACGATGATTTTAAAAGGGAAATTAATATAATTATAATATTTACAAACTAAATTGTACGGATTGTAACGGCATCTATCTTGGCCAAACTCTTAGAAATTTTGAAATAAGATCCAGTGAACACTTACGATCTTATAGATTAAAACAACCAGATAAGTCACATTACGGAAACAATATTACTATACTCAGAAAAAAAATTATAGCAAGAAATCATACTGTATATATTGCTTAATGATTGGTTGAAATGTTTATGGTATGAAGTATAAGTATACAATTTCAAAATTTAAAAAAATGAGAAAGAAACATAGAAGTATCTCCTAATAAACAAAGTATTTGGTAATTTGATTATTTTAACAAGTTTGAATTACAATTAAGAGACATTAGTTAGGTTTTATTTTGTACTTAAAGATAACAAAACCTTTGATACATTAAAAATGTATGAAGTAATTATTATTAAAAATCTCTTTTTTTAAATTAAAACCACTTTACTAAATAACAAAATGGTGTTTATTTTTTCACAGATAAAGTAGATAATATAATTGATAAACTCTAGACACGCAATTGCCACCAAAATGGATAATAATTCGAGAAACAAAAATATGACTTTAATAATTTGTGGTGCGGTGAAATTACGTCTGACCTTATAAAGCGGAAAAATAAACATTATATGACACTTGTCCTTGATTACATTTCCCATAGCTTGGTACACTTTTGATTCAAGATGTCAAGAAAATCGAGCGTTTCACGCCCAATTATAACGGCCTTATCCCGATGTGGGTCACCTGCGCACGCGAATCGCAGCAACTACTTATTTACTTAACTACAGACGTAGCAAAGAGATTAACCCGCCATTAAGGATTCTTATTGCCAGCTTAAACTAAATTGAATTCAAAAGTTTAGGCCACACAGATGTACTGAAATAGTTCTAAGTTATTCCGAAATATTTCCGATGAAAAATTGGATGCACTCTATGAGGTAAGCACCTGTACTGATTTTAGCGATATTTATGTAAATTCTGATGTAAATGCTAGTTTTGACTCTTTTATTACCATCATTAAATATTTGATTGATAAATGTTACCCTCTTAAGAACCCTAACATTGATAATAAATTTCAAAGAAATTGGGTGACGCCGGAAATAAGGCGAGCCAGTCAGGATTTAAAAAACCTGCATTGGATTAAAGTAAATTCAAAAATTGTAAACTCCCAATTCCTTTATAGAGAGGCCAAGAGAAATTATATTAAATTACTTATTAACACTAAAGAGCAATTTAACGAAGATATTCTCAAAAGTCTAATAACGCGAATAAAACTATTTGGAACCTGGTGAATCATGAAATTGGTAGGAAAAATTACAAAAAAAAGGTGTTCACATAAATATTGATGGGACGACACTGTCAGACTCCCAAAATGTGACTGATGCCTTTAGAAATTACTTCTCCTTAATTGTCAAAATAAACTTAACGAACTATTACGGCAATGCTAGATCTTTATGTTGGAGTGTCTCGGAAAATCTTGATTCCACATTTTTCTTTTATCCAGATGTTAAACAAGAAATTATTAAGGTTGTCAGAAATTTAAAAATAAAAATAGTACTGGTGTGGATTGCATATCATCTAAAATATTGAAATTTATTGCGGATCCCATAGCGGAGCTTTTGCCTCTCTTATAAATCTATCAGTTTCTTCTGGTATTTTTCCCTCTGTTTAAAAATGGCTTCGGTTATATCGGTATATAAAAATGACATTGATAACGTAGCAAACTACCGGCCTATTTCTAGACTAAGTGTGTTGTCTAAGATTTTTTTAAAAATTGTCTATAGTAGAATTTTGAATTACTTAACTAAATTTAAAATTGTTGCAAATTTCCAGCACGGCTTTAGAATTAGTAGATCAAGTCAAACAGCCGCTTGTAGCTTAACAGATTATATTTACAACTGTTTTGACGATGGTCTGCATATTGCTGGTCTATTTTTTATCTTTCTAGAGTATTCGATTGTCTTAAATTTGAGTGTATTGCGAATAAATTATACAGTGTGTACATAAAGTATGGAATACATTCATTTAAAGTTAAACAAACAATTTTGAGGAAAAATCCACACAATAAATTACTGTAAGTGTTCAAATTGTCTTCCTTCTTGTACTTGACAGTGTCCTAAGCGATCCATTAATTCCTGCTTAATGGTATCCTGCGAAATTTTCTTTATTTCTTGATTTATTCTATCTTTTAAATCATTTATGTCGTCGGGTTTACTTTAATACACAACCTTTTTTAGATGACCCCACAACAAGAAATCTAATGGCGTAGGATCCGGTGACCTTGCTGGTCCTCATCTACCGATCCACTTATTGGAGAAAACTTCGTCAATATATGTTCGAATTACAGCTGCATAATGTGGCCCCATCTTGTTGATACCACAGACTTTCATCGATATTTCCAGGTTCATGTAATGTCTCTATGGATTAATATATTATATATTAATATTTACCATGATCCAAATCAATAATTTTTCTAGGATATACATTTCCTCCTTAACTTCTGAATCGGATTAATACAGAGTTTTTCAAAGTACATATAAAATACTGTCTAGCTATTAAGGAAAATCATAATTGGAATAGGCTGTTAAATTTAAAAAAATGGAATTTTCTCTAAATATATTGAAAAATATATTTATTTTCTCCAAGAAAAAAAGAAAATAAAATAAAAGGAATCAAAAAACTAGTATTCTCAATGAAAGCTTAAATAGGTTGATATTAAATCTGCAAAATTTGAAAAAAAATTGGATTTTCTCCGAAAAAATAGGAAAAATTATAATTTTCTTTAAAAAATTTGAAAAAAGTATTTATTTTCACCAAGAAAAAAAAATATATATATAGTTTGGCAGTTTATATGAAAAATTTGGAAACATTGGCTTTTTCTAAATAACAAAAATGAAAAAATTGGAATTTTCTCTAAAAAACTTAAAAAAGTATTTATATTAAGGCATTTGCTATTAACGCACCGATGTAAAAATAACTGTCGAACAAACATATTCATAAAGCAACTCAGTTTTATTAACAACGGTAAAAATATCGTAAACTGACAATATCGTTAAATACAATCACAAAACTACTTATTTATATTTGAAAACAAAACTGTTTGACATGTCAAGACTCTCTTGAAAATCTAAACATAAGCATTTAATTGCAAGCTAATGCACTTAGTCCAATACTTTATTTCCTTCGAGAATTTTTTTTCAAAAAATTTGTTACAATTGTGATATATATCACAAATATTTGAAAGTAATTTGAATTTTTTCCTAAAAATATAAAATTTTAAATTTTATCTAATAAAGTTAGTAGTGTTATCGTAATGATTTTAATTAACTCTTTTCTAATTTTGTATTTCCTTTTGGATTAAAATATCAGATTTGGAATTATTATCGCTTCTGTCCATTTTGATGGTATAGTTTTCTCTTTCCATATTTTCGAAATTATTTTGTATATATTTTCTTTTAGTGCTAGTCTTCAGATTATTTGGAGCTGTAGTTGTTTACCACCTTCTCAAAATGTTGCCTCCACTCCTCTAGAATTTCCAAATTTCGTTCTTCATCTTTATAGAAAATTAAGGTTGGGATAATATTATTGCTGATGGTCTATCTAGCCTAAAATTGATATTTTCGAAATTCTCTTTAAATACTAATTTGTCCTAGATTTGCTTTTGTCTGCCTTTTTTGCTTCTTGATTAACATTTCGGATATGTTTCTAATTAGAATTAAAATTTGCCTCTTTTTTGTAATTCTTTTTATAGAAATTCCCTTTTTCTTTCGACAGGTACACTTAGTTTTTTTCAGTTCTTGGAAAGTTTTCTTTTTGTCATCTGTTACGTTTTTAACATTTTGTTTTTTGCTTGAATTTTTTCTTAAGTGTGCCTTTGTTTTTTGTTCTTAAATACTTTGCTGCTTGATGAATTGTTGTTTTATTGTTGTTTGTATTGCCATCTTGTTGGATTCGTGCTATATTTATTGCATATTGTCTTCTGAGTTAGATATTTTTTTTCTATCATATGTTATTTGTATTGTGTGGTTTGTGATATTTTTCTCCGGTTTATTGAACTTATTTTTTTGCATGAAATATCGCTATTGTATAATATATAATAAAATAAATTTTTAGTTACCTTCGTAATCTTGTGCTAATAAAGGAACCTGAAACAAACATTATATATTAGAAAGATAATATTTCGAAAAATGATTAAATGTGTATTGATTTTGAGTTTTTTATAAGTTGTATGAATTTTTTTATTAATTGATATTTTGATTTTAAATACCTGAAAATGTTTGTGTAAAAATTAATTTGGATAAAAAATTATTCATTTAAAAAATATTCACTAAAGTGAGCTTTATCTACTATTAATATTTCAGCTCAGGTTTAGTGTTATTTTTTTAAACTTCTTTTTGTAAATTTTCTGCCATATTTTAAAGTAAACTTGAGAATAAAATAATTAATTCACTTCGAGCCTCCATTTCATATATAAAATTAATCATTTCATTGATGCAAAGAATCAATTTGAATACGCCTTTAGAAATAAGTGGTAATAAATTGTGTATAATTTATGTTGACAGCAGCTTATTCATCTACATTTCTAATAAATGAAGCCCTAATCAAATCATAATCGATCTAAATAAAATTTTACCATAATAGATGTAATTCTCAAGCTTGTGAACCGACTTGTCTTCACAGAATTGATTATCTAACCTAATTTTCATTTAAGAAAAGTGTTACATATTTATTCGCGTACGTTTTTCAAACAAAAAATTCTTTTATACCATTAATTTAATTGTGCGGTAAAACAGTTACATTTCTTTATTTTTTTGTGTTTAACCTTTTGATCAAGATTGGTTTAATTGTTCTTTTGTGATAGGATTTTATGACGGAGAAAGCCAATTTGGTTAATTGAATACTATAAAATCATTCAATGGGATTTCTTAATGTCCGTTTATCTCTTATAGAAATAATTAATTTATTGATAAGTGTTTCCTACATTTCTTCAGCTGGCATTGATTTTAAACCGAATTAATAATAATTGCAATTGTGACCATTATTGACGGAGAAAGTATTTATGGAATTTATTGAACGTTTTATTTCTGGGAATTCTCACAGAAAAAGCTTTGGTGTATAAATTAAAAATGTAATTGTTATTATCCTGATGTATAAGACATATACTAGGTAATAATAGTTTGGAAAAAATATGGAAAAGGTCGATATTTTCTTAATGACACGTAAGATACAACTTAAACAGTTTTGAAATTTTTTTACAAAGAATATTTCAAAAATGGTTCATTTTTGGTACAGGATATAGTTTATTTGAAATTTCATGCTAAATTCAAAAAAAAAATTTTAATATGTTCTATATGCTTACCTACATTTTTTCCAGGGTGAAAATAATCGTTTCGGAATATATAAATTTATTATTTCAAAAGTAGACAACTTTACGTGTATATATATTGTAATGATTTAGTTAACCACAGATAATCGCCTTTGGGTATCCGTGAGCTATACCTCATTTAAAAACCAGGAGGAGCGATTTTAATTTAAGTTGGCAATATTGGCGGCTCCTTATTGGTCACTAGGCAGCCAGTTTTACGTGTTTTTTACTTCATTTTCAATCAGTCCTTTTCTTTATCTTTAAATCCGTTCTTGTCAGAACTCAGCAAGTTCTTTTGATTGTGATTATGGATCCTTCCACTCAAAGAACAACTAGCCCGAAAAAACAACGAAAACGGTTGAATTTATTACATTTGGCCCTTTTAGAAAAACAATGTATAATAAATATGTATAAGCAACTATTGGAAGATAAAAATTGCATAAAGATTTCCACCCAAAAATATTCATTGCTTTGGTTTTGAAGTATAAATGTGGTCTCTTACTTTTTGGTGTGCAGCCAAATTTTTTTGTTTTGCTTATACTACAAACTTTCATTAAAATGTATCTAAGCTTTCAATGTAACCTCTAGCCACATAACTATAGATGTGAGCTAGGTAAATATAAAAAAGAGTTTTAACGTTTTTTAATATTGTCTGTTTATTTTCTTGACAAATATTGGAACATGGCTCTGAAAACTGAACATAATCATAGTTTGTTAACATTTCTAGTAACTTTTAGTTGTGTGCATCAAGCTTTTCAAATCGCTCTTCATGGTTTTTAAATAATAATTTTAGTTTTATCTTGTATGCAAATTAATAAAAGTTGTTATCGCAATTCCGGCTAGCTTAATTAAAATTTTGGATTATTTATTATATTGTTTGAAATATTTATCATTTCTAAAATTTAAATTTCTCAAATTATTTTGTCGATTTATTTATCTGTGCAATAATTAATTAAAATTGAAATTGTGCAAGCAAGTGACATCTGTCATTTCATAATTGATTTTGATGTATGAGTAACTTAATATTCAAATAACAGAAGTATAAAAGGAATTTAGAATCCAGAATTTATATTCAATTATTCAACAAATCAAGATTTTAACTTCTAATAACGAAAATATTAATGTCTCTTAGAGATTAGAAATAAAACTTTTTATGTATAATTTCACATATAAACTTTAATTCAATATTCACTAGTACATGAACACATTACCCTCCATTAGAACAAGCGTTTCCTCAAGAATTGAATATGCCTCGTACACCGGAAATTATGAAGATTCTCGTATACAGAAGTTGTGTGTATAGAAGGTGATGCAATCCGCCTTCATAAATGTGCAAAACAAGCGATTTTAATTAAATTTAAATAAAAAATGTTGTTACAGCTCTTCACTCTTTGATGGTAAATCAACTTCAATTCTTTGATTTAAAAAAATTGTGGGAAAAATGAGCTGTACTTTTCTTCAGGTTTTGTCTTTATTTATCCTTTTTCCTTTTTTTTTAATTTTTTTTATACCTATAATTTCAAATTCCTTTTCTAACTCTAATTTCTGTTCGATTTAAACTTTTTATATTCCAAGTAGATATTTTCCAAATTATTTCCTCGTTTTTTACATTTACATTCGTTATTGCCTTATCTCTCATTTTCATTGCATTTTCCGTTTCCTTCATATCCATGTCTATCTCTTTCCATCAATTAATTTTAGTTCTACATATTTATTGCTGTCTTTTTTCTGCCATACAAAAGATTCGTTTCCTTTTGCCCATTGTTTCTTATTTATCCATATTTGAGCTTTCGTCTTCTTTTATTTCTGTGCCATACTTCTTTTTATTATTTATAAACTTGTTGTATTGCTCTTGCTTTTTTAAGTTTTGGTATTAATGTTCTTCTTTCTTCCGGTATTTCCTTTGTCAATCCATATATTTGTTCCTTTTAAACTAGTATTTTTTAAGATTTCCAATTTTTCAGAAAATTGTAATTAGGTAATCAAAGCTGGTCTTGTTTTTTCTTTTTGTATTTTCCTATTCTACTAAGATTTTCTAATTCTGTTTCATCCATGTGAATTCCAATCTTTTTTAGTATTTTGTCTTTGCGTTGGTGATTATGATTAACCTATTCTTTTTTTTTTAACCTAGTCTGAATAAGTATTTTGACAGATTATTTGTCAAATTTACTACTATGAAAATATACACTAGGAGATAAAAATCGTCGCACTGTATACCTTTAAAGTATCCAATACTTATTTCATTTCAATTTTTTAATAAATTGCATATGAATAATTATAAAATATGGCACTGGCATTGGCTTCAAAATAACCGTTATTTACCGTATGTGGGTGCAAAAACTAACTAGATTTCGATTTATTCATACATCAACATATTTAGATTGAAGCCTCAGGCGAAACGATATGTATACCTTGTTAAGGCGAAAATGGAGCAAACTATTATAAATTTAAGAATGTGTTATTTTCTGATCCTATCTTAAAAACGAACAGTTAGTCTGTGCTGAATTTAGTTGGAATTGTTTCCTTAATAATGCTAATACCCAAATACAAAAATAAAACGAAATAATAGACATACGCGACTATTTTTTATTGTATCTTAGAGGAAATATGACGAGGGTAAGATTTTCTCGAGATTTACCCCTAATCACACCATTAATTATCTTGTAAGTAACTCCAAAGTACTATGAACATTATTACATTATTATTATTATTATTATTATTATTATTATTATTATTATTATTATTATTATTATTATTATTATTATTATTATTATTATTATTATTATTATTATTATTATTATTATTATTATTATTATTATTATTATTATTATTATTATTATTATTATTATTATTATTATTATTATTATTATTATTATTATTATTATTATTATTATTATTATTATTATTATTATTATTATTATTATTATTATTATTATTATTATTATTATTATTATTATTATTATTATTATTATTATTATTATTATTATTATTATTATTATTATTATTATTATTATTATTATTATTATTATTATTATTATTATTATTATTATTATTATTATTATTATTATTATTAATAATTAATTAATAAACAATTTCTTTACTAGTTGAGCAATTTACAATTTTTAAGGTTTCACTTTCTGTACCATATGTGTTATGAAAAAGATAAAATTGTTAATGCAAGTCGATTTTCACTTAACACAATTGTAAATTGTAATTGACAATGTAATTATTTGGTTTTGTTGCTATTTTAATATTACTGAGAATAATCTGCATTTGATACAAGAAAAATAATGTATTTAACATTGTTAGCAATATTACTTCCTCGAAAGTTTATCTATAGCGGGATATTTCTTGGCTAAAATCTTATGATCGAATGAATTGAATATGATCATTTTAATTCTGTTATAGAATAATTTCTGATTATCTTTGCTACTATTTTCAAATTAATTACCAAAATCTTCCTAACTCTTTTTCTTGTTTTCTATGATTTTTATATTTTGCGTAGTTCTCTGTTATTCTGTTTTTTAAATGTTTGTTTCGGACACTTTTTCTTCTTTTTTATTTCTTGCTTTTTTTTGACGATTCATTTTCTTTTGCTAGTTGTTTTACATACTCCACATACCTGCTTTGCTGATATCTCATTTACCGTTACTTTAAATAATTTCCATGTTTCTTCCAAGTTCTTTATTAGATGTTCTAGTCGTATGATTTCTTCTTTTTTCTTACTGCAGTTTTCTCCTCTTTTACTATTGTTACAAGAAGGTTGTGATCATTACTTATCTCGTTTGTACGTTTAACTCTAGTGTCAATTATTTCTTTCATATTTGCTTTGTCTATTATAGCGTAATCAATAATTGATCTTTTAGAACCCAGAACTTTTATCATTTTTGGATTATTAATCAATTAAAAATTCCATTAATAAACAATTTCTTTACTAGTTGAGCAATTTGCAATTTTTAAGGTTTCACTTTCTGTCCCATATGCGTTATGAAAAAGAAAAAATTGTTAATGCAGTCGATTTTCACTTAAGACAATTGTAAATTGTAATTGACAATGTAATTGTTTGGTTTTGTTGCTATTTTAATATTACTGAGAATAATCTGCATTTGATACAAGAAAAATAGTATATTTAACATTGTTAGCAATATTACTTCCTCGAAAGTTTATCTATGTTTCTTGGTTAAAATCTTATGATCGAATTAATTGAATATAATCCTTTTAATTCTGTTGCCGGCGAACTGTGTTTTGACCAATCAACAGTTCAGAAAATCATTATAATCTTAAAAGGGATTATCGAGTTCTTGTATTAAGAAAAGGATAAAGGCTAATGAAGAAGTGAAACAGAAATACGTTTGTTTTCATTGTAGTTGCTGGGTGGAAATTTTTTTTGGGATTTTTTCTTGGTATCAATATTTTCATAAATTAAAAATTAAAATAAAAGTGTTAGGAAATGTTACTACAGGATAATTATTTAAAAAAATTTATTGAATTTTGAACAAAAAAAATTTTCGTGTGTCTAAAGTCAAATTTGCTAGTTTTCAGAATCTTGATTCTAAGTAACAAATTTTACATAATTTTTTGAAATGTCGACCTGTCTTATGCAATTATATTTACGATTTTATGCAACCTCGACTTTAAATACAAGATTTTATAAAATCTCTCCTTTACTCATGAAATTTTGTAAAACTTTGATGTCAAAATGGAAATTTTACGTAATCTAGAATTTTAACTCGATTTTCCTTAATCTCAACTTTTAACATTAGATTTTATAAAATATTCATTTTAAAAACATAATTTAAAAAAAGCTCGAACGCAGTTACAAAATTTTCTAAAATTAAATTCGTCAGATTACATACAAAATATTCGTTTTAGGTAATAAATTTAAATATTTTTAAAAATTTTTTTGGAATGTTGGATTTACCATAAAATTTTGAAAATTATTGACATCAAACTTGAAGTTTTACATAACCTTCACTTTAAACACCAGAATTTACACTAATTTGCTTTAAAATCTCTAAAATCTTGACCTTTAATACGAGATTTTAAACAAGGTTTATTTCAAGATCAATATTTTATAAAATTTCGGCTTAAATTAAGAAATTTTCTAAAATTAAATTCGACAGATTAGAAAGCCTCAGGTCTAAAATATTAAATCATTTTTTAATATCAAGCTTTTTCTTGAAATTTTTAATAGACGATAATAATAATAATAATAACCAACCCTTTTATATATTTTGGTTAGTTAACTACCTCTTGAAATAATAAATTACAATGGGATCACATTCAATATCAAAATATTGTTTTTATTGATAATTTTTTTGTTACTAATTATACTACTCGAATAAAATTTAAAATTTGTAATCATCGAGGTAGAGATATAATGTTTTCATTAAGTGGACCATGAAATTCGCTTAAAGACTTAACGTATAACGTTAGACAGAAACTACGGCTTTTTATAAAACTGTTAATTTTTCCCGATTGCATCATGTAAAAGGCAATGTTCTGGAGAAATTATTTAAACCAATTTATTGACTGAACATATTGAACATGTATACAGTTATAATAATAGTACTCGCTCATCTGCTTAGGTGGATTAAAACGCGAAAAATTGCTTATTTTATCAGACGATCAGCAATAATTAAACAGCGAACATTATCCCAAGACACAAATTGTGATTTGAAAAAAATCTAATCACGCCGTCTCGTAACGGATATTTCGATATAGAATAACAACGAAATCCGAGAAATTTTATTTATCCAATACTTCACACTGCCACGTTTTAAATTATGCACAATGCAAATGCATGGAATAAATTATTATAAAAATAAAGTACTTATAAAAATAATTCAAACAAGAAAAAGTTGACCCGCACCAGCTCGAGGAAGTTGAACTGAATAATACTCGTAATTTACATCAGTCGAGTGTTAAAAAAAGGAAAAGTGGCATCCATAAAGTACAAAGTACATCTGCTCCAAGAGCTTTTAGAACATGACTTTAATAGAAAATTGGAATTCTACAACAAAACTCCATTATGGAAAGATATAACAGAAATCGGACTTTCATACAGAAGGTATTTTTTTTATACTGAAGGTGCAGTAAACAGCAAGATGAATTGGTACTGGGCAAATGAAAATCCATATTGGAAAAAGAATACAGCATCTAATATCCAAAAAAAGGTTCATATTTCGACCAAAATTATGAACAACTTGATTAGTTTACAAATTTTCATGTATACGAATGAATTTTTATGATATCTTGTATTTGAAACAAATATTACGTAAAACCTCGAGTTTAAAGTTGAAGTTATGTAAAATCTCAAGAAAAATGTAAACATTTTACAAAATTTTACAAATAAGTTCGATATTTAAGAAAAAATTGTAAAATGTCTTACTTAGAATTCAGGTATTCTCATCTGATAAGATTAATTTTAGAAAATATCTTAATTTAGGAGGATATTTTATAAAATTTCGTTTTTAAAATAAATCTTGTATAAAATATCATGTTCAAAGTCGAGATTTTATAAAATGTCACGTTTAACATTAACATTTTTGAAAAATTCCATGAATATGGAGGAGTTTCTGTCTAAATTTCACTTATCCCAGATACAAAGATATCAAAGGGATTATTATTATTATCATTATTATTATTAATTATTAATAATTATCATTATTATTATTAATTATTAATAATTATCATTATTATTATTAATTATTAATAATTATCATTATTATTATTAATTATTAATAATTATCATTATTAATATTAAAAAAAAAATTAATATCTTAGACCTGAGACTTTCTAATTTGTCGAATTTAATTTTATAAAATTTTTTAATCTAGGTCAAAATTTTGTTAAAATTTTGTTTTTAAATAAACTTTGTGTAAAATCTCATATTCAAACTCAAGATTTTAGATGTTTTAAAGCAAATTTATGTAAATTTTCATGTTTAAAGTGGAGGTTGTGTAAAATCTGTAGTTTGATATTAACATTTTACAAAATTTCAGTAGTAAATCCAATATTCCAAAAAATTATGTAATCTTTGTTATTTAAAATGAAGATTTTGTAATCTGACGAATATAGTTTTAAAATGTGAAAGTGAAACCTTAAAAATTGTAAATTGCTCAACTAGTAAAGAAAATGTTAATTAATGGAATTTTTAATTGATTAATAATCCAAAAATGATAAAAGTTCTGCGTTCTAAAAGATCAATTATTGATTACGCTATAATAGACAAAGCAAATATGAAAGAAATAATTGACACTAGAGTTAAACGTACAAACGAGATAAGTAATGATCACAACCTTCTTGTAACAATAGTAAAAGAGGAGAAAACTGTAGTAAGAAAAAAGAAGAAATGATACGACTAGAACATCTAAAAGAGAACTTGGAAGAAACATGGAAATTATTTAAAGTAACGGTAAATGAGATATCAGCAAAGCAGGTATGTGGAGTATGTAAAACAACTAGCAAAAGAAAATAGATCGACAAAATAAAATAACAGAGAACTCCGCAAAATATAAAAATCAGAGAAAACAAGAAAAAGAGCTAGGAAGATTTTGGTAATTAATTTGAAAATAGCAGCAAAGATAATCAATAATTATTTTATAAATTTGTTTGAAATTTCTAAGAAATATTCATAAAGGACGAGATTGTGGATTTTCTGACAGTGGAAATGAAAATAATGAACCGATGGAGCAGGTACTACTTTAGTGAGCAAAAAATAATAAAGAGTAAAATAGTACAGTTGATGACAAATATGACCGGAATGTAGAAATAATAGTGAAGGAAAAAGTTTCGGAAGCAATTAATTAGTTGGTTAAAAAATGAAAAATCTCTTGGTTATGACAACCTGGATAGCACCTGATAACCTATAATATATTGGAGCTACAAAGTTAGTATTATTTATAAAAATATATAATTTTGCATGGAAAATGGCTAAGAAACCAAAATACATCATCATTTTACAAAATAATTTCAAAGTTATCTATTTCTTCTGGTCAGTGTATTTACTTGTCTAAAGTTGGAAAAATTATTGTACACTATTGAGTCTAGCACCATTCATAAACATCACGGAAGTTTATTATGCATTTTTCTAAAATAAATTCTTTCTAATTCTCTATTGTTTATAACTAGGTAGCCGTCGCGCTAGCCTGCGATATTTAATAAATTTAAAAAACCGGCGAAGTGTACAGTTAGGAATGCACCAGTTACAACAAACCAATGGACAATTCCTGGTGTATCGTAATGAGAATCTGCCCATTGAAAACGACTTTTTTCAACTCCTTATCAACCGCGACGCGATGCCGATGTGGGCGGCAGAGTGAAATCGTTTCTAACTTTTACTCTACCCATTTAAGGTTAATGTTTGACTTTTCAGATAAAATACTATTCCGAATTCCAAAGCAACGTGAACAGAGGGTCAAGCGCGTAGAAACTGTTAAGGTTGTTCTTACAGATTTTTTTCCCGTCGGTGTATAAAAATATAAGACAATACTGCAAGTTTTTAATGTGCGTGATTTGGAGGTTCTCTCATTGTCTTTCTATCCTTTTTAGTAGCATTCTTCATAGTTAAGCATTTTGTGTTATCCTCTTCCAATTTGTTTTCACTTGTAATATTTTCTATCCATTTCTTTTTAGGATGACCTCTCTTTCTTTTTTTTTCTATTCCTTTCTTAATAGCTTTTTCGCATGCCTTCTTCCATCATCCTTTCAACAAGTCTCATCCGTAGTACTCTTTGAGCCCTAATTAATCCTGTTATTTTAGGATAGTTATGCAATGGTTCTAATTTCTGGTTGGTTCTTCGTCTCCACATTCCTGCTTTTTATTTTCTGCAAAATTTTCTTTAGTATTTTTTTTCACTCATATCTAAAATTTTCTTGTTTACCAACGTTCATTATTTGTTACAGTTGGCTAAATTGTAGCTTTGTAAATTATTTTAGCTGCTCTAGTTAATTCTTTTGACTTTAGAATGTTATTCAAAGTACTCACCTTTCAAATCCTCTGTGTTATTCTTTTATTTATATCCGCTTCCTTCTCATTTTTATTTATCAGCATTGCTACCAAATATTCGAATTGTTTCACTTTTTCTATATTTTATTTTTGTCTACTTTTGATTTAAATTCCTCGTATTCTTTTACAATTCCTTCTGATTTAATACCATATACTTTGTATTTTATTTGTTGTTTTTTAGCCTTTGTGTCTTTGCTGCTTCTTCTAACTTGCGGAATACACCAACAATTTCTTTCTTTATGAATCCAGATGAACCCATTGGATTATTTGGTTATTTTCCTTGAGGATATTGCTTAAAGCAATTTTTCTCTATCTCAAGATTTTAATTATTTTATACGTTTTTCCACAAAGTTTCTTTTCTCTTTAACAAATTTTTAAAAAGTTTCATAGTTATTGCTAAAGTTTTTAATCATTATTTAGCTTATTTATTTTTGTCGCATATAAAGAAAATTCTTTGCCAAACAGATATCAAAGTTAATTTTAACCAGGTTAATATTTTAATCACTGTTTGATAATCATTAGATACTGAGTGATTTAACTCAGTGGCCCAGCACTTCCCGGGTGCATAATACATCAAATCCTGCAAAAACTGCAATACATACTTTCAATTATATAAATAGATATGCTTCAGTTATATTTATAGCATAACGTTCCATCCTAGCGTGATTTCTTGTTGAATAATTTCGAAATCCTCATTGAAACTCCAATAACGGCGCGTATTCACTTTATTATCAAACAAATAAATAAATAAATAAATAAATGAAGACGTCTCGTTCAGGTCGAATTCTAATAAAGTTGTAATTGTAATGTCGATCGTGATAACTGCATTTCACCGCACAACGTTAGCCGTAAGCCGTAAACGATTTTGTATAATTTTGCACGGCACCCATTAAAGTTGTCACTCAAATCGTTAAAATTGTAACAAAATAAAATGAAATAGCTGACTCATCAAATCTCATCATACAACATTCTTCGTTAACAGCCATAAACTTTTTAATGTACGAGATTCTTCGGTTTCGTTATGTTGCGAATTTTAAAAAATACACCGCAAATGCAGGACTGTCAGATGCTGAAGTTCCAGGGGAGCAACCAGATGGTTTATTAAATATGAACAAATTAGAATGCAAAATGTAATTCTTCATAAATAAATAAATAAATAATAAATAATAAATTTATTTCCCTTAAAATATCATCTACAATGTATGGGATACGTCAGATTAAAATGTGTGTTTTAATTGATACACTTAAGAACATAAAACATACACGTAACAAGAGTATAAAAAATTAGTCAGTAACACAATTGTAATGTATAAATATATAAAATTTACTGTGAATATGACCAAACTTGGTGGATGTTAATATTAACTGGAGAAATACTCTTCAACTAAGTAAAAACAACCGTTAATGAGGAACTCTTTTAACAATTTCTTAAAAGAACGTGGTAATTTATAAATATTTTAATACTCATTAAGTTCGGTGAATTATGCGCCAGTTTTGTATAATGTACTGGATGTGCAAAATTTTTCTTATATCTAATATTGTATGAACAGTAGTCTTCATTACGAGTAAACATGTGTGTATACTGTTAATATACACGCAATGCTCAAAAATCAGAATGGATGGTAAAGTTAATATCCTAAATGTTATAAATGTTTCTTTTGAAGCTAGAATAACTTGATAATTTAGCAATACATCTTATGAGTCTTTTTTGAGCAATAAAAACGTCTCCAGAATTCACCGATAAACCCCATAAGCAGATCACATAGCTTAGATAAGATTCTGCTTTAGCATGGTACAACATAAGCAACTGCATTTCACATAAAATATTTTTTAAATTTGTAAATAAGTAATTTAGAGAGTTTAATCTAGATAGCACCATAGCACGTTGTTTTTTCCAGTTAAAGTTCATATCAAACTATATACCCAAGAATTTTAAATTGTCTACCTGAGTAAGTTCATCATGTTTGATAAAAGGGAAACTTTTTGCCAGTGGTGAATTCTCATGAAAAAAGCCTTATCTGTATTGAGAAACAAATGGTTAGATGAAAAATAAGATTCCAAGCAATTAACCGTATCAAGAAAAATAGACTTGATATCATTTTCCGTCTTATCTGTGATTAATAACGAGGTGTCATCCGCATAAATTGTCCAACTTAAATTAATGAACGACTGATCCAATTGTTGACAAATAATGAAAATAATAATGAAAACAGAACCCTGTGGTACTCCAATGTTAATGTCTGTAACATCAGAATTGACATTAACCTTAGTCTGATTTTAAGCTAACGTACGGACTACGGTATGTAATAAAAGAGTTAATCAAATTTAGTGCCTTGCCAGTTATTCTAACTAATGTAAGTTTATCTAACAGTAGAGCATGATTAACACAGTCGAATGCACGACTCAGATCACAAAACAACCCAATCGGGCATTCGCCCGTGTCAATCATGCTGGAGAAATCTGTTTAGAACGAATTAAGAGCTGTTGATGTAGATTGGTTTTTCCTAAATCCGTGCTAATTTATTGACGGTATTTTATTTATTTTTTATTTTTCCAAACGATGTAAAAAATTGTACTCGAAAACTTTAGAAAACACTGAAGACAACGTTACTGGTCTGTAATTTATTAATTTTTCGATGTTATTTTTCTTATGAATTGGTATCACTTTTCCTTTTTTTAAATTAGTTGGAACAATTCTTGTACAAAAAGATGTAAACAACTCGCACATATCACCCTGTAAATTTGTTTTATTTTGCCCTATATCTCCTTGGCAATATAAATCCGATATAAAACTGTAAGATCAAGTTGAAATGTTGAAAATAACGTAATTAATTGAAAACTAGTTGTCACCGAACATCTAACAGTAAGATCGTACAGTAAACCTGCAGAGAAAAGGAAATTATATGAGGCACGGAACTCGACTACGCTCAACATTAATTATCTTCGTGAAAAGACCTATAAAATTCTTTCTGATAACAACTTATAAATTTTTACTTTCTTTACGTTTTATATAGACCATATGTTTTATTGTATTGCCATCGATCTTTAATGCAACGGAAAATTTTGTTTTAATACAGATGCTTTTAAAGATGACATAAGTTGAAGAAATATTTTCTGTTATGCTCGATTTCATATTTTTTTAACATTCAAAATATTACAACGCAACAATAAAGATTAAACATTTTTTTTATTATATTTACAATCAACAACAGAATCCTTACAGTCCGTTCTTTTTTAGAAAATTCAAAATTTGAGGATTACTCATTATATGATCAAAGAATCGTATCGGAGTCAATGTAAAAAAATGTCAATAACAAATATTGCTAGTAATGAAATATATTAACTTCAGTAATTGCTGTATTTTGACGTAATAAAGTAAAAGACATTTAAAAAAGTGGCAGCCTTTAATGTACAGGGTGGCCTCGAAAATACAATATAACTATAATATTCAACATTTTACAATTTCTAAAGCAGCGGTGAGATCAAAGAAATTTTTGATTAAATTTTCAATAAAAATAGAATACTTGTAGTACTTTCTTTTTTAGAAAAAGTAAGCTTTTCTTGTCATCTTTCAACCAATTCTCGTTTAGATCCGATAGCGAAAATTAAATAAATCTTATGACTTGATATAAACTTTCTGAGTAAATAAATCTGAGTAAATCAAAACCTTTCTGAGTAAAATACAGTTTTCTGTCAACTTCTGTTTTGTATTTATCTACAACATTCAAAATTTCAACACTTATAAAGTAGCAGCAGCGATGAAAGAATTTCTTGATTAGTTTTATAATAAAAAAGTAGAATACTTGATATAATTCACTTATATTCTTATATTAACTGTTATTTTGATTCACACGGTTTAATTTATTGTTATTTTTGTACAAGAATTGTAATGCCACTGCGTCGTTTTGATATGTTGTTATTGTAGTTGTTGATGAAAACAAAATCTAATCCTGAGATACGAAATCTCTGTTCGACAATAAAAACCAGTTCAAAAAAATGATGTATAAATAATGGCAATGTATGTAATAAAACATGAATAATTAAATGAGTAGAAGAAAAATAGATAACAGATTAGTGAGGTCTGTTTTTCGTTCAAAGTTGACACTTTAACCATTAATGATGGGAAAATTCTAATTTAGTCGTTCATTACATGTGTTGCTTATATTTTTGACTTCTTAATAAGGCACAGAAACAATCAAACACATTATTGTTTATATACAGAAGGATACAGGAGATATTTCAAAAGAATCTGTAACGGTGTGGATATTAAATAAAAGCATTAGTCTGAAACTTTTAAAATTTTAAAGCTGCAGCAGCGATGAAATAAATTCTCAGTCAGTTTTACAACCAAAAATAAAGTCCTTTCACTTTCTCTTTTAGGAAAGAGAAGAAGAATTTTCACCTTTAGGCAGATTTTTGACGTCTTAATTAGACACAGATTTTTCAAAGATTACTTCTAAAAAGTTGTATCTAAATATGGAACATTTAAACAAACGTATCAAAAAATTTAAGTCTGACAATTTACCAGGCAATGAAAATTAAAATTTGAGTCAATTAAGCAGAAAACATTTAAAAAATCTTGTTGCTTTTGATATGTTTCTTGTTTCTTTATGTATACATTTATTATATTTATTCATACTAGATACCAAATGATCAATACGTTTAATATAACTACAAAATTTCAAAATTATATCACTAATAAAGCAGCAGCGAGGATCAAATCTTGATTAGGTTTACAATCAAAAATAAATTCAAATTTTCAAAAATATCAAAAAACGAAAAAGACTTTTCATAATTTCCGATTTTTCTTAGATTTTTGTTTTCCTCAACAATTAGAATAATAACATACCAAAACGATGCAGCAACATTACAATTGTTGTACAAATTAACGAAAATAGTAATAAAACTACAAAAAATCAAACTATCTGAAAGATAAAATATGACTTATCTTAAAATTACACGATTTTACAAAACTTTTTCAAATATCAAGCACTTTTTAAATGTCTTTTACTTTGTTATGAAGCAATAATTGGAGTTAAAATATTTCATTTTTTTTATTACCCGGTATATTTCTCAGAAGTTTTTAACATTGAATTTCAATATTTTTATCATTTAAGAGGCTTTCTATTTAAGGCTTCCATATATACATACAATTTTTTTAAAATAGCTTGTGTATATAAACAAGAACAACCCCCGAATCTAAATAAGAAGCCAAATTCGTAATGGAGAAGATCAGCAATTTGTATTTTTGACTCTTATTTGTAGAAAATAAAAGTAAAGAACTTACTAACCACGAGATTTTTAAAAATAAAATCTTTACAGTCCTTCCTGCTTTTTAGAAATGGCTAGAATTTTTGAATTTCTGATGCAGAAAATATATCGAAGAAACTATTAATCATGTGAAACTTATGACTTATGAGCTTTCTGAGTACATAAAGGTATTTCTGAGACAAAAACAACTTCTGTTAGGAATTTGTCTTCTTATTTATATTAGTGTTTTGAACAAATTTTTTAATTTAAATGGCAATGACTTTTCACCAGTTTTTCGGTATTACAAGGTGTTGTTTCATTAAAAAAAGTCATAGTGGTGATTCTTAGAACATCCTGTATGCAATATGCGTTTAAATTACAAGTATCCAAAAACCAATTTAAATGTTATTTAAGCTGTGACACTGTCATTACGAAGTTTAATTACCTTTTAGGTTAAAAATTAAGAGAAACTTCCTACATCAATATCAGTTTTTGGAATAAAAACGTTGCACAAAAAACTTCATTATCGTTGAGGACCTGGTCGAATGTTACTTTTTTAGTTAATATATCATTAACCACCGAAGAGGATAAGTAAAAAAGTGGTTTAACTATGCTTCCTGGTACTAATGAACTTTTTATTAGTCCGTAAAATCGAATTTTACATGCATATACTTGGCAAACATTTTCTAGTTTATTTAATATTCCCATAAAATTTTGTTATTTTTCAGTTCAATGAGTTTTATTTAAATAGTAAATTCCTTGCAGATATTTAAGAATTTCAAGATTTTTATTTTATTAGTCTTACTTCATGGTGGTTTAGTTACTGAAATTATATAATCAGTGTGAGAAGAACCTCCAATTATTCATTCTACTTTGTACTGTTTTTTAAAACAAATTGTTTACCTCAGATAAATTAAATCTCTTCTACTAGTTACTACTTAAAAATTTTGACAAGATATGTAATTAAAAGTAGACAACTATCATCACTTCATTTTGTAATTTTGACTAGTTTAAAAAATACAGGTTAACTTATTTTCATTTAATTAAAGACTACGTTTGCGTGTTGAAGTGGTTTTAAGATTTTCTTGTCGCCTCAAGATATTGCATAATATTATTTATATGTTCTACTTGGTATTTTTAAAACTCAGATGTGTGCTAAAGAAATTTAAGTTCTGTTATGTTTACAGGTTTATTACGCATAAAAATAAAAATGAAGATGTTTTTAATATTGGTGAAGACCATTTTAAAAATAAGTTGCAACTGTAAAAAGATTTAATCAAATTAATTTTACTTCAAATATTCAAAATGAGAATTTCCAATTCTAGAATTTGTTTAAGTGATAATTCCTTCTTTAATTGTCTCTGAAGATTATTGGATTATTTCAACTGATTGATAACTGATTCATTTCCACGTTATAGATGAGATCACTCATTTACCATCATATGGAAAAATCTAAGGGACTTAAATCTGGAAATAGTATTGGCCTTAAAATATATCTGCTATGACAATTGAACGATTAAAGTAGATCAAGATAACCAAAATAGAATGGAAACCAATTAAGTCATTCCAAACTTTATGGCTAAAAGAAATTTGTTTTGCCGTACCTGAATTTTAACCATTTTCCGCATAATAGATGAAAATTATTGATGGCTTTATAGGGAAAATTAAACTTATCCATCCAAAAGGTAGTTTTCAGAAAAGAGTGGTCTTCAATAACTGTTGTCAATAAAAACCGAGTAAATACTGTAGGAATGATGGAATAAATTTTAGCGGAAAACTTCTCATATAAAAAAGAAACAGAAAGACACTGAGATAAAAGTTAAACAAATTTTAATCGATTAAAGAGATTTATGTAAAAAATGTTTTAAAATTGGAAAAAAGTCGGTGTCGATTTTTTATATATTCAAAATTTTAACAATATTGAGAAAATAATAAAAAAATGTTTCCTAGTCCAGGAAATTTTTTCCCTCTTCGCCAAAAAAATACAAAAGAAGTTAAAATTAATAATACAGTAATCGATGAAATCGAAAATTGGCCAAATTTAGAAAATAAAACAATGTTGTTTTTCAATATATCCAATTTTAACAAAGCAGTGTCAAACATTTTTTCTAGTATAGAAAATTTTAAAGAGCTGAAATAATATTAAGTCAAATTTTAACGATTACAGAGATTTAAGTAAAATATTTCAAAATTTGCAAAATACTGGTGTCGATTTTCCGTATATCGAAAATTTTAACAATTTTAATTAAATAGTAAACAAAAATTTTTCTAGTATACAAAATGTCCTGATTTTCCTGCTTTTTCACATAAAAAATAGCAAAAAGAAACTGTCAAATTTAGAAAATCAGACAATGTTGATTTTCAATATAATTAAATCTTGAAAACTGAATCGAATTTTAATCGCTTAAAGAAATTTTTCTAAATATATTTCTATTGCCGATTTTTTATATATACAAAATTTTAACAATTTTGAGAAAATAGCAAAAATAATATTTCCTATTGTAAAAAATTTTCTACTCGTTCAAATAAAAAAGAAGAAGCTGAAATCAAAATTAATGATACTGGAATCGATAAAATCCAAAATTGATCATATTCAGAAAATAAAGCTTGTTGATTTTTAATAAACCCAAAGTTTGACTAATTTTAAGAAAATAGTGTCAAAAAAAATATTTTTTTTGATAATACTGAATCAAATTTTAAACGAGATTTATGTAAGTTTCCTAATGTAGAAAGTTTTCTGCTCTTTCGCATAAAAAAAGGTAGAAGAAACTGATGCCAAAATTATTACAATTAATAAAATTTAAAATTGTCCGCATTCAGAAAATAAAGGTAGATGATTTCCAACAAATCAAAAGTTTGGTTTATTTTAAGAGAATACTGTCAAAACTTTTCCTAGTGTAGAAAATTGCCTACTGTCTCAAAAAACAAACAAACAGAAAGACCTTGAGGCAAAATTAAATCAAATTTTAATCGAAGTTTATTGGTCAGTAAGAATTTAGTTTTTGTTTTGGTAACAAGATAATTTGTGAAATTTTCCATTGGCTGGAATAATAACTGATTCTGATGATATTGTTAAATATTTATTATGTGTATTTCTACCTTTTGATTAAACACTCTTTTAGAACTTTTCCTGTTATTAGGTCATAATCCGTGCCTTTCTTGGGTGAATCCGTTTCATAAAAAGGTATTTTATTTCTGAGATTAATTTACTGTGACTTTTTTCTACGTTTATAATTAAATGTTACTGTAACTAATATGTCCCTTCATAGAGTTGCTGACAACATTTTAATAATGTAATTCACTCCATATGAATAACATGCGTATAATTCACCTTAAAAACAACATTTAATAAATGTAATTAAGTTTTTATGTAGAGGTCATGTAACATATTCAACATAGAAAATATGCAGGAATATAAAATTTGAGAATTTGTAATGAAAGTAACATCATTTTTTATAATATTTTAAATTTGTTTAAAACAATCTAATACTATTGAAACGCACATATTCCTGCATAAATTTATTGACAATGTTGTATTAATATAACAAATTTAATTTGTAAATAAAATTTTTATTCAACATTCGATTCCTTAAAAGTATAGAAAAGTATAGAAAAGAATCTTAACTTTGGTAGGATAAGAAGGGAAATGTAATTAAAAAAAATTATATACTCACCACTTGTATTAAAACACAAAAGCAGCAGGCAAAACCTGCTCCAACTAAGGAATACATCACTGCACTTACAATTAATTAAATTAATTAAAAAGTCCACAACACGCAAACCAAAGTATTCTGAAACCGCCAAAATACGGCACGCCGGGCGTACCAAAAGTACTCTTCAACCTAGACCTTTCCCAATTTGCTCACTGGACGCCGGTACCGCATGCAAAACAGCGTTGGCAAGGACATCCAATGCCGGTATAACGCCGGTACGACCAGTACTATCTCTTATAGAATTGTATTTATAACTGCAATAGGTTCTGTTCTGTGTGCGTCTGATGTTGGATGTTATGCCCCGCTACGCTAGAAAAACTTGAAGGTACTACGGGTAAAAGATACTGTTAGATCTAAGACAGTACCAACTGACTCGGTTGATGGTGGCTGGCTCTTGAAGGACTGTTAAGGGGCTCGACGGAGAGGAAAGCCGGAATTCGGTGATTCCACGGAAAAATGAGTTTCCGAGAAACGTCACGAGGAAGTATGGAGGTTGTTTGAATATGTCGTAACAGTAATAATATTTGTGTAATTTTCTTAAATAGTTATTTATAATGATAATGAGATATTCAATATTAATACAAATTTGAAGAAAATTAGCAAAATTAAGAATGGAAATCCGAAATACATAAATTTTGTAAAAATAATGACTTTTGATTGTTAGTAGCGTTGAAAATATTGTACTAACTCAAAATTTTGGACTGGTGCTTTAGTCTGAGATGGCAGATTTTGAATCATTTTGGAATGCAAATATTTTGAACTGAATAATAAAAGTTTTTATCTACGACTGCCTGGATAAAAATCTATCATCAAATTCATTTGAGTTCATTATTGAACGCTTAGTTAAATAATGCACTCATTATCCAACTCATCTGGTTAATGAAATCAGCACCAAAATTTAATTATTTATTAATAAAATTTGAAAAATATCATTTATGAATATTAATAAATATATGATTGCTTTTAAACAAATTCACTTCAGAAGATCCAATAATTTCCAAATTATTACTGTTCTTACTATTTGATAGGCCAATTTATTTCTTGTCTCCTAGAATGTTTTACCTTCTTATCCGTTTTATTTTTGACTTTCTTTCCCTCACCCCATTTAATAAAACGTCTACAAGATTATTTGTATTTTATTCGTGATTTTTGTGAAATTTGTAACGAAATTGCTTTCTTTGCACGGTTTTCAATATCTGATACAAGACTTTCATATTCAGACTCACTCGTATTAACGCGTTTTCTAGAAACTAAGATAAATAGTTTGGAACAAATTGTCAGGTGCCATAAATAACTGTTATTATAGAATCGCTGCTTAACTAAAATATTCGAAAATTGTCAAATAAATTAAATCGAAATCTCATTCGTATTTATCAGTATTTGCAGTTGTTGATAATTCCTGGTGGTTGTAGATAAAACGTTGTATTCAAATTAGTGTGGTAGTGCTATTAACATTCTCATGTTGTTACCGATTCGGGCTGACGCCCTCGTCTTGTAACTCACTGCATTCGTATATTAATATTGCCAAAGTAATTTTGAAGTGAAACTAACACACAATTGGATTAAAAAAATCTAGCTAACATAAGAAATGTTCAAAAAGAGTGATGTTTTCCTTGACTTGGGGCTAAAAGTTCGGAACTCGAAGATGTAAGTTTGTTCCAAATATATTCCATAACCTTATTTACCGGAAGCTGTTAAGGGATTATTTGCACATTTTTTACATTTCTTATCTTGTGTTTCCTGTAATTATTTTTATGTCCCTTAGATATTTACATATTTCATTTCGAGAGCTTGTATTCTACTTTCATACGGTTGTTTAAAATCCAACTTTCATATCCATGCGTTAATATTGGTTTGAAATTTGCGTTATAGAAGGTAGTTTTGTTTTTGTTGATAATTCGTTCTTCCTTATAAATGTTCTATTTAGTTGGTCGTACACTTATAATGCATTATTTAGTATGCTATTTAATTCTGACCCTTCTTTGCCATATGTGTATATTTACTCCCAGATATTTAAACATTTCTAGTTGCTCTATTTTGTTGCTGTCTGTTGTGATCCTTATTCTTGATTCCATTCGACCAATGATCATCACTTTCATTTAATGATATTAATATTCATATTCCGTTTTTATAGAGCTCTCCAAAATCTTTTGGAAATCTTCTCTGTTTTTGCGTTTATTATGATATTATCAACAAAAGCCCATTCTGCTATCTGTACCATCCTTGAATTTTCTTTATTTTCTGTTTAATTCACACACAATGATAATTAAAAAGTATCAGGTTTAATGCTCCTCCTTGTCTTAACCTTTCTTTGGTAATGAAATCTCTTGATTGTGAGTTTCCAGTTTGTATAATTTTTTGTCCTTTCATATATACTAATTACAGCTTTATTCAGTTTTTTGTTTACTTTTCTTCTTTTGAGGCTATTGCTCAGTTCTTCCTGGGTATAGTATCAAATATTCTTCGTATGTTTATAATTCTACATACAGTGCCGTCCATAAGTATGGAATAAATTCATTTTTAACGTTATTATGAACTTTTGGAGAAAAACTTGAAATAAGTCGATAATTATTCTTAATTTTACAAGTTATGTTTAAAAAAATATATCCATTCCTTTCTCCCTCTCTGAATTATGACATCCCCCCCTGAAAATTGAAAAGGGGTCTTGTGATACCTCTTTTGAAACGGATATTAATTTGCTGTTCAGTAATATACAGCACTTCAAAAGTTTACATAGAATGCAGCACAGAATCTCACATAATTTAGAATGTATTTTCTAATTTATTTTACAATTATTTTAAGTGCTTTAAGTGTCATTCATTTACTTCTTGACAATAAGCAATGCGATGTGGGAATTCTTGTAGAACATATTATATATATATATATATATTTTCTCAGTTACGAATGCACCAAATTTAAAAACCTGTATATTGCTGAACAGAGATTTAAAATTCCTTTCAAAAGAGTTACCATAATTCAGAGGGGGGTAATTTTTGTTATATCATAACTAAATTAAGAATAAAAATCGACCTGCCTCAGGTTTTTCCCCAAATAAAATAACGTTAAAAATGAATTTATTTTATTTTTTTGATTAGTTGTTTTATGGTGAATAATTGTTCTTGTACTTCCCCTATCTTTTCTAAATCCACTCAGTAGTTCTTCTAGTTGTGGCTTGATTATTGTTTTGTTCTTTTTCCAGAATTTTTTAGGGTAATTTCATTGAAATTTTCACAATCTCGGTTATCCCTTTTTTTGTGGAACCGTAATATTATCTCTAATTTCCATTCTTTTGAAATCCTTCTTTCTTCTCATGTCTTAAACCATTTTGTTATTAATTCTGTACATATCTGATGCAGATGTTTTAACATCTTCGTTATTATTCCTTTGTATTTTGATGCTTGGCCTCTTTTTAACATGTTCTTCACCAATTTTTGTTGTTTGTTCAGTATTTCTTGAAAATACTTTTTGCAACGTCTCATTATTGCGTGTTCTTCTTCTATTATTTTACCATCTTTTGATTTTAGGTAAATGTTTTTATTCATTTTGACTTTTCGTAGTATTTTTAGTAGTCGATAGAAGAACTTTCGGTTTCCTTTACTATCATGTTCCATTTTTTTGCCAAAGTCTTCCAACATTTTTGTTTATATATCTTTATCAATTCTTTAACTCTTATTCTTTGTTTTTTGTGTTCGTCATAATGTGTATTGCTTGTACTTTTTAGAGATTATTGTTCCTGCCGAAAAACAATAACAAAGCCTACACAGAACACAAAGGCAAATAACCCTAGAGGTTGAAGCCACACATAAAAAAAAGTAATAATAATAATAATAATAATAATAATAATAATAATAATAACACGTAGTATATAGTAATTCCAAACTTCGAGATCCCAATATATATACAGGGTGTTGCTACATTTGATCGACAAAAATAACAGTAACAACAAAACTAACAAAATTACAACTGTTGGCCGTTTACTTGCAAGCACGTTGAACACCAAATTTGAAAAAAATATTTAAATGCGTTCTTCATTTATCGCAAATTTTTCACTTTGATTTCAAACTTTTAACACCCTGTATCTCAGTAACTACATCCTTTAAGGGTTCATATTCCAATATCAAAATTAATTAATTAACGAGAGCTCTCTAAGGTAAAGCGTTGTCGGTCGAATATACCCTGTATATATTTATACACATCCATTTTTGAAGTTCTAGTATGCTAATTAGAATTCGTCTGGTATGTCCAAACATTTTGATCGGAAACCTTATTAAGATATTCTATTTTGATAAAGGCAAAATTACATTTTTCATTTACGGATAAACGATAAATCAGTAATGCAAAATTAAATTAGTTTAACTAGTAGTAAAAGTGGATCAAGTAATTATTCTGTGCAATTGAAGAAGAAAGACAATGGAAACCAAAATACGGTACTCACAGTCGCAGAATTCACAGTGAATCGTTAGAAAATATATCTAGACAAAATAATTAAAATATAAATGATTTGAATGCAGAAAACATGACTGGGTGGGGTAGAGGGTTGTAAATTAATTTCTTTGATACCCGGTATATAAACATTCAACTATATTCAATAAAGTTGCATTATCTCTTCATTTGTTGTAAGTTTAGTTAAGGAAATGTATAATTTTTTGATTATGATATTGATTTTAAATAACGTAATAGACATTAAGCCCAAATTTTTAATAATATTGCTACAATATAAAAAAATCGTTAAGAAAATTGAGAAGCTTACTTAAAATTTTCTATAATAAACTATAAGTATTTTTAATTTATTTATTTATTTTTAATTCAAAACTTGTAGGCAAAATATACAGGTTGACGCATTAGTGTGGCAAAGCTATTATTGAAGTTACGAAAAAAAAGTTTTTACAGAAAGTATAGGCAGTCTTGAGATTCACGTTTTAAAATTAGTCCCAAATATACAGGATGTTCAGGAACGCAATGCCATGTTTTTTTAAACCCCGTTAGGTTTTACATTTTTATAAACCTCTTGCCGAGCTAATTTCAACGATGTATCACACTTCATGTCTATTATGTTTCCCATCTATTAATTTAAATATCTGTAGCAGCCAAACCAATGAAAATCAATAGAAACGTCTTACTATTCAAGTTCTATACTATGGCATAAAAAATATTTGATACTGAGTGATTAAAAATCAGATAGGATCAACTATTTAAATTCAAAAAATGGGATTTTCAGGAGGCTGTAGATCCTTTATTAAACATAATAGACATGAAGTGTGATACATCGTTGAAATTAGCTCGGCAAGAGGTTTATAATAATGTAAAAATATACGGGGTATTCTATTAAAAAAATAAAACTTTGATATACTGTGACCTTATGAGACACCCTGTATATTACTAAATAATTTTAAAATATGCAGTTTCACTCTATCTATAACTTTTATTTAAAACATTCTTTCCTATTTCTCAATTTAACGGTGATATCAAACTTCGGAGTATAAGTTGAAAATTTTGCGTTCTTGAACACTCTGTATATTTGGGACTAATTTTAAAATGTGAATCTGAAGAGTGCCTACACTTTTTGTAAATACTTTTTTCGTAAATTCAATAATAGAGAACTAATCGAGCTCTGACACACTAATGCCTTACCCTGTATGTATATGTTATTAATAATCATAATAATAATTAAGGTTTATTGCCAAATAATAAGAACATTTTACAGAACAATTAAGTTACAAATAGAACATATATAATCAACGACGAAATAATAATATCAATAGATACACCTGTAGAAAAAAAAAAGAAATAAAAAAGATTAGGAAGAAAAATAAGAAAAATAAATGAAAATTTTGTACTTAATCAAATTCCTTATATTTTATTTCTAGTAAATTACTATATGGTTTTAATGATCTATAAAAGATTTTTATTTTGGTAACCTAATTTATTTTTTGACCATATTCTCTTCTCTGCTCTTTGTAACAAACGGACATATTTTATGTCAAATATACCGTTTTTGGCCAAGTTTTTAAGACTCACGTCTTTGGTTGCTTGAATAATTACCCAAATTAGGGTTATATGTTACACAATTGTAACTACGTGCCTTAATTTTTCCTTTTCAGAGGATTTATACGATCCAATTTTAACTGTTAACAAAATCTTTTGTTCAAAAAATATCTCGCGTGGTTTCTGAAACGTGTGATTTTTAAATCACAAAATTTATCATTTTGCGAAAATCGTTAAAGATAATGAAAAATCATCCCTAGATACTTTATTTAAGATTAGCGAGAAAAATATACGCTCATTAAGTATGCAAATTGTGTTGTTCAGTGCATAAATTTTTTTATTAATATCTAAAATATATATTGTTAATTTAACTGCTTTCCTACGAATAACATTTTTCTTTGTTACCTTTTAATTTTAAAAAAATGCTATTTAAATTAGTAAGTTTATTTCTTATTTAACAATAATGTGTTACCTCTAAAAGTACCATCTAAAGATCTGGTATTCGTGTATTTTGCGATTTTATGTACAAGGTGTCTCAAATTTACGACAAAGTTCAAAATCCCACAATAAAACAATATTAATACAAATTAAAGTCACATCCAAGCTTCACATTTTGAAATTACTTTGAAGTATACAGGATGGTGTATTAAATAAAGACAGCATATTTTTTTAAATTAATCACTATGTATATTTGATATCTTTATGGAAAAATACTTTAAGCAAATTTTTAATAGAGCATTGCCTATCTTTAAAATTAATATTTACTAAGATTTTTACTAATTTTGTTAATTTTAGCATTTCCTATCCGAAATATATTACTTACTTTCAATAAGGTAATTCAAAAACCCTGTAGATCTGGAAGGTAAGCTTACTTTTACCGTGTACATATTTTTTAAAATTTTTGTTTCCAAGATGGTAGACCAAAAGAGAAGGCAAGTGGGACGACCAGCAAGATCTCCAGACATAACTAACATTTTTGAGGAAATACGTGATAGACGGAGTATACAAAGTACTTCCTGCAATAAGAGCTAATAAAGGAATTAAAATAAGAAACCTGTTTCCAATGAAATGTTTCATTTTGAGCAACTATTCAATAATTTTTTCAATATAGCTTTGTCCAATATCGATTTATCGGTAGGGATTAACTGAGGTCTCTTCAAGGTTAATCACTATAAAAAACTTACAGTATTTTACTATTTCAGTTTGAAACAGTCTTGACACATGTTTTTCATATAAATGTGGCTTTAGTTTTTGAAATGAAATCTAGTTAAACCCTATACTATTGAAATGGGAAGATAAAGAATGTTACTCTACATATAAGATACCAATTATAATAAGAAATAATATATAGAAGTATCAAAAATTAAGTTTATTATTCAAGGAATTATGTAGGTATATAATAATTATTTCAATTCGTCAAATTAATCCAGATAATAAAGGATATTTTATAAAAATAAATAAATAAATAAATTAAAAAAATATCAGGATTGGAGTTTCCATGCTTGAATTATACCAAGCGATTATTAAGACAGGGCAAAATCACAATTCAGGAAAAGGATTTAACATGCATGAATTTTTTAAATCTAAAACACCTTATACCCCAGTATTAAAGAAAACCTTTTAGAAAGCAAAGTAATTTGCAATTATCCGTATATTCTGAATTAAAAATTAGAAATTAAAAATTAATATATTTTTAAAATAAGTTGTTCGGAAATAAACAATTATGTGGAAAAATTTACCTACAGAATAATAATAACTGAATTCAAGATAATATTAAATTTGTTTATTTGATACTCATTTAATTTATTTATTTATTTCGACGTTTACTATCATTTGTTTTATTCCAAAATATGTTTTCGTAAACCTTTTCATTAAACACTTCACTAACTAGAAATAATAATTTCTAGAAATTTATTTGCGTCTAATGTAAATAACTTTATTATTATTTGTATTAAAATCTCATTGACACAATTATAATCAGATCCGTTGCCTTAGGTTATGTTAAGGAGGTTTTAAGTCTACGGGTAATAAGAAGTATAAAACTTAAAGCCATCGAGTAAGTAAAGTAGAAGGAAATGCATCGTAGCGGTCTTATTGATCTGCTACTCATTCATTACATTATTTAGTTCCTTTTGTAATGTCCACTGCTCTGCGGTTGATTGTTTATCTTTCAGCGACCTACTTACCTACTATATATGTATTAGGAACTAGATCTACACAATCTTTCATTGTAGAGGAATTTATTGTTAGAAACCCTAATCCATTAAAGGACAAAGTGAAGAAGCAGTGACGGATTAAATAAAATTTAAATTAACTGTTTCTACCTTTACTTTGTGGAATTATCCATATTCCAATATGTACAGTACGATTTTTTTTGCTGTAATATTTTTCTTTTCCTTAAAAAGTTGGTTAATATTCTATAGGTATTTAGTACAAAAGGTAATCTAAAATAATTGAAGGTCCAAGGTTTAATTATTCATTCAATACTTAAAATTAAGGATATTTTAGGTATTTCTTTACTTCAAATTTCTCCAAAAATCCAAATTCTTCTTTTTTGTCACTTACATGAAGTACCTGTACTGTTGTTTCAATTGTTTTGTTAAGTGTAGGTTGGTGTTTAGTATCAATGAGGTGTTTTGCGTAATATGACTTATCTGGTTGTTTTAATCTATAAATTCGTAAGTGTTCGCAGTACCTTATGTTAAAATTTCTAAGGGTCTAGCCAAGATAGATGGCGTTACAATCAAGACTGTTTAATTTTTATAAATTATTTCTTACTTTAAAAGATAATGTAGAAGGTGTTGTATAATTGTTAATAATTTGTTTGAATTATCTCCAAAATATGTATTAGTTCTGTATAACCTGGCATCTAGAGGTTGTTTCGGAAATATAATGTTAATGGCAACATTTTCTTCCTGTTTATTAATCAACCTATTTATTAGATGTAGTAGATAATTAGTATTAATATGAAAATGACCAAATTCTGCTGTAAAAAAATCTACAAATTAACAACTGAAACTTTCCAAAGCCAAAGGAGTGAGTTTATTTCGTTTTCGCTGCACACAATTTTCAGTTCTTTCAAAATTTACTTACAGAGCTTCATCCTTGTTACTAAACTTGAAATTCTAAGAAAATTTTATTTTACCGTAGGTGATAAGCAACAACTTTATTTGAGAGTTGAATATGTGAGCCTTAACTCTTGAGCTTATTGTTATCGATTGCGAAGTTCTGAGTTTTAAATTGAAGAAAGCGTCATAAAGACTATCACTGAGTAGTTATTTAAATATAATGGGATTTTTACCTAATTTTATGATTGGTTGAAAATGAAAGCAACCATTTGGCTTACGTGAGTGATCTCATATAAGCGCATAAGATTATTTGAAAAATATACCGAGTTTATGAAAGTGAATTAGATATTATTTTAACTTGTCTAGAATAAACGAATTTTAAACTTAATTAAAGATCATATTACACGATTAAATTATATACAATTAATACACTAGTGACAGCAGGTCAGCCGATTTGCTGAAAATAACACAGATATTTTGGATGGAATATTTTCAAAATATAAATGTTACACGAAAGTGCGTTGGATATTATTTTAACTTGTTTAAAATGAATCACACACCTTGTATATGCAAAGCTGACTGTTACATATCAAACATTTGAACAAAATCACAAAGGTCAAATTTTTGCGACAAGCATTACTGAAATTTATCTATAAACTTTCTCTCTACTTTTATTTAAATTCCTACCGCTGAAACCCGTACCGAGGTAATAATGGAGAGCTGATAAATTGCGTCCCACTATTTAACCTACTCCTGTGTGATTCAGTTTACATTGTAGGACAATTATTTCACCAGAAAAACTACAAATGACAAGAAGTAGCGACGCCTCGAGATACCACTGATTCTTGACTTTAGTTGGCTCGGAGTGGCGAGATTTATTTCACTCGTTTCGCCATAACTTTAGAGTAATCCAGTTATGCGGATGAGATGCTGCACAGCCGGGTCATAGGTCAGTTATTCAGACTAATCATCGAGGATGAAGTTCTAGTATTTTTTTTCTATAGTGAAAATATCTTAATTAAATTTGCGGCGTTACATTTTTGTACAGTCTTTTCTTGGTCCAGTTTTTTTCGTTTAGTAGACAACTAGGCCGCTAATGTGAACTTTATGCAAGACTTCTTTTAATTGGATCAAAAAATTATTTGACAAAATATTTTTGAACGTCGACAGATGCTGGTCACGCGTAATTGTACCAACTAATTAAATTAAACAAATTAATGGTATTCTTGTTGCTCACTAAACCGCTGCATGTACAGTTTTGTTGATTATGATAAATAGTATAAATGCTCCTTAATTATCTTCTGCAAAGAAATGTATAGTACAGATTTTCTTGGAATATTAAATTTTAAAAATAGCTATAACAAGAATTGAACCCATTTTGATGTTTATCGGCCGTGGAGGTTATTTGTAGCAACTATTTTAGCTGTTTTTTAACAGTTATCGATGGGTACCGACAGATAGATCTACTTTTCTACTATTAGATTGTATTAAGTAATTTTTACAAAAATACTCACTCAATTTAATTGTTAATTGACATATTTTACAGGTTCCTCTTAAAGTATTCGTGAATTTCAGGTTGATTGTATGGGCTGTGGAAAAGTGTGTTGTAAGAGTTGGAAGATATTTGATCAATGTGATGAGTTCAGAAAGCAAAGTTTGTCATAAGAACTTACCCCCTTAGATTCAATTTCTTTCTGTATTATTACGATCGTGGCTTTAATAATTTTGTGTACTGGAAACCATGGAAGGAATTTTAAGTGTGTAAAACCAAATTGTTACATAAAAAAAAACAAAAAAGCACTTTTGGCAGATAGTTGTGGTTCTTCAATAACATTGTCAACACCTATCGATTCACATAGCGTTTTTATTACTTTTTCGTCTAGAGTTCAAGCAGCTTGTTCAACTTCCTTTCCCAGAGCAATCTTAAATTCAAATGTGTATCCTGTTTTACCATAGTTTTATACCCCCTTTCACAGGTTTTAGGGGTATTATTTAAAGGACGACTGCCCTTTGAATTTCACCATATCCTCATCGATTGATTGTTTAGGACTGTCTGAAATACAGATTGCCTCTAAATCACCCTGATTTAAATCCCATCGAAATTGTTTGAATTGCACTAAATAATTTTATAGCTAAAGTATCGAATTTATTTTTTTTTAAATCAAACAATACTGCAACGATTTGTGTAGACAATTGGAAAAATGTGAACAAGTTAAAAATGTTAAAAATAAATTTGTAATAATTATTTTTTGAACTGACCTGCTGTCACTAGTATAATAATTGTATATAATTTAACCCTGTAATATGATCTTTAATTACGTTTAAAATTCGTTTATTCTGGGTAAATTAAAATAATATCTAATTCATTTTCATGCACTCGGTATATTTTTCAAATAATCTTATATGAGATCAATTACGTAAACCAAATGGCTGCTTTCATTTTCAACCAATCATAAAATTAGGTAAAGATCCCATTATATTTAAATAACTACTCAGTGATAATCTTTACGACGCTCTCTTAAAGTTAAAACTCAGACTTTCACGGTCGATCACAATAAGCTAATAAGTTAAGGCTTACATATTCAACTCTAAAATAAAGTTGTTGCTTAACATCGACGCAAAAATAACATTTTCCTAGAATTTCACGTTTGTAACAATATTTTGGTAATCACGATAAAGCTCTGTTAATTTTAGAATTGATTTGAAAGAACTGAAATTTGTGTGCAGTCAAAACGAAATGAACTCACTCCTTTAACATTGTACAGTTTCAGTTGTTTAATTTGAAGGTTTTGAATTTGAAGCAAAATTTGGTCATATTCATTAGAGTTACTGAAAAATTATTTTAGCATTTATATCTCCATCTAGTTAAAGCCCATTCATCGATAAATATAAAATACGCTATGCATGAAATCTTCCAAATTACATTGACTAATATATTTTAAAATGTTTTTATACCTGCAAATTTGCAAAAATTTTATTTTCTAAACAGCTTTTCAACACCTAGTTCAAAATTTCCTTTAGAACCACTTAATTTGCTTATTTTTTTGTTTTATTCTATTTCAATACAATGTGTGTAATTTAAAATTCCATTTTGCAGACAATTTTATAATTTTTCAAAACTTATAAATATCCATATTTAAATATCTTTCATTGCCTTCTTATTCTGTCCAAACGCAATTTTAACATGGTCCAACGATTTTGTTCGGCGTTTTTATGCCCCGTGCTGTTTTGTACCAGCTTCGTTTTTGGAAATTTTAGGAGATAAAAACAATCATATTTTTGAACACATTTATTAAATTGCTGTAAACAAGGTTCGGCAAATATTACAGACCGGACATATTATAAGAATCCTGTAAAATTGTTAGTTTTTGAAACCACACACATTTCGATTTACCAAGGTTTTAAAAATATTTGTAAATGCCACCTTATAGAAATGTATTTTTAATTATTACCATATTATTATATTTTTGAATAAACGCAAGCAAATTTGAAGCAACGTATCTAGATATAAATATTTTATATATAGTTGATGTAAAAAATGTATACTTTCTTAAAATGTATTGGATACCGTAACATTTGCAGTCCTCTATACAATTTACTATAAAACTTGCACGACGAAGCTCTAGTTTCTGTTAATAAAACTCTTGATTCTATCGAATATGACAAGAACAGAAGCTGATCCGATACAGAGGAGCATGTTAGGAATGGCTCCCCTAAAGAATCCGCGTGGACCTTCATTTTTAGCTATTTTGGTCCAACATTCCAAAGTGCTTTTATAAATAATTTTATGTTTTGCTAACCCAGATTGCATCATCATTCTTCTTCTTACTGTATCAAAAGGATAAGACATCAATGTAGATGTTGTGGCTGAAAGATGAGCAGCACAAAAGGTAGCGAAGATCGTGGGATGATGCTTCGAATCGTGTAACATTCCTTTGGCAGTATCAAAGAGGCCAAAATAGGCTGCGCGGTAGATGAAAATTCCTTGTATGGAAGTAAAGAAACCCTTGTAAAAACCTAATGGACCGGTAGCGTTAAAGGTTTTGATGAAAAAGTCTGCTATATTGAGATAGTACCTTTCCTTTTCCGATTTGGCAATATCAGCCGCCATACGTGTCCTAGCGAATTCAAGGGGATATAAAAAACATGCTGTTGAAGCCCCAGCCGCTCCCCCTGATAGCAAATTTCCAAATAAATACCTCCAGAATCTTTTATTCTGATCCACTTCTTCGACAAAAATATGTTGGTATATATCTTTAAACATAAAACTAAGCGATAAATTAGAGAACGATCTTATAACGTTTGCTGAATTTCCTCTCCAATAACTTGCGATTCCCTGTTCTTTCGCGATCCGTACGAAAGCATCAACCATACCACGGTACTGCTGCTCTTTTGGAATGTGGACACTAGCGGCTTGGACTTGCAGAAGCAGTTTTACGCGGTCTAGTGGAGCGAACAAAGATGTAACCATCCCAGCGGATGTACCACCGACGAAAAAATCTTTTACATATTCTTTATATTCTTCTCGCATACGTTTTAATTAATTTGGGGGCTAAGCTGCAGCCCTAACTTAATATCTATCACGGCATGTCAAAATGTTGAAATTGTGACGTCTCGAATGTCATTTTCATATTTGCATTTTACATTGTATACTCGTAGGATTTTTAATACAAATCCCGTTGCATGTCATATATCAATTATGAGATCACGACCCTGCAGTGTTGTCGGCTTGTCTACATTTTTTGGCATTTTGTAGAAATAATAATCAACTTATTCACACTATGTTTGTTTTGAAAAAAAACAGTTTTTTTTATAAGTTAACTATCTAGCAAAGCAAAAAAATAAAGACAATATTATAAAATTACCGAAAACGTGGTGAAAACACACAACTGGTTGACGGCCGGACGTCAGAAATCGTTGAAATATTTCAATCTAAATACTCGACAACGTCGCATCAAGGCATGCCAATCGCTACAATGTCATTTCTTCATCATAAATACGAATCTCATGGGCGTAAAAAATTTCAAAATTATTTAATGTAAATTATGGTTTTTTGAGTACTAAACATATAATAATGATTTATAAACTTTATATTATAAAGAATAAGACGTATATAAGCCAATATAATTGAAATAATTCTAAAATTATCAAAATAATTACGATTACTTTTTCGGTTTTTTAGTACTGTGACTACGTTCATGAGTCCTCGTGAATTTTCGTGATGTTTCGTATGATTTATCTTAGTTAGGGAAATTTTAATTAGTTGGCAGTACTATGACGAAAGAGGTACGTCACTCCTGACGTGCAACGGTATTTGTACTAAAAATCCTATATTTAGAGATATCCAAGAAGGACAAATACCTAATCCGACATTTTCTTTTTCTTCTTGTTTTTCAATTTCGTTGCCTCTCTACCAAGGCTATTCAGTCTGGGTTTTACTTTTTTTTCGGATTCTCCTAAGTTAGGTTAATTTCCTATGGTTGTAGAGTTATGTGAATTATGATTAATGCTCTATATATAAAGAACTCTTTAGCTTGGATATACAGAAGCAGTTTTACGCGGTCTAGTAGAACGAAAAAAGTTGCAACTATCACAGTGGATACACCAACGGCGAAAAATCTTTTACATATTCTTTACCTTCTCCTCGCATTGTAATTAATTTGGGGGCTAAGCTGCAGCCTTAACTTAAGATCTATCACCGCATGTCAAAATGTTGAAATGGATACGTTTCGAATATTATTTTGATACATTGTACTTCACCTTCTTCTTCTTCTGCTGCTGCTCTTTTAGTGGACTATATCCAAAAAGACAATTTACCCAATATTTTTCTTAGCAAAGAATGGTGTCTTGCTCCGGGCAATCAATTCTTCCCTGAAATCATCTCAATTTACGAACATAAATAACCTGGATAATTTAGGAAACTTTGGAATCAGGAAATTAGTTTATGACATCACAACAAGGAGAAACTTTTGACGCTTAGGGGTAACAATCAAGTTTACACACATCCAGAAATATTACCTTCGTTGATAGTAAGAACACCCAGGAGTAAAAAACCCAGTTATCCCACAGGATTCTCTTTTTACCACATAACGACTTTATTAAGGTAATAACTTTTGAAATCTTGCATGTACTTAGCTCTATGTGTGCTTCCTAATTAAGTAGCTCGTCAAAAATATTTGGATTTGAATTTCTAGGGAGTAGGTGGTCCATTAATAATAATAGAGAAACCGGAGGAAAACTTAGTGCTTTTCTTTAAATTATAGCAGTACATTTTAGTGTTAAGCCTTTAAAAGATATTTATAAGATCTTGTTAAGAGAGAATACAGGCAAAGTCCTTTTTATATTTTTACATCACGTATTGTTTTCTTTCAATAAATGTCTGAACAACTCTAAATACTATTTTCGGGGGGGTTTAACCCACTACACAACTCGGTTATTGGAAATTAAAGAGATTGAGAAAGAACAACAATTTATTTATTTAAAAAAATCAACTAATACAAAATATTAGAGCAACTTACTTCTCTAAATAAGTAACACATTAAATCGCAGGGGTAGGCACTATCACGTTTCGATCTTTGGAGCTCCCAAACTTGACTCCCAATCTCTTATTTTTAAACAAAGAAAATCCCATTGCTTAATCATTTGGATTTGATGACTAATGTAAATATTGCCCCACAACTTTCGCTCACGTAATGTTAAATAAATAGCAAATGTTATAATTTGGAAAATGTTAAATAAAAGCTAAATTCTATGTACAGGGCGATATTTGACTAAATACATATTATCGTAACCATATCTACAGATTTTTATAGATGGATGGAGCAAGGGCTGTAGAGAATCGCACTAAATGTTAAATAAAAGAGGGCTGAGTCGGGAACCCTGAGGTATTCTTAAACAGGATACATTAGGGGCTAGAAATTATAACATCGATAATAGTATCGATGATGTTGATATACTGATAGTATTGTATCTGATAGCATTGTAAAGATAATGGTACGTTATAATTAGTAATGAGGTAATGGCATGCAATGTTCATGAATGCCTATCGGTGAGAAATATTGTTAAGAAGTAAAAACAATTAAAAAATTACCATACCTTATGTAGATTACCCAGACTTTGTTGTGTTCTTAGTGATATGTGGGTTACATCCGACGTGTAGGTACCATTAGGTACTTTATTACTATTGTAGACAAGTAGAATGTGTGTCAATCTCTGTATATTTTATGAACGAATAATATAAATGAAATAATTTATCATAAGCAATATGAGTAAATAATAATAAAGTTAAAAATAAAAGATAAAAAGTAGATCGTTTGTACCTACATAAAGTAACTTTTTGTATTATAAGGGACAAGATATTTGAGAAAATATCTCAAAGGTCTATACTTGAAAATAATCAGTTATAAATTAATTATGACACTTCGTTGGTTATATTCCAGGATATGATTCATCCAACTATTAATATTTTATTATGTAAAATAAAAAATATATATTTCCACAAATTGTTAATAGTTTTTTTTGGAGGTCAAAACATAAATTACGATTTTTATGGTCAAAATAAACACGGAATAACCACTTCAATATTACAAAAAAATAGTTTTATGAAATTACAAACAATTAAAGTCGAAAATTTTTTTTCCAGTTTCGATGATTTTAATATGCGGTGACAATTTCCTTCCAGCCAACCATTTCATGAGATTTAAAACAGGAAGAAACTGGTTGGAGCCATGTTGATGAATATGGGGAATTGTAATTCGTTCAGTTTAGCTATTGCAATTGCTGAATTGTGATACGTGCCATTATCTTGGTAGTATAAGCATTTTTCTTTGCCAAATGTTAAGTTTTAGCTTTGATTTCTTCGTTCTATCTACCCAATAACAAAACAAAATATTCATCTACTACTGTCCTTTTGATTAGAAAGTAATCAATAAAATTTGTAATTAATTTCTGTGTCGATGGGTGCTAATTCTAATACGTGTGATTAGATGATTGAATGTTTATAAATGCATGTATGACACAACACATGTATTGTAATGGTTTTGCCGAGCGGAAGCAAATACGTGGTTCTTACAATAGATTTGAGAACGAAACAGGTTGGATTAATTAGTCGATATCCACTATTAATTAGATAAATTGGCACTTACCAGATTCTTATGCCTTCAGACCTGGAGCTCCGATTCTGGTTTTATTCAAATCAAGAATATCACATGTTAATTAATCGAATCCGCGATGTTTTGTATCAGTGTCCCAAAAATTGTTGGAAAGTGTAGTGTGTTACCTAAAAAAATAGTGGTAGAAACCAGTAGATTGTGTAATAATTGCCGAGAATACATTTTTCTCTCTTCAACATCCCCTGTAATCGACCATTCTAAATATCTAGGTGTACAAAATAAAAACTTATTTTTAGAACGTTTAAAAAACTATTGTTTATCAGCATTGAACTTGATCCAGTTATTCAAGTGCCGCGGAGTTGCCGGCTTTAGTTGCTTTTGGATAAATAATATATGAATAGATGTGAATTACTAATATTTATTTCTTTGAAACGGCTGACTTTAGAAAAAAATGTTAGGATATTTTTATTCTGCATACATTTTTATACATCATCCATAAATATGCACAGTATTTTTTTAGTATTGCCCAATGTACTCCTATCTGCAAATTAAAATTTGATTGAGCCCTAAAATAGAATCAAATTTAATACCACTTCAAAAAATATAAGTAAATTTTTTTTACAAAATCAAAATATTTAGAACTCAAGATTGATGAACCAGGTTTGGGCAGTTATTTCGCTTACAATCTGTTACGAATTATAAATGCTAAATCATCAATAATAACAACTTTAAAACATAAAAATAAGGCATTTTCAGTTTGTTCCTTAATTTTTTTATTAAAAAATTATCTTTTTGTAAATTATCTTCATTACTTAGCTTTATCCTATATTAATATGTTTCTTATTGAAAACTAATTTATATAAATTGTATATTTCATCTTAATGAACTACTTATAGTTAAGAGTAATTAGTTATATTTCATATGAAACTGAAATCAATTAATCCTTTCCTGTTCATCCATCCTGTACGTTTACTATAAATATTAATTTTTTTTTATGTTAACAATTTTAAAACACGTAAGCAAAACTATATTTTGAGCAATTATTTTATACCGTATTATCAAAATAACTACATTCAAATGCTGATTCCGTTGCGGTATTTCCCAGAATTATTTGGACGAACAAACAGGTACAAGATAGATATCCAAAATTACATTTTGATGACAGAAGGAAGTCTAAAAAAATTGTAAATACAATCTCAACACATTATTACATGTAGTAATAACTTCATTAATTTGTCAACCGTTAGAACAGTCTCGGCAAGTTCATTTTTAGATCGTCTGCCAAAAATGCACCGTTAAAAAATGAATAAAAATAAATGTTGCAGTCCATTATTTTGAGATAAATGTAAATGTAAATAATTCAAAATTGGAATTAATTAACCTAAAAAATTAAATACAAAACAAATGTCAATTTTGGAAAATGGTATGTCAAATACCGAAACATTGGTCGATTTGAATACATTTTTAAAACGCTTTGGAAAACTGTGGAAATTCAGATAAGTATAATTTATATTTTCCTATTTATTATTTTGTTACAACTGGCGCCCAACGTGTGGCTTTAAAAGTATCTAAAATCCAAAAATTATGAATAAAAAGAAAATGAAATTGAGAGAACAAAAAAGATTGAAGAAAAAGTAGGACAATAAGGCACATCATAAATAAAATACTATATTTGGACGAAACTTTATTAGAAAATAAATGAAATGAAAGTAATAAAGAAAAAAAGAAGAGACAAGAACAAGTATAATAGAATTAGCAACAATAGAAACTGAACTAACAAAAGGGAAACAAATTAAAATATTTGTACTAATTAAAATCGTAGGTAAATGTAAAATGAAATTATAAATAAAATGGGAAATGAAACGAATAAAATAGAAAATGATATAAAATATTAAATAAAACAAGATATTAATAATATTAGTAAAATGATAAATAAAAAGAAAATGGAATTGAGAGAACGAAAAAGATTTAACAAAACATATAAAGAAGAAAATAGAAAAAGAAAACACACCACAAATAATGGTTCTATTATTTTGGAATATTATTTGGATTATATTTGGAAGATACTTTATTAGAAAATAAATGCAATAAGAGTAATGAAGAAGAGAAAAAAGAAGAATAGGTAGAAAAGAAATACAACATTAGAAAGTCATTCAATAAAAAGAATGAATTAAAATGGACAATACAGTAAAAATGTTTGTGCAAAATCAAATATAAATAAACAAAATGGAAATGAAATCATAAATAAAATGGGGTTTAAAAAAAACAAATGAAATAACACAAGATATTAATAATATGGTTATTAAAAGACAAGAAATACAAAATATTTAGAAAAGAAATTTGGAGAAATGGGTAAGAGAGAATAACTATAAATAAGAAATTAGTAAAAGAAGTAAAGACAGGAAAAACAGAAATATAAAGAAATAAAAAGAATAGATAAAAATGTGATAAGAAATAGCAAAAATACAAAGATATTAGAAAAACGAAAAAAGTACAGGATAATATGAATACGAATATCGTAGAAGAAAACGTAAAAAAAACCATCAAAAAATATTTCGTTATTTCAAGAAGATATGAATATAAGAAATGATAACAATTTGAAAATTATAAAAAAACATCTTAAAAAAGTTTTCACAAACAAGAAGAAACAATAAAGGGATACATTTGAAAATAAAGAATGTGGATGATAAAAGTCAATATGATAGAGAGATATGGAAACCAGAATTAGAAAATAAAAGTAAGAGCTAAAAGAATAGTGATATCATTTAATGAAAAACCAAATGTTAAATTTAAAAATGATATTAACAAAATACAACCAAAATTTTTTTACATACTTTAAATACCTGTTAAGATAGACAAATATTTTACAGTTATTTCTGGCAATAACATTCTGAATTTTACTGTGTTATAAAATAAAAAATAGTATTTGTAAGCAAATTTCCGCAAATTATTTTATTTGATAAATTTCATAATTTATTTTAATTTCTCTTTAAATACCTATTATGTTTTATTTTGAGCATTTACAATAATTAAAAAATATAAATTAAAATAAATAAATAAAAAGGAACTGTACAAAGAAAGTTACATTTCCTCTAAACTATCATTTGAATAATATAACTATCTGTTAGGGATAAAACATTTACTGGAGAAATAAATTAAAATGTTTATTCAAACAATATTATTAAAAGCTTTATAATAGCAATATACTGTAATGAAATATATTCATTTTTAGTAGACAAACACGTGAGCCTACATATTATGTATCAATCAGTAATTGCATATTGCAGTTTTGCTAATTATCTAATGAACATAACCCAGATCAAATTGCAACCTAACTGTGTATTGATCTACATAAATATATTCTTGATATATGAATGATGAACTTAACTGTCTGAGTAATTAAAATAGCAAATTTAATATTTTCCAACATTACTCATTAATATTATACGCATAGAAGTTACTACAATTTTATTTATACTTCAAATAATTAAACAAATACGAAAGATGTTTCACGGTCTTTACATAGATAAAGACGTAAAAAATTTTGTATTTTGAAAAGCGTTTTATTTTATAACAAGAGAAGGTCTGAAAGCTCCCACCAAAATTTATTATAAACAATAGAAAAAATTTTTAAAAGTTTTTATTTATTGATGTGACGAAAAAGGAGTACATAAAACAGTTATTTTTAGTTAATAAATGTAAGCAAATTTAAATATGGAACCAAAATATACGTTATTATTCTTGATTTTATGGAAAGGCGTAAAAAATATTGGGGCTAAACCCTCGCCTCCTGTAGCACACCACTTGAAAAAAGATCAAATATTTTTTCATGTTTACGGCGTTCAGAGTGGAACTCAGATCTGTTGGAAGTTTCGTATTCGAATTTTGAATCGACCTGTACCTCTACCAAATATTCGAATTCGCTACAGAAAAGGTCAACAATCCAAAGATTGTTATTAATTTACACATTGAAGTAGTTTAGTTAATACTGATATTTCAAAAAATTATCAATTCTGGTCTCATTTTAGAAATTATTATTGATGCTACTGTGTATATATTCAATTTTTTTTCCAAATAATTATCATATTCTCTTTTGTCTTGATGCTGCCTTACAAACCATTTTATTTGTGAATAAATTATTTTTACGAGCTTAGTCCTTTTTTAATTACCTAGATAGGAATATTAAGTTATTAGTTTATTTTATTCAAATTTAGGAAAAATGGGAAAAATGAGATATTGAAAATTGCATGTGATTAAAATTTATTTAAGCAACACATTTTGTAAACTAGTTAGAACTCATTTTACCGTTTTTCATTATTTTAATTTTGGGTTTATAATCCACTTTAATTTTTCTTCAACTTGGTAACCCACATAAAATTTCAACTTCAAGATTTGTGCTATTTTCAAATAATATATATTGTAAAGTATTTATTTTTTAATTAGTTATATAAATTAATTAATGCTCTGAGTCAAATGATTAATTATAAACTCTATAGAAAGTAAGTGGAGCTACTTTGTAATTTAAAATTTTATTAAAATCTTATGTGTTAAAAACCCAATCTTTGGATTTATTTTCAATTTATTTGTTTATTAATTATAATTATAATTTCATAAAAAGAACAATAGAATTTGAAAATGTATTTTATTTATAACAAATCTAAATACATACATTATTTTACAATTGTATCACCACATTTCAAATATTTTTATACAATTTCTTATTCTAATTAATCGATTCATTTACGCAACAAATTAACATTAACGGCGAAATTGTAAAAATAATAGCAAAGGAAGCTATAGATCTCCAAACTTCTTTTTCCTTTTTAGATTATCCTTATAAAAGCTAAAGTAATTGGAAATATGTTATTTCAAAAAGGCAAAAAGGTACTTAACTATTTTTTTGGTTTTGCAGGAAATAGATATCAGTATGTTAAAAAAATGCTCTTCTAGAAGGATTAGCTGTTAAGTTCGAAAGGAATCCTAAGAAAGCCAATAAAATATTTCTGAGTCCTAAAATATCTCCCAAACTAAAATAAGTTCTATGTTGACAAAATATTTTTTATACTATTAAAAAATGATAAGTTTAGTTATTTAATTTGTAATATTTCTTTTTCGTACCATTCATCCTACAACCTCATGTCTACCAAGAAATATACTTCTAAGCTTCATAATGAACGGAACCGTCAAGAATTATATCATGAGTCATCTATTAAACAATATAGGCTGTCTAATTCCATGGTACGCTACCACTTGAAAATTGATCAGTTTGTTGATCATATTAAACAAAGCAGATTGTCTAACTAATGGTACCGGTTCAATCTCTCTTTAATCCAGAAAGTCATCTAGATAACAAAATCCATGAGTACAAAAAAAAAGAAAACCAGATTTATAGCCCATAAAACCTGGAAATAAAATATCTTCTTCAATCCATACTTCTATACGATTCTTTACTTCAACTTCTGGCAACCTGGAAATAGGAAATACAAAAGTATGTTAAAATGAAAAACTAGATATCTATAAAACGGTTACACCAAATTCGAGTCAGGAGAAGAAGGCTGTAATTAAACCGCTAAGAAAATAAGAAATAGGAAAGTTAAATAAACTGAAGGCATTGAATATAAAAAACACCTGCATGGAGCAAACAAGATATCATTGATGTAGATTCAGTTAAACTCAGAACTGGATCCGACACTATCTTCAATGCTATCTCATTAGCTATGCATAAATCTGGTTTTGTATATTCAATATCTAGTTTTTCTCAGAGGTTTAGTTATATCGTTCTTCTCCTGACTCTTGAATTTGGTGTAACCGTTTTATAATGTGTCTAGTTTTTCCATCAACTTCCTTTTGCCTCAATGCAGCCTCTTCTTCAATTCATAATTTGACTCTTGGACTTACATATGGTCATAGAAACTATTCCATGCATCTCCAATAACATTGATTTTTTTCCTGTGATGATACCAGACTTTTGCTCCTACATAAAAAATTAGTATTTCAATTTCTGAGACATGTAATAATTAAATTAAATATTTATAGAAGAATATGACAAAATTGTTTAAATCTCCATTTCTTATCTGTTAGTTTTTAATGGTTTTCTAGGAAGAATCTTCGCAGAGTTAATCAGTAATGTCGATGTTATTAGTTTTACTGAGCTTGAGTTCTTTTGTTAACAATAGTAGGCCCTTCATCAAAATCTGATATATTTAAAGCCTCCTTAACAGGTTTGAGACTCTTCAACAGCTATTTAGCCCCAGTTACTTTATAAAGTTCATTTAATGGTATTTTAATAATTTTAAGAGTCTTTAACACTTGTTTTACTTTTCATACATCAGTAAGGTGGTTCAAGGTTCTTTCATGGTTTGAGAGTCTTCATAAAGTTTTGTATACTATACACATCAATTGGGTCATTCAAAGGATTATTAACGGTTTTAGCAATCTTCAACAGTTGTTTCACCACATGTATGCCATCAAGGTCATTTATTTGCTCCTTAATGTCTTGTAGTCTAGAAGTATATGGATTATATAAGGCATCTTATTTCCAGGTTTCCTGAAGATGAGGTAAAATATCGTATAGAAGGGTGGGTTGTAAAAGAGATCCTATTTCCAGGTTCTGTAAACGGTAAATCTTGTTCTTCTCCTAATACTAGTGGATTTCGTGATCTAGATTTCTTCCTAGATTAACTGAGAGTTTGAACTGGTACCATTGACTCAGACAACCTGCTTTGTTCAACAGGTTCCACAGACCTAATTCCTGCGCAAATAAGAAAAAAATATTATTTAAATGCATTGTTACAGTAAATAGAAATTATCAAGAAGGATCACCCACTTTTCTTACTGAAAGAAGTTTGACTTGGAAAGTGGTATGTCAAAATACCGAAATCTAGGTAAACTTGAATACACATTAAAACGCTTTGGAAGACTGTGAAATTCAAGATAAGTATTATTTATCTTTCCAATTTATTATGAAAAATTTTCATTGAAACAATTAATTTAATCTTTATTTTTATTTTAGGAACTAAGAATGACTGAAACAAAAATGAATGCTTAACTGTAAAATAGGATTATGTGGATTATGATGATGTATTAGGTTTTTATTTTGTTACCTGTTAAATCCCCCAAAATGTGAGTGTGCAAATGATAAACTCTCTCCCAAATGTTTTCTTTTTCAGATAAAATTGAAGTTAAAAATTGAAATGTTACATATGTATCATAATCATAGAACAAATTAATTCACACAATATATTTAGTTTTATTTCCTTGTATAAATTACTTTTTAAAACTAAGAGTCAAAAATAACGTAAAATGTAGGAAAATATTTGTATTTAAGTTTTAAATACTTTTATAGCATTGAAATAAAATTTTTCAACATGACATGAAGGAGCTTCCTATCAAATAATGAAAAATAACATTCAAAAATCCTAATGCTAAAAATTGAAAAGCCAGAAAATAACTTTTTTCACTATTAACGATCCTCTGCTGGTATAATATTACTAAATTATGTGCCAACTTTGGAGAAAAAAATATTTCATCCTTGGTAAATGTTTGCACCTAGTTTCTTTTGTATTTTCATGATTTTATAGTGGTTGGTTTGGAAATACCCTGTACATTAACCATGATTTCTCATCAAATATTTGAATTCATGCATAAATTTTTGTAAATTCTGCACATGTAACAGACATCTAAACTTGTGAATACCACTCAAATCTTACTATTTCTGTTGCAAATACACATACTAAAACTCATGAATTCCTTTGCAGTGCAGGTTACACTTGTCAATTCTCGTCAAAACTCATGGTTTTCATAAAAATTACCAGGTCAATTCTCGTCAATAACCTGGAATTCCTTTTACAAATGCATATATTATTTCTCTTCAATATACCCGTCTTTTTTTCAAGAGTTTTGATCAGCCCCGGTATTTTCACCTCCAAATAACTTCTATGATGAACTGATTGTGACGTTATTTACATTTCAACTTGAGTTAACATCACACTATGATCATCAGATAAGTTTTTTGGAACTTATTTGAAGATGAAAACACCTAACCTTAAAAATAATATCTATTGGTTTTCAAAGAACGTTGTACTGTTCCTTCTCCTGACAAAAAACAAAAACTATTTTATTTTCATCATTCTTAAAAAAACCGACAATCACAAAATAAATTGTTGCATTTGCATTTTGGTAGTAATCGCTATACTGTTCGAGGCCATCAAAAGGTGTGTTGTGTTTGTGTGATAGATCTGATTGATATTTATAGTAAGGTTTAATTACAAAAGAAGAAGAATGAAAAATATCGTTTTTGTTTTGGCGCTGTTTTTATCTTAGCCAGTCTGCTGGCATTTTCCATCGCTTTAAAATACATCTTTGTAAAATGGACAGTGAAACAGAAGATTTGTATTTCCAAAAATTGGAAGAATATATCCAAGATGAAGATAAAACCGTAAGAAAATATTAATTTTTAGAAATAAAAGTGTATTACATATCCATTTATTACAATTTTAAGGCGCCAATCAACAATACTATTTATGATTATTCATCTTAATCTATGGTTTTTTTTAGGTTACAATTCCATATTTAGCGAGGAAGTTAGAGATATCAATACAGAACTCCCAACACGTACTTTCTAAATATATAAGAGATCAAAGAAAATTAAAACCCAATGAATTAGCGTTAACATATATATTGACAGGAAATTTAACAAATGGAGGAATGGGTGTAATTTTTGTAAAAGAAGATGATCTTGACGAAAAGAGGTCGATTTTTAAAAAAATTGAGAGCGAGGTTTTATTCAGTGCCCAAAAATCCAAAAAAGTTGATATTAATGTCATAGCTTTAGTAGATAATGTGGCTAGTTCATGTGATACTCCATTGTAAGTACTAACAGCAACTTGTATTTTTTAAGTAAATATATTTTCTTTTGATCTTAGGGTAGGTTCTATAGTAAGTCAAAATTGTGTTAAAAGAGTATTAAAGGTAAAAAAGTTGCCTACTCCTCCTCCGAGTACAATTAAAGGAAAATCTTCTTTCTTTTTGCCAAAAACTGAGAGCTCTAGTTCTATAGAAAAATCAGAAGCACCAAAACAAGAACCTAAGGTATATCTTTTTGCTATATCTTTCACTTCCCTTATGCCTCGCCCCTTTTTTTATCGTTTCTTTCCATTTCAATTTTTGTAGACTACCACAGAACTTTTAATTTAATTTACTAAAAATTTTAGCCTAAACAAAATGGTATTGCTGATTTGTTTAGTAGAGCACCTCCAATAACCAAAGAAAATAAATCTACTAATCATTCAAAACAGTTGAACAAAGGTGGACTGTCAGCATTTTTGTCTAAAGGTTCAGGAACTTTAAATACAAAGGGTGAAAATGAGGTTAAAAAAGAAAATAAGTCCGAAACCGACACCCAACCTAATGAATTTGAGGGACCTATGGATTTTTCAGAGCAAATTGAGGAAGACCTAATTGGGAAGGAAACTGATTATGACAACAAAAAGGAAATAAACAAAGAAGCAAAGGAAATAAAGACAGAAGTAAAAGAAGAAATAAAGAAAGAAGTAAAGGAAACAAAAGGGAAAAATAGTAAAAACAAGAGACAGAGGGAAAAGAGTGAAGAAAAATTTGCAAAGAAAAGGAAGAGAATAATTGAGAGAAATGACTCTGAAAGTGATGGTGTATATTTTTTTCTAATGACATACTTTTTTAAAAATGTTCCCTTTAAAATATATTTTTAGATTTATTTGAAAATGATGATGAGGATATTGTTGAAAAATCTGATGAGGAAGAAAGACCTCCCTCTCCTGCTGCCACTTTGCCATTGGCACCTAAAAATAAAATAAGAAAGGCTGTTGATAATACTTACATGGATGAAGAAGGATTCATTGGTAAAAAATTTTTAGATAAAATGAATATTTTAATATAATAAAAATATATATACATTTCTGGCGGAATAGTTAACATTTTTATGGAGGGTATTGCTAAATCTAGTAGAATGTTTCTCACAAAAAATTTTCAACTTAAACCCTAAAATTTTGTAACAGTTAATATGGAAACTTGAAATTTGTTAATTTTCGAATATTTTTAATTTATGAAATCATCCCCATTAAAAATTCTGACACAATGCAATATGCTTTGTTAATTTCATCCCCTTATAACATTGGTAATACTGTAAAATATCCCACAATTACCTATTTATTTTAAGTTTTTAAATTAACTCGGTTTTATGCAAAATATTGTTACATATTGGATGGTTTTTCCTGAATAAATATAGAAAAAATTTCTTAATATTATCTCAAGGGGGTTTTAACCCATTAATTACGTAACTTGGTTAATGGAAATTAAAGAAGCTGAGTAACAACAACCTTTATTTATCTAAAGAAACAACTATGAAATATCAGGGCAATTTACACCTTTAAACAAATAAAACATTTAATTGCTGAGGTAGGCACTATCAACTTCCAGATCTCCTTTTATTTTTCTAACCAAGAAGACCCCAATGTTTATTAATTTTGATGACTACAAAAAATATTCATTTAACAGTTCCTGGCCTTGTCCCATAACTCTCGCTCATGTAATGTTAAATAAATAGTAAATATTATAATTCGGAAAGTATTACATAAAAAATAAGTTTTTATGTAAAGGGCAATAAATAACTAAATCCCTGTACATACTATCGTAACAATATTTTTAATTTTAAATTCTTATTTTCTAAAGTAATATTTCTTTAGGAGTTGACTTGAAAACATTTTTTAATGGGAAAACCACTCATAATTCATAATATTCAACAAGAAATAACCTGAATTTAACTACATCCTATATATTTTTCTTATAGGTCACTTGTTCCTTTAAGTTGTTCTCACTATTTTTCTATTTTTTATTTAACCTTTTTTCTTGGTTTAAAATCTTCTTCTACCCATTCTCTCCCATGTTATTTTATACTATCTTTTGCTCATCTTTTCTTTTCGCAGTCTTAAGAAGTTTTTAAATCTTTTTCTTTATTTTTATCTGTCTCAATATGTCTATAAATTCGGTCGACTTCTTTATTTTTTAAGGTTTATTTTCCATTAATGTGTCTTTCTTTGACAAGTTTTGGTTGCTTCTTTTCTATTGTTTTCTTGTTTTATTTTTCTTATCAATGTTCTCGAATTTTCTATCAAACCATGATATTCTTTAAGTTGTATTCTATTCTACTTGCTTTTCTAGGAATGCTTTAATTTGATTTAATTATTTTCTTCTTATTTATATCCTCTTCTATTTATTTCTGTTTTTTATATATATGTTTCAATTTTTTAGTGACAAAAACTGAGTACATTTATGAATCGGCGCCAGAAGATGATGAGGTAGTACCAATTAAAAAAAATAATGATAATAAACCAAAATTGGAAAAGAAAACTAATGCTTCCTCAGAAAATGATATATCTCCCAAAAAAGAAAAGAAAAATAAAAAAGGTAAAAAGAATATTCAAAACCAGCCTACATTAATGAACTTTTTTAATAAAAAATAGTTACTAAATTGTAATACTTTATTTTAAATATATTTTTTATACAAAATGTTTTTAGTTACAATTATTCTGATGAAATAATACAAAATCATTGTGTGTATAAGTAAAAAGCTAAACGTTCCTTTACCTTAAGTCAGAAATGTTTAGGGCAAATGATATTTGTCCTACGTTTATAAAATGCTCCTATTAAAATTAATATAAAGTGAAGTTTTTATTACCAAGGATCAAAATGTGTAGACTGTATCTATCATTTTTAAACTGTTATGTATGATTGTAAAATATGGTTATAATTAGCAGTTTATAACTCTATTGACATTTGTATCCGATTTCCAATACATTCAAATCTTTCTAAATAAAATGCGATATATTTATATCTACTTTATTTATAAACTAAATCAACTATCCTATAACTTTATACCCGCATATAAACCTGGTGACACAGGTGTTCCCAACCCCTCAACAACTGCAACATTTGGTTTTTCATCACCATTTGCAACTTTATAGTTCATCTTTGCGCTTGTTTGGTTATAAAAGATATCTAATTTTGGTGGTTCTGTAAGATTTTGCCCTTTTGCTTTAGCGTTCCTGATTAGCAACTCTTTTAATAATGGCGGAAATTCCATTGTTTTTGGGAGAACTTTTGTGTATTTATAGACGGTTGTTTTACAATATTCATTCTCTTCATCTTTTGGTATTAATCTATAGTCAGTTTTGTAGCTTGTTTCTTCTATAATAAGTGGTTCCGGGTATGTTTTGCCTCTAAATGTATTTTCAACCCATACCTTTACTTTACGTACTTCCTAAAAATAAAATTTTAGTTTTATAAAAAAGTAGATTTTTATTATTTTTTAACTGATTTACTTACGTCCATAGAGGGTTTCTCTGGATTGGGAAGACTTTGTACTTTGAGGACTTTCATGTAGGATTTTTCAGGATATCTTTCAAATCGACTTCGAACCACGATTCTTCCGACGCCACAATTTTTTAAATTTCCTAGAAGTTCCCATAATGTTTTTCCTTTAAAATCGGTTGTTCTACCTATATATTTATAAGGCATTTCTTTAAAATATTGTTGAGGTTAAGTTTAATTTTCACAAGAGAATGAAAGATTTGTGGACTTTTTCTTTAAACTGACGGTGGTTACTTTGAACCGATATACTCACAATACAAGGCCAGTAGAAACTTATATAGAAGAATTAGAAGATAGGAAAGAATGAGGAAGCAAGCTGAGTGATACAGTCATTTTAATTTGGGAATAGGATTAGTTTTATGCTATTTTTGAGGTGGGTTTAGACGGAATAAATATATTGTGATATTTAGTTAGTATAATAGGATTTTTTAATAAATAACAGTTAGCTCATATTAATATTCATTAATGATTTAAGCTAAATAACCGTCGTAGTAGCATACGCAATTTTTTCTTCAATCCGGTATTTTGCTAATTTTTCGCACTTATTAAAGTGTAACTTAATTGCAGTTAATTAGGGACAATTAAAAGTGCTTCCTTGGTTCTCAGTGAAGTAAATTGTTAGTACCTGAGCGTAAAGAAAGAAAAAATGAGTACTCCTGTTAAAAAAGTACCGATCCATTTACAAGTAAGTACTTTTTTGCATAATTGTTTATTTACCGCTCCTAGCTCAATTGTTGCTGTAAAAATAGATTTAAATCGCCTATTGTATGAGCAGTCACCTTTGTAAGCATATAATCGATACGAACATGCTTGGAACGGCCCTAGAAACTTTATTTTGTACATTTTTTCTTATATTGAATTATACCTCTCTTATAAAATTAAAGACTAGATTAATTATTGCACTATAAATATATGATTCTCGAATTGGAGAATATGAATTCTGTAAGATCTAAATAATTATAAAAATGTTACAAAAAAACAAATGTATCTATTTAAATATTTGAGTTTAAGTCAGGATTGTGGTATTTATTTAATATTTAAGTTTTTAAAATTAACAGTATAACTAAACTCTGTATAAATTAACAGAATAATTAAGTAACATCCCTAAAAAAATTAAATAAAAATTAAGTATTCTTCATCAAAAACAGTACTATTTTGTATAATATATTTTTGTAAAAGAATATACTGAATATTTATATAAGTCATAATCCTTTCAAAAATTAATTGTCTGTGGGAATTTACTACCTGTTTGAATATTTAATTGTATAATAAATACTCAAATATTTTTTTTTGCTTTATTAATAGGACAGTATAATATAATTTACCTCGAATTTATTGAGTTCTTTTGTAGAATACTTAAGATTTAAATGATATGACCAATCAATACTTGTTAAACTTTATTTGCCTTCTCATTTTACAAGTGTTGTAGATCTAGGAACAAATTTCCAGAAAATAAGTATAAGCAAACAAAAAAACCACAACGGATTGATCTGATGGCTGTCCCTTAAAATATCATTTCTTTCATTTTTATACATCCTTCTAAGCTCTACTGTATTTATAAACTTAGTTTTAAAAATAAAAGACGCACCCTTTTGTAGGTTTATTACCGATTTACCGCTAAACGAAAATACCTAGACAGGTGCAGGCTTATCAATTTATGTTATTAATACCCGCATGTTTGGTTTACAATAAACTATTAGGAGATATTAAGTATATTATTTCAATGCTGGTTATTATATATATTGAAATGTTACTATTGATAAGTAATTGCTCATTTTTATAATTATCCAACTTTATTGTATACATGTAGATATTATTAATAGCTTTCCTGATTTCCTCTCTGTGGTTTCCATTTCCATACAGTTTAATTCTTCTGTTGGGTTCTCTTCTCTATAAATGTTTCTACCATTTCAATTCTTATGCTTTGACTGTCTTTTATTTCATGCTTCTTGGGTTTTGACGGATGCCTAGGGCTAATAAACATAACGGAAAAAATGGATGATTATTATTATGTCTGCAAAAAATATTTTTTCCATTTATCTTTTGTTCTTTTTGTAATTTGATTTCTTAACCGATGTTTTTTATTTTTGCAGCATTTGTGTGTTGATTTCATTTTTTTATGCAATCTTTTATATCATTCTATTGGTTTCCCGCTAACAATTTACTTTCTACATAGTTTTTCATTATTATCACATATTTTTGATCATGTTCTTTTCTAGTTTGCCTTTGCTAATTACATATTAATATTCATATATAGATAAATTCGAACTTTAATTTTGAGTTAAGCTTGTTTTTGCTCTTATTGAATCTCAATTTTAATGTCTACTTCACCCCTTTTGATAACTTTTTAATTTTATTTTAGACTGGTGTTGTGTGTATGAAATATTAATGTCTGTAGTATTCTATCCCATCGATAATAAATTAATAATGGATAACAATATTATTGATTTCTACCATTTAATAGCTAGTTTCTTAAATATATTTCAAATTATGCAGGTAATAAATTAGTCAATTTATCGATTTCATTTATATTTTTTAATTAGATCTAGTTTGTTTTAAAACTGCTTTTTTCTGTTTATATTTATTGAACTTGATGGAATTTGGCCGGATGCACTATTAAAAAATTAACAGAAATCCGTGACATCCGTACAAACTGGTGTTTGCATAAAGAATATGATACATAATAATAGAATACTAAAGTAATATATATACATACTCGAAGCGAATAAGAATGTCGCATAAAAATTAATGAATTATTTCAAGTACACATAATACAGTCGTGAATGGTTGATTAGACAATGCGATTATTAGGTATATCATCATTTAAATTAATTTTCTGTTTGTAATAAATAGTCTCGCAAACGAAATTTTATTAAAATGTCATAATCATAAACATTCAGAAGTTTGTATTAACTGTACTATTTATTAACATTTAGATGCAAATTTTAGGTTCAACCGTCTGTAAATAGACATTCATAACATACTCCCCTCGTTTCTAATTTTGTATGCAATGATATCTCGAGAAAATTATTAATGCTATTTATCCATAAATAGATGTGCACTTCCTTTATTAAAGCCAAACGAATGAGTTCATTAATTCAAACCGGAAACGTAATATAGAAGGTTCAGTTCACAAATTGTCTGCATTTTCTTTTACACTTTACAGTTTTTATTGGATTAATGTGTTACCACTTCAGATAATTTAAAATGAGTGAATAAGATAGATTAGAAATAAAAAAAACGCAAAAGCTAGACAGAAAAAAGGTTCAACTTTATTGATGTAAATACATTTTTAGTACATATGTTTACAGTGAATTTAGTGTGTATTTCCTCGATAACTCAATTTGTGTTATGGATGTACTAACAGATATTAAAACTCAAGTTGCTTGTTATTTAAATAAGGCAAAGAATACATTTTTTCGATCGAAAACTACTACAAAAATTAATTAAATCAATTATAAACAAATAATTATAAGTATTGATGACTCAAAGAGACAAATCGAATAAATACAAAGTCCTGGTTTGAGGAAGATTTGGCTTTCTCTTTTCATTTGCACCAACAAAGAACAAAATATGGGATGACAAAATAAGACGCTTCAGGAGTAAAAAAATAGGTTTGATTCAGAAAAGGAGTTTGAAGACAAATAAAAAGAGTCTCTTATTTAAAAAAAAGATGCAGTAAGAACTACTTATAAAATACTTATTTTAATTGATTTTTTTTTCTAAAAACATTTCAGAGTTCCCTATGGAGCTCTGGAGGCAGTGAAATAAATAAAATTACGAGAATTTTTATTAAATATCTAATAAATTAACGTCAATATCATATAACTAGAACCATTTATGAAACAGTGCACAATAAAAATGTTCGCCAATCTGTATTATGTAGACAGGCAAAATAACTGTTTTATATTTCCTAAAGATTAACTAATAAGACTTTAAAATTCTTTTTCATATTGTTGGCTATAAAAATGCATATTTTTTTTATTTACGAAGGTATGATCGATAATGATAATACTTAATTATGTAGGTTTTCACTACTTGTGGCGAAGTTATTTTTAATCGGTTTATTAAATTACTTTATTTTGCTTGTATAAGAAATAATCTATCAAATGTAGATAAGGCCAATTGTAATTATTTTCCATTAATGTAACGTAAATAATTAAATGTTATATGAAGATAAAATTTATTTTTGTTAACCTGCGAGAGCCCTGGCTTGTCAGTCATTTAAATTCCCCCATTAGTAGTCACATTATTTTAGTAACAGGTTGATTAGATTAGAATAAATAGTCTTCTTTTGTGTTAAAATGTCCGAAATGGAAGCTATTGAGGTCTGTACTTATTTTTTAAGAAGTCTTGTTTCTCATTGATTTTTGTTTCACTTTCTTTACTATTTACTTCCTGAACTACAATCAATATTTGTACTGCATTAAATTTGCAAATATATTGATTTTAGTTCTTAAACTGTACAATCTTTTTGAATAAAACATATGGAATCTTTAAACGCCTATTATCATTATAGAGTACAATAAAAAAGTAAAAAAAATATATTTTAAATTGATTTAACTTTTTTTTTTATTCTAGCTTATACAAAAAAAAAGGAAAACATATCATTTTGTTTCACAATAGGCTTAGTGGGCTTTTTAGAAGGAACTATGATATTAAATTACAAAAGTTGGTTGGTTTATTTTGGAGAAAACATGTGTCGTAATCTGGCAGACGTTCTAGTAAAAAAATTGTTTGTCTAATTTTCTGTGGGCGTGTATTCAAATTATCTTAACACATTTATTGTGTGTGTGAATTATTTGTAAGAACAATACATTTGTATGAAAAAAGATTTCGTGTTTAACAACTCATTTATATGCATTTTTTCAATATGTTCATAATTATTTATTATATTTAAAACCCGATAATTCTGCACCATAATTTAATGAACTTTGAGCGTGTTTTCAATGCCCAACAAAAACAATTTTGATGGCAGTATAGATTTAATAAATTTAATTAATACATTTACGTTCTATGTTCAATATATTATTAATGTTTATTTTAGAGTTCCCAAAACCGTTTGCTCATAAAAAACGGGACAATCGTAAACGACGACGACGTTTCTGAAGAGGATATCTACATTGAAGATGGCATTATCAAGCAGATGGGTAACAACCTCATTATACCCGGTGGTACGAGAGTTATCGATGCCAGAGGCAAATACATTTTACCGGGTGGCATCGACCCTCACACTCATTTGGACTTTGAATTTATGGGCACAAAAACTGCCGACGATTTTTACAGCGGGACCAAAGCAGCCGTTGCAGGAGGAACCACCATGATCAGTAAGAAAACATATTTTTCTACTACTAAACTTTTCTTTTTTCCTGCCACAAAATGTTTCCTTCTTATGCTTTAAGCATTAACTGAAATTTATATACATTCTAGGCCTGATGGGGACCTTAATGGTCCAAACTAGCCATCTTTTATGATTTAATAAATACATTTATTTATTTGATATGGAATTGAAAATGTGCAAACTAACCAACACTTGACATTATTTTTTAGTTGATTTTGTGTTTCCCAAAAAAGGGGAATCTCTGCTGGATGCTTACTACGAATATCGACAAAAAGCCGACGGTAAAGCTTGTTGCGACTACGCTTTCCATGTCTGTCTACCCCATTGGTCTGACCAAGTGAAAAGGGACATGGAGATTTTAACAAAAGAGCATGGAGTAAACTCGTTCAAAATGTTCATGGCTTACGATTTTATGTTGAACGATTCAGAGCTTTATAGTGCTTTCGAACAGGTAATTCAATGTTGCTTAATTGGTCTTTTTTAATTAAATAAATCTTTCAATTTCAATTAAAACAATAATGATGTTAATCAATTGATAGTGTCAAAAATTGGGTGCAATTGCTCAAGTACACGCTGAAAATGGCTCAATTATCGCTAAGAATGCTGAAAGATTATTATCGCAAGGAGTAACAGGACCTGAAGGTCATGAAATGTCGAGACCAGAAGAGGTAGAAGCTGAAGCTGTTAATAGAGCATGTGTTATCGCAAAACAGGTATGTTTCTATTAAATTAAACTTTGTTAAGATAAATATTTAACAATCGACAAGTTTGCTACTTTTCTCATTTTTTTTATTTATTTTTTTTTGATATTTTATTTAGGTAAATTGCCCTCTTTATGTAGTGCATGTGATGAGTAAATCAGCATCACAGGAATTAAATAAACACAGCAAAACCGCAAAAGTGTATGGAGAAACTTTAGCAGCTGCCTTAGGCACAGATGGCTCCCACTATAAGCATGAATGTTTCCACCATTCTGCAGGGCACGTTCTAAGTCCACCCTTAAGGCCAGATCCCACCACTCCCCTTGCTTTAATGAATTATTTAGCACAGTAAGTTTATTTTCCTTTTTTTATTTTGGTTTAATATGATGGTTACACAGCAGGTGGAAGTAATTTTAGCTTAAACATAAAAAATGTACGTCAAATTTCCAAACAATACCTCTTTTTTGAGAATTTATGATTTTAAACGTCTACCCGTTATTCCTCATAGACTTACTTTCATTTGTAGAATTTCTACTTCAACTCACATTATTAATAAATGTTTTGTTTATCAGAAAACCCAAAGAATTTGACGTTTGAGTTCTGGTAAAAGAGAGTCTCATTAGAAAGGATCTTTTTTATTGATAGTCATCACTAATAATAATATTTTTTAATTTACCTATTTTTTATGTACATACGTTTAATATTTGTTCTGTTTTGTGAGCTGTCCCGCATGGCTTAAAATGGTTAATTCTTTTTCTCTGTTACTGCTTGCATGCATTTTCTTAGTTCGCTATTGGCTTTGTAGAAAGAGTTTGAAATTTATTGATTAAAATTATAATTCAGAAATAACCTGTTACTGTTGTAGAATTAATATTCTGAACTGCCTCTTGTAGAATAGTTGTAGAGTTCAACTTTCAGATATTTGATTTAAGTAGTGACACTTAACTTAAATGGATAAATGTGACAGGCAACTTGACAATTTGATATATTTACACTCCTTAATTTTTTTTGTTACTAATATTAGTCCTTCACTACCTGTAATCCTATTTGATAATGTAGGTGAATGCTCCACTTTATGTGGCTCAAATAACAACGAAGCAATCCTGTGAATTTTTGCAATATCACGTGTCTGATGGGTTGATAGCATTCGGGGAAGTGGAGGTTTCTTCTATTGGATTATCAGGACAAACCAAATCTAACCTGTACACCATTGTTTCACCACCAATTCGATCTAACCCTGAAACGCCACACAAATTAATGAGTTGTCTGGCATCGTAAGTTTGGAATATTAACTTGTTTTCTAACTAATTTTTAGTAACAGTCAATTTGAAGCTAGAGTACATTCCAACGTTTTTGAACATCTAAGTGACTATGACTACTTGAATTTCGTACAGGATTATGTTTTAAATGTATTTATTTTAATTATCTTCTGTGAATCCCAACTAAAGTGATAACAGTGACAAATAGACCTATGACGATACACACTGGTCAAGTTGTAACGTCAAAATTGAGATTAAGTATCGATTTGACACTATTATTTCAATTTACTGAGTGTGTAGTAGGTTGTCATAGCAATACATTTCTTTACTTAAGAGACTTCATTAATTTTAAAGTAGTACTGTTTTTAAATTTTCTATGACTACCGATAGTACGGCGTTTAACAACGCACATAGAGGTATTTGAACTGCTTAGGCGCCAAAAATTATTGTTTTGTTGATTGTATGCAATATTACTGAAATAATAGAATGGTATTGATACTTAATCAATCTATTTTTATTGAAGAAAGAATTAAACTTTCATATCCCCCTGGCTCGATTTTATAACCCCTAGAAATTGTTTCTAGTACGATCTTTAATCTAAAAAAAGTTGCATCTAAGGACCTTATTTCGGAAGCTACTTCCCTTCTAGTTTGCTTTCTTTTTCAATATTTTTTCTGTTTAGAGTTTCCTCTGTCTGAATTTTTATTGGAAATTTATAAGCCAAGAGAAAAATGCTTTCAAAAAAACGAATACTTGCATGTAGGATTAAAAGGACAGTCTCCAGCTTCCGGACCAATTTGTTTATCAAAGTCCAATCTCTTAAATTCCTTTGAAGTTGTTCTGTATAATATGTAACATTGACTTGTAAATTTCCTGTTGGTGGCAGCATTGCAGACCTTTTCGCATACTGTGGTAAAAATCAAAACTCGATCTACTCAAAATTTGGCTTATTTTTTCTCCATTTATGGAATGACACACGAAAGTGGACCACCCTTAATCTTCTTTACTTTAAAATATATTTTGATTAAGATTTAATATTTCTGAATAAAACCATAAATTTTTGGATATCTCTGATTTTTTATTTTTTAAGTGAGGGCTTTATTTATATTGCTGCACCATTTGAAAAAAAAATTGACATAGTTACATACTTCAGACAGGAGTACCTTTTTTAAAACGCCTGGTAACTAATGCTGTTTATGACCTTTTGGCTACCTCCAATCTTTTATCATTTCACTGTTAAGAGCACTACTGCGCTACCTACACCCATGATAATTCATTGAATTTTCTTAATAGATGGTTATAATGATTATAAACTACATCAAATTCAAAGGTGCTCTTGTCACTGGGTACATTTTCATAAATTATTAAACTAACTTATACTTTGAATTCAGCATCTTATGGCTTTTATTTCACTGTTTAGGTGGTGGCTTTCTGTATTTCTCTGTCTAATATCTCATTTTCCTAATGTAATGAGAATTATTGCGTTTTCAAGGGAATTTGACAATCAAAACTGATCTCAAAATGATAGTGAAAGAAAAGTCAAATCCCAAAACAATTTGATTTGAAACATTCAAATAAAAAATATTTGTCTTGAATGAATGTGAGATCAGTTTGAATTAATATTCTCCTGAAAACTTAGTAAATGAGGAATTTATTCGTTTCTAAAAATCTATCTTTTGAACTGAAATATCTTTCCAATTAGGCAAACATTACTTATAATAATAAAATAACAAACAAAATTTGTCCAGAAGATTGTTCCAACAATAATTGTTAGTTTAATAAAATATTTTATTATGACTTCACTTATCTTGAAATTGGCTGTGAACATTGTTTTTATTATTTTTAAATAACTTTAACATTAACAATTAATTCGGATTTCATTAATCCTTAAATATTTTTCCGTTACCAACTTTTATTAAATGTCTCTACATTGTTATAATTTTCAACATATTTATAATGTTGCTTCGTTGTTTAAATAGGGACGTCCTACAGCTAACAGGAAGCGACAATTGCACATTTAATAAGTCACAAAAAGAGATGGGCAAAGGCAACTTCACGAAAATCCCGAATGGTGTTAATGGTCTTGAAGACCGCATGTCAGTTATTTGGGAAAAAGGCGTCATGACTGGAATATTATCGCCATCTCGTTTTGTAGCCATCACAAGTACAAATGCTGCCAAAATTTTCAATTTGTATCCCCAAAAAGGGTGCATTGCAGTCGGATCCGATGCTGATATTGTTATTTGGAACGCGAACGCCACTCGTACAATTTCAGCAGAGACCCATTATCATGCTGTTGATTTTAACATATTTGAGGTAAGTTTTCACATTTTTGTATACTGATTCCCAAAAACAAAAACGGAAGATAGGTATTCTAATGCTTTTTTCAGTAGTACAGGAAAAACAATCAACCAGTTAATCATTTTAAAGATATGCGCGACAATTGATTAATTATTCAGCTGTGCGGCTGTCCCTTACAGTATGAGATACAAGAAATAGAGTATTTTAATTTGTTCTGTCAACTTTGATCAGTCTATAGCGATTGAAAATAAAATAATTTAGTGTCAGTTTTAAAATGTATTTCAAAAAATTAAAAATACAAATTTTAAAGTGGTATTTTAACATTTGAAAAATATTGTTGTTTGTTATTCTTTTAAATTTAATAAAATACATCAAAATCTAAAAAAAACATAATATTAACATCTAAAAAAAATAACATCATATTCTAAAAAAAAACATAACTTAAGAATTATGAAAACAAAGAAATACAAAATTTAATGTAATGAAGGTTCAAATACACTACCCGTTTTTTCAAACAATAGCCAAATCTGTGGTAGAAAGATGGCCTCATTTTTGCCAGTTGATTTGGCCAAAAATTCTTTTCCTTAATTCATTTAATGTTGTACATCTGTCAAATTCTTATCTTTTAGAAGTCCCAAAAAGAAATCATTGGGCGATAAATCTGCTTATCTGGGTGGCCACTTAATCGTACCGTTAGTAGATATTAAACTATTAGGAAGCAACATTTGAAGGAACTGTGTCAGAGCTCTGAAATTGTAACTTGCACAACCATTTTGCTGCTACCAAATTTCCCCAAAATTTACTAGAAGTTGGAGATATTTGACGCCCCCAATAAAGAAGGTGTCTATGATATAGTACCCTAAAATACTTGTTCAAACATTAAGTTTCTGAGGGCACTGCTTATGCACCGGAACCTTCAAGTGCTTATTTTACCGAGAACAATGTCTTACAATGGATGAATTGTGTTTTCGATGTAGAGCAAATGACGACACATCTTTATATAAAATATTTCTTAAAAAAATATTCATTTTGGTTTTGTTTATCCATAATGAGTTTACAAAATTCTATTCGTTTGATGTTCTCATCAGTAAAAAGTTCCTGTGTTGTTTGAACTTTAAAACAACGATATCCGTTTCTTTTTAAAATACTCTGTTCACAGGCTTTCCTAATATCACATACATCTATTTCTACATTTTGACGTTATTAATTAATTGCTGCAACTCGTGGTTCATCAATACATTTTCAGTAATTTTTAAGACACACGTTTTTCAAATTTTGGCATAATTCGAGAAATGATTAATTGTGACAGATTTGGATAATTTTCGTATCAAGAAATAAATAAATTTTATGATTTCATTGATTGTTTCATTGTTATTTAGTAATTTATCCTAAATTATCTTATTTTTAGTCGCTACGGCCTTATGAATATTGAGAAAGTTGATCATTCCAGATTGAAATTAAAATAAATACACGATTTCTTGTACCTCATAGTGTATATCCAATATCTTTGGCGGAGGAAGGGACTGCCGCACAGCTGAATGTTTAATCAATCGATGCGCACTCTTCTGAAACTACGAGTCGATTGCTTTTCGTTTCCTACTGGAAAAAGTATTAGAATAACTATGTTCCGTTTTTGTTGGGAACCCATATATTTAATAAACCATTCGTGCAATATGGAATGGAAGAAGGGCCTAGAGTTCTGATAGCGGGCGAAATCTGTATAGAATGTACCAGAAATAGTAAAATATAGAATGAGATGGTTTCTCTTATTATGAAAAATATTTTTTATTTCCAGGGAATGACATGCCATGGGGTTCCAGAATATGTAATAGTGAATGGTCGCGTTTGCTTGGATGATGGCCAATTAAGAGTAGTTGAAGGACACGGTCATTTTGTCGATACATCTGTTTACGCACCGTATGTCTACAACCATGAAGACATGGAAAAGTTGAAACCTGTGAAAGTTAACAACGTGGACAACTTAGAATTTACACACAAGGTACATATGGTAAGAAGTTTTATACTTTAGCTAATAGTTTCATGTAAATTGTACAGAAAATACTAAATACAGTGAATTTTTATTTAAGGTTAAACTTGCTGATGATCCTTGTCCAACACCAACTTTACCAGATTCTGGTACAACCACACATTTAGGTAGAGGTCATAGACCAGATGGACAAAGAAATATTCAAGAAACTACTTTCTCTCTTACTGGTAAGTTGAAAATGCATACTGTTTGTCACAGTAATAATATTTTTTTCGCAAGTATTCAAGTTTTGAATCAGACATTGAAAATGAACTTTCTTTAATGGTGCAACATTGAGCCTCATTAAGAGTGAATTTCAAACTATTTGTAAATTCAAAACTTACTGAACACAACTGCAACTCAATAACACTGACAATAAAACTAAGGATGACAACAACAATGATATATGACGATGTAGAAAGTACAGGTTGGCAAATTAATTTGCAAAGCATAAGCATTGTTATAAACTATGCCCCTTAGAGTTTAGATAGATAGTAGTGTATGTTGTAAATTATTTACTTGATACGACAGATTCAAAAAACAAAACAGTTAAGTGAATAGTGTCGTGAATGAATCATAAACATTTTGAATTTTATGGAGGAAGGAGCGAACAATGATGAGTGTAAAATGTTCTCATGGTCCCTGGCGTTGGTACGTCCTCTTGTATGACTTTCGGATTATTAACGAACTCTTGGCTTCTTTACAAATCTGACAATATCTCTCTGTTTGTTTATTACACAAAATAACAGAGTTACAAAGTTAAATTAAACCAAAGTTTCCAGATGTGATTCAATTTTAAGTTGAATTAAATATAACGAAAATATTTGAAAATAAAAAGGAAAAGAGTCAAGTTTCCTATTTTCTTTCTTTATTAGAATAAAAGTATTAAGATAATTTTCGAGAATTTTTATACCAGATTTTTTATTTCATGTAACTTCAACTTCAAATTTTATATTATATATATATATATATACAAGGTGACGCATTAGTGTGGAAAAGCTGGAGTAGCCCGTTATTAATGATGTTATAAAAAAAAAGTATTTACAAAAAGTATAAGCAGTCTTGATATCCACATATTAAACTTAGTCAGATGGGATTTCAAATTTTTCATCGCTCTGTATCAAATATTATTTAATGCCATTGCATAGAACTTGAAAAGTTAGGATAGGGACATTTAAGCCTTTTTTATTGATTTTCCACGGTTTGCCTGCTATATAGATCTAAATTAAAAAAAAAATGTGATTTTCAGGTGGCTGTAGATTTTTTATTAATCATAATAGACATGAAGTGTGATACATCGTTGAAATTAGCTAGGCAAGAGATTTATAAAAATGTAAAAATATAACTTTGATCTGGCACTGCGCTCCTGAACACCCTTTATATTTGTGACTAATTTTAAAATGTGAATCTCAAGATTGCCTATACTTTCTGTAAAAACTTTTTTTTCGTAACTTCAATAATACCGGACTAATCGAGCTTTGCCACACTAATGCGTCACCCTGTATATATAATAAAGTCCAGCCTGATACAGAAATCCTCTCTTTTAACCATTGAAATGTTTCTCCTTTTATTTCTTACTTAGAGACTTTGCCACAATTTTTCACAATATCAGGGCGACTCTTTTAAGTTACTAGAAAAATCTTTTATATACAAAACGGTTTTGAATTTAAATTGTAAATGCGTTGAGTCTCCCTCTATAAATTCCACTTGTCATTGCACTAAAATTGCAGGAATATGCATACTTTTTTTCAACAGGAATTTATAACACATTTAATAACGATTTCTAAAAATGAACATGAACAGGAGTAAGTTAAATTACATTTCTATGCAATAGCTTATTTTTGTATAGAGGTTAGTTAGGGAATTTCAAAAGCAATTACAAAAACTGATTATGACATATTTAAATGTTATAAAAAGGGAATTGGTAGCTATGACAATTTACCGAATATTCTAGTAGGCGTCAAGAGTTTTCTTAATTGTAAATAAAATTTAGTCAGAAGTAGAAAAGTTCAACATGAGGGAATTAGAGTCGCAATTATTTGCAATTTTAGTTTGTAAACAGGCAGTTGTGGAGTTTTCTTGTAAATAAAGTGTGTTTAACCCACATACGTGTTAAAATTGGTATGAGGTATGCAGTGTTGGAAGATATTAAAAGTTATTTTTTGTCTCATTAGTCTCATTTGAGTTTTCCGGTGATGAGCTACTGCCTAGGCACTCTTTCAACCGAATTCATATTTTCGTTGGAAAAATGGTTCATGCCCACGCCGTCATTAGGACAACTAACGTTAATATTTTCCATAGTTGAAGGGCTACGGCTAAGATTTCTTAAGAGTTCTTGATCTAATAGATTTTCGGCCCATGCGAGTATACACATTGATACTCTTGTTTTTTATCTTTGTACTCAAATGGGTCGTAAATATATCAGAATAATAAGTCTAAGAAATCGTAACCCATGTCTTTTAACTATTGAAAAAATTAAGGTAACTTATCCTAATTTGTAACACTTATGTCGGTTTAATAAACTTTATTGACATGAAAACTTCACAACTGCCTCTGTACAACCTGAAATTGCAGGTAAAAGTGACTCTAGTTTACTTACGTCAAATTTAACATTTTACTTGACTACTTCTGACTAATACGACGGCTACGTAAGTACTATCAGAGGCAAGACATTGATCATGAATCCATAGAAGTCAAGTTAATCCATTGACGTCCAGCTCTCCCAGCAGATATAAAGTCAACACGACGAAATATCTCACACTCCTAGCAGATATTTAGCCGCCTTAATTAGTTCTTCCAGTAAATGGCCAGATAACACGATGATCGTTTCCTAACAAATTTTTCGGCAAGAAGACCAGTTCTGCCAGAAAATTCAGGAAATCAAGCAAGAGTTCCAAAAGATACGAAAGACAATCTCCCAGCAGTCGTTCCCCAAATTCAGCTTCGGATAATTGAAGATCTTAAGAACGACAGGGACTGAGCACCATCAGGGAAGTCAGATCAATTCACCTAAGATTCGGTTCAGCAAATGCCAATTTCTTTCGATAAATATAATTTGTGCAGTTTTTTGTACCTGTACCATTGACACCATCGCTACGTTAAGAAGAATAAATACATTGCCAAATAATTGACCTGAATTACTGAAGAAGGTAGAAACTTCATCTGGGCTAACTGGATGAAGTCGCCTTTGATGATTTAAAGAAGTAATTGACATAAGCTTCGATCCTAGTACTTGAAGAGAAATTCATTCTTGATATTCTGGATTAGCAGTTTTCTTGTAAAATATACTCAAATAAAATCAGTTGGAAGTTTTTTCCTAATGAAATGGTTTAGTTTAACACATAGTCATTGTTTGAATATTAAAAGTGATTTAAAAGAATTTGTAAATGAAAATGACAATTTAACTGTAGAAAATCCTTCTAAAACGCATTTTTAATCATTTAGGAACATTTTTTGTGATTTTGTAGAAAGAATTTGTCTTTTATTTTTACTTGTACCTAAAATACTAAACTGATTTTCCTGCTTAATTTTAATTAATGAAGTCTGTTATAATACTTGATTTCTAAGTGTATTAAATATGCTTCCTAGTAAAAGATATATTTTATTTCCTATTAGTCTGGTACCTAACTCTAAAGAAATAATTCTATTCTTATATATATATATATATAAGAATATATATCCTAATAGAATTATTTATCTACAACTTTCTTCATTAACAGAAAATTTTGAACTGCGTGCCCAAATACCTAGTTACCATAAAGACAGTCCTTGAATTATATAAGCACCAATTAAATTTAAATGCACTAAAGTATATATTCAGTGTATACCCTCGTAGATCCGATGCATCGTGGCCACTATCTCTTCTAAGAGTATGGTCTTACCCGGTTCAATCCATGCAATCCCAAGCGACAAAATTAATTTGCGAACCTGTTATGCATTAGTGTCACTTTAACAATCTATATAAAAATGTTTTATATATAATTTCAGAGGAGCTTGATCCTTACACAAAGAAGAGCACAAGAGTAAGACAACCACCAGGAGGCAAATCTTCAGGTTTTTGGTGAAAACAAAGTAAACCCGCTGGCTTGAGCAAGTTATTGCAATAAGATACCAAAGCTTATTTTATAGTTAATGGTTTTTAAAGTTCGTTTTAAGTTAAATTATATTAATATTACGCAGCGTGAATCAAATGTTATGTTCTATTATTCGTATTATGGTGTTATAACTATTATATAACTATTCAGATTGTTTATCGAAATTTTAGGCGGCTTTATGATAATACTTAAAGTAAAATTAATATTTTCTAACCTTAATGTTAATAAATGGTATAGATATTTGACAACTCCACCTAATTCGAGGATGACCTTATTGGTTTTCAATTCTAAAAGAAATATTAGCCATTTGCTAAAGCATGGCTATAGAACCTATAAAAATTTTAAGACAATTTCATATCTGTTGATTTTAGTTTAATAAAAGATGTATTTGAATGTTGTGTAGGTACGATTTACAGTCTAATAATGAATATATTTTAATTGCTATGTTCTCTATGGTTGTTTTTAAGTTTTGTGTTTCTAACTTATTGTTTGTTTGGTACTTTGGTAACATTGAATGTAACGCGAAATATATGAATAAAGGTAAAAAGACTATTTAAATATTTTTTTTACCTAAAATCTTTATTTTTTTTACCTAAAATCTTTATTTTTTTAATAAATAACAGTAATTAAAAGATTTCTCGTAAAACTGGTAGTTTTGGTAGATTTGATCAGCCTTCAAGCACCTCTAAGCAAAATTTCAGACAAAAACACTTTTTACTTTCGAAAAATGTTAGATGGGTTTTTTGAATTTTTGGTGTATTTTCGATGAATACAAATAAATTCAAAATACATTAGATCAGCCTCTTCCTGATTCTAATCATATATTTCCGGTTTACACAAAATTTGTCTTTGGAATATACATATTTAAAATTCTTTACATTTTTATCATATTTTATCTGGTTCTAATCAGATTTTTCCGGTTTACTCGAGATTTGTCGTTGGAAAACTGAAGTTCCAAATTCGTATATTTTTTATCTGGATTTCGGGAAATAAAACGCAATTGTAATTATAATGAGAGAGCTTTTACTTTATGTAACATAGCTGACATGACATATATTACCTATACATACATAGGGCTGAGTATTACACATACAAGATATGAACTATATATACAAAGATGTTCTGTTAATAGGGAGAGTATCTTCCTAAATATAAGGCGTGTCACAAAAGGGTTTTTAAAAGGCCAAAAGAATCGGGCGGATCTCTACTTTATGGCTAAACTAAAAATTCTTTTGGATCAACGTATTTCTCTTTAAAACTACACAAAAGACAAAAGACGGTGATATTTACAAGTTAGTTTCCTCCATAAAAACCACTCATTATCATTATTTAATATGTAGATAACTGCTCGAGTACAGTACATAGTTTAATTTGGTGTTTTAATTGGTAAGAGACTCGAGCAGTTACTATAAACCAAGGATATAGTCCCCAATGTAGTTAATATGCAGATGTCATATTGAGAACTTGGAATAGAAACACAAAGCTTTCGTCTTCCAATGACGCGCTTTGGCAACCACATATTTATAAATAATTATAAAAAATGACAATAGATATCTACTCAAGTGTCAAATGTTAAATCAAATTTGCACTTAAGGATCTCCTATCCTTATTTGTTGAATTAACTTATGTTTAAATCATTTAATACGAAAAATTTTCTGGCACCATTTATAACCAATCACATTAACTTTTTCCTAAACTTTCAACACATTTAAAAGCTTTTGGCATACGATTTTAAAAATATACATAGGGTCTATTGCAAATTAACTAAAAAGATCTTGTAGAGTGTACTTTTAAGCATCTAACATATACACAAGAAAGTAGAGGATAAGTACTCTACTCAGCGACAGATTTATATTCACATTATTGCTTAAATCAGTTCAATATACTGTTTCTAATAGTTATTTTAATACAGTACGGCTTGCCGTGCTGTAAGGAGAAGGATTTTTCAACGAAATTAGATTAGTTATTTATGCTACTAGAGCGATTCATTAGTTTTTAAGTTCAAAATTAAATAAACCTAACAAAATGACATATCAAAGTTCTACAAACATTGACCATAATAATTGTCATATTTGTAATCTCTAAAATGAGACCAGCATTGATGGATACAAAAATCATTGTAGGATATGTTTTTTCCTAATTCTAGTTAGAAAACTCTTATTTAATATTCTGCGATTTAAAACTTATTAAAAAATACTTATTTTAATGCTAATTCATCTCTATATATTCTTCGAGATGAATTTTGATTACTATGCTATGCTAAGTCAAAAAACTGACAAAGAACAAATTTCCTTAAATTTCTATCAATAAATAACAAGAATTATAAAAAAAATATCTTAAACGGCCAAATTTAGACTTAATTACGTTGAAAAATTTTCATTATTTCGTTTGAGCCATAAAGTGGTGAAATCTACCTCGTCAAAAAAAAAAGAAAAAAGAAAAACCTTAAACGATACAAACAAAAAAAGACTACACTCCCAGGAACTGCATATAAGAACAGGCTGGCATCTCAGCCCGGAAATTTTAAATTCAAAATTCAGTCAAGCTTATATTGCAAAACACAACAAACTCCGCGCCTGCGCGGTATGGCGACCGTCAGTCAGGGGCGCCAGCGCCCATTTATTGCCTGACGCGCCACCATTGCTGCACCTTTTCGGTCAGCTTCCTACAGAGACCCCCTAACTTCCGTCACATCGGACCTTCCTCAGATTCGCCTTCTCCTTCCTCTAATGTCACCTGGAAACGAATCCCGGGCCGCTGTGAATCAGGCGCTTCTTCTGGAGGTGGACTGGGGGGTATCGCGTTCTGGTACCTGTAACAATAACACCCAACATTACCAATACTGACGGGATTAAATATTTTTAATATGTTTAACTTTATGACAAGTGGCATTTGATATCTGACACTATTTATTTATATGAACTTTGGCAATAAAAGCATTGATGTTTAAAATTAAGTATTAAAATAATGGAATTTAAGCAACACAATGAAAAAAAAATAGATTTTTGGTAAAGGGGGTTGGTCTATACTTTTTAATAGAAGCAGTATTTTCATTTTGATGTGACATTATTCACTGATATATATTTTCGTACTAAACACAATAAGGAAGCATTGCGTTATGATGACAGAGGAATTAGAATATTGATGATTTATGCTTTGAGGAAATGTTTTATATAATCTAGGAGCTAGATACAAATATGATCTTGGCCCTACGGATATTATCTTATGGGAAACAGTGTGAAAATGTCTATGTGTGTTATTATATATGGCTGAGGTAAGTTAAAAATTTATTTGTTACAATCGTGGTACTTAATATTTATATTATAATAAAATATTTGTTTCAGATCTATAACGTGGACTTCTTCAATTAACGAGTCTGAGGGATTTCATACATCATTACTTTCGAAAACCTTTTCTGTAGGATTTCAAGTGGTTGAAAATGTATTTCCAAAGTACCTCCTCAGGCTACTACATCACATCTGATATATTTCTCTATTAGACTGTGATGTAATATTTTCATTTGATCAAATTGCTGCTTAGTACATCAAAAATTCCATTGATACATATGTTGAACAAAATAGGCTCTAGCACTGTACCTTGTGGAACTCCATAAGTCACTGTATCTAAGAGACTATTAATATCATCTATCCTTGTCATTTGTTTGCGATTTGTTAGATAGCTTTTAAACAATTTTAAAGTCGTATTTCGAATGCATATAAAAAAAAAGATGACTAACAGTGTCGAATGCTTTGGACAGGTACAAGTAAACACACAGAAAGGGTAGAAGTATTTTGTTCAAAACAAAATTGTTTTTTGAGGTGTGTTTATATTTTCTTGTAAAGTTTAATAACCTGTCTTTTTTGGCCTGTAATTAGTTACTTCTTATTAGCCCCTTTTTTATATGTATGGGTCACATTAGTCTCTTTGAGTGCAGATGACCATGTACCATAACTGAGGCTTAAGTTTATTATATGATGTAAGGGACTCTGAATGTATCTTGCAATGTATTTTATAACTTCAACTTTAATATTATCATTACTAGGACTTTTGTTAGTTTTTATGCTATTGAATACAAGGTTTATATTAAGAATTAAAAAGAAGTACCAGGAAACAAATAGAAAAAAGAAGGTGAAATTCCTATTCTACAAATACCACTTGTCTTTTCGTCAAATTTTTGCAAATACTAAAACTAATGCATCCATTTACACGGTACAATTTAAAAAATCTAATCTAATAAAAATGTTTCATGTGTGGAAACTATGAATATCTGAATATGAATATTTAACTCAATAACCAGTAAAAATTGAGACATTCACGATCTATGTAATAACTAGTCTAAGTTTGGCAATTTTTTTGAACTACTGTTCATTCTATTTTATTAATAGTTCTTATACTATTAACAGGCATACAAAATATTTATCTAAAAAGTGCGATTCTTGTAATTCATTGTTTAAATTTTAATTTTATGGTATAGATCCAATAAAAAAATGCCAATAACTCACCCTGCTGATACAAAGCTAGAATCAAAACAAATATCGTTAAGTTTATCTGCATTATCTATAAATTGATTTTGTGTTAATCGGATCTTATCGTAATCAATCTGTAATTTGGTTTAGGTAGAACAAAGCGACAGTTTAGTATATAAATATGTATTTATTAAACTGAAACTTACCAGTCGCGATTTTCCTCTAAGGTATCCAAAATATCCTGTGCGTCTGGATGTACCAAGTCGGCCCAAGTTTCCCACAAGGGATGTACGATATAATCAATAAATCCGACTTGTGTCTTTTCTATAGTGGCCGAATGTCTGTCGCACATGGGACTGATATCCATTTTGGCTTCCCTTTCTTTGTCACCTTGCTGGAAGAATTCCTCCATAAGAAGATCTACCCATCTTCTATAAAGTACTAGGGGTTTAGTAGGATTGCTTAAATCAGCACAGTGCACTAAATTCTCTAACACTTGGATCCTGTCAGTGTAATTGTCTAAAAGAAGTACTCCGGATCCAGCTACCTTCTTTGTTTCCACCATAGTTTTAAGGTCTGCTAATAGAGTCATATGTTTGGACATATCCGTGCTTAAAACCATATCTATGACCATTTTTCTAAGCGTCTGCCTTTGCTTCTTGGTCAAATTGCAGAAGATATCACACCCTTCATTGGATAATAATTTAAACGCTACTGCTAAGTGATGGTTTTCCAGTACACTTTCATCATTATACATTAAAGCTAATTCAGAGCTAGAGTTTATAAGAAACTGGTTAGTAAGACCAGGGTGATCTACGTCGTGGATACATGCAGCAAACAATGCTGCTGTTATTTCCAATGGGGTAAAAACAGACTCTAAGGCAGGAGTGTTGAGTAGCACGTGAGTACTCTGCGCAACGTCAGCGGCATGTAAAGAGTTGTGGAAGGGATTCTCTTTCACGTAATGATCTTCTAACGTCATCAAGAAGGTAATGAACGTCTTCGGAGGGATATTCAAGGTTTTCAGTAGATCTCTGTTGTTAAAAGTGGTGTACGCTACGCATGTCAAAGGCTTGCCATTACTCAGTTCTCCGATACGGAAAATATCTATGCCCCATTGATCGATCATCATCAAATTCTTGCCTAGTTCTTCTTCGAAGGGCGTTTCTATACCGTGCAAAGGTAACTTTTCCCCGGTGAAAGAATTGGTGTGACACAAGGGCTTGCGGTTGACGCCTGATATTTGTGACATGGTCGAATGGGCGCCCCTGCCGCGTTCTTTACGTTGAGCGGGTTTAGGGAGTTCTGGGACTTCATCGCGAAGGGCAGGAATGTCCAATTCTTGCTGCTTATCTATAAAAAAACAAACATTGTAATAAAATCCTTTAAACAACTATTTATATTTATTAGATTATTGTTTATTTTTAGGTAAAACGCTTACCAAGAAAAGTGGAGCAGATGTATTCGGATATTTGATTTCCAGACTTGCTCGATTCGGAAAAATGAGACAGCTCCTTGTTCAACATGCGTTTGAACTGAAACAAATACAAAATTCACTCAGTATTTCCTGTTAAAATGTGAAACGAAATAAAAAATGTGTTCGTTGCTGCAAGCTTAGCCGAAGGATCGGGGAAACAAACAAAACTTGAAGAGGATAGATAGAGAATATCCCCTTGCCTTTATAGATTATTATGGTTTATTATATTTCTGGGTTTTGGGACTTCAAATAAAATAAAGTAAGGCGTTGTGTAACTTTTTTTTAGAATATGCGGATATTGTATTTTTGGTAGCGCGATTGACTATGGCTTCAGATATTTAAAAAATTTGTTTCTTAAATAAATTTTATATTGTAAATTGAATTTAAAAATATGCAAAAATCAGTAGTTTATAAATGACATTAATTAATTACAAAAAGATGATAATTATGCTCAGTAAGTTATAACTAAACATTTGACAGGTGTAATGAAAATAAAGAAAACCAATTTATTGTGTTGTATTAGATAAGAAAAATATGTTCAAATATTTTTTGTAAATGGTAAAAATGGCTTTGTTATTTGTACATAAGAAATCAAAAAGTAAATTCGCAATTTGTATATGAATTTTTTTTTAATAAAACAAGAAAATTTATTGTCTATAAAACTAAATCAATCAATTTAAAACAGATGGGTACTCGAAAGTTTATTTAAAAAAAACTTGCTGAATTTTTAGATTTTGAATTTAATAGTATCAATAAACATTTTAATAACTTCGGAAAACTGCATTTTATGTCATTAAACATTTATTTGACATAAGATGGCTCATCTTTTTGCTCGTTAACTTTTACAATTTGAGCAGCCATTAACTTATCTTACAGAAATAATATAATGATAATATTAGAAGTCTTAGGAAAGCTGGAAAAAATATAAATTTTATTGGTCTCCCTTTGGACTTATTCGCCCTTGAAGGGTCATTTGCTAATAAAACCTCAACCGCTTTATGGATTTCATTCAAATTTGATTTTGAAAACATGTTTTCTATTTTTTATAGGAAGTTAAAAGTGGACTAGTTCTTTTAGTAATTTATCAAAAAATTGAATCTATTTTTTTTCCAACCAAAAATTTAAATTAGCCAAAGTACACACTACTAATTTATAATATGACACTTTTATTTTTATTAAAAAATGCGAAAAAGTAAAGAAAATATAAAACATAGGCAAATATTTTATTTTCAATAGATCTTTTTCTCAATAAATGGTTGTGTATAAAATTTTACAAATTAACCTTTGATTTTATTTTGTAATGTTATTTAAAAACGACGTACTATTATTGTTTGAAGAGCGATTTTTACTGTTTTTCAAACAACTTATTGTATTAGTTTAAAATTTGTTTTCCTAATATTTACCAAGTGTCACTTGGAGTTTATAAAGGTTTAAAACAAAAATATCATTTTAATGTACGTAAAATTTTCAAATATTTATACAAACTATGCGGTTTTCATTAAAAAATATTTTTCGAGAATTTAAAGTAATTAATCGCTTTTATAGTGAAAATAATTGCTTGGAAAAACAGAAACAATGTTCAAAGTTTGTAAACAATTGTATAATGTTGCATACTTATTTTGCAAATGAAGTAAGATCGTCTAGTCAGAAAAATCTATATAATAAAATTGAAAAGAAGAAGAAGAAGAAGAAGAAGAAGAGAAGACCAATAGAATACCAGAAAATTATTAAAGAAATTTTGTCGACATTCTATATTTTTTTATATAAAAAATACTGCTTTTAAAAAGTTATTCCATGCGAAATTATGTTTTATTTTAGCAACACAAACGTATTTTTTTAATTTAAAAAATAAAGAATTTAAAAGAGGTAAACAACAATTGATAAAAATAAAATATTTCTAATTAACCTTCAATGTTTTTTAGATAGGTATTAAAAGTACTTTGAAAATTGTGATTATTCATTAGAAATTTTGTTTACAATTTAAAGATATTTTGTGAATCAATGTAGTCTAGTGAGTCATTAAGTACATATGTAAAAAAAGGTTTTACGTAGACAATCTATGAGAGTACCATGCATATTGAATTATATTACTTCCTCATGTTATATTATTTACGTACGTCATTATCAATCATTAGAGTAAGTAACGCAAAATGAGAAATAATTTATTAATTATAGTTTTCCTCCTTTAACCAGGCCAAAAAATGACCCTGGTATTTCCAGTCAGTAGATAAATTACCCTTTTTGCTTGTCACAATTGTGGACATTAAATATCGGAAAACATCACGTACTTGAATAAGCTTTAAAATTTAATTTAAAAAGAATTTCATTGGTTTTTGAAACCCATATTTTATTTTATTAAAAATCGATTTACGAATATGTGGACTATTAATATAACCATGAAATTTAAAGAATTTTATTGTGCTAAATTCTTTGATTTAAATAAATTTCATGTTTCGTTTTCATATGCAAGAACAAGAGTAATTATTAAAATATAATATAAAAGCAATTTTAATTTAGTTTCATAGTATCTATTTTTCTTAAAAACTGGTCTAATATTGTAATATTTTGCATGCATGCTTTAATTTTACTTATTACCTATTTTTGCACGTGTTTCCTACTTTTTACAAATTAAAAAGAAAAACTAAGCATTTCCGTCAATAACTAATAACTGTTACATCATTTTATCTGTTAATTACGAGATTATTAGTCACAATATGCAGTGTAAAATGACCTTGTTAATAGCTGAATTCACTTTTCGTAAACCATTTTTCATTTAAATGCATTTTTTAATTGTTTACTACACGTGGGCGTAAATAATGGAAAAGGATGTTTTGACTATATTTTCAATTTTACCTAAAGCGTTCAAAAGTAATTAATATTGATAACAAATTATAACAATTATGTTGATAGCATTGAAAAAACCTTTTATTTTCCGTTTCAATCGATGGACATTCTAATTTTTTTGAAAGTTGCAAAACAGAAAAAATATTTATATGAAATGAATTTTCCCATCTTTTTAGTATTAGTATATAAATATTAGGAGGAAGAATATCCAAAACCGTTGTAGAGTTAGATATTTCGTTGACCTGGCACTTGCATTCAGAGAACTATTTGTAAATCCCTCGGTAGGTGGTTGTTAATCTAAGCAAATTAGTACAGGATGATGTTATTTAAACCTCTAATAATTGTATTGCTGGAAGCGCTTGAGCATCACTAGTCACTAAATTCCTGGTAGACATTCAAGTACGACCCTGTTCTTCTTTACTTTAAAATTAATATTTTACAAGATTAGTTGATAGTACTCTCCAAGCAGATGGTAAGTCAACGAAATATCTTGCAATGAACTTTAACAAATCTTGTGTTCTTAACTTCACATAACATTAACAAAATAGTTTAACCTTTGACTTATCAAAGAAAATATCAGTGTGTCAACAAACATAAATTCCGTATATCCCTATTTTTATTATATTTTTTTATTTAAAAAATATCACACGGCCAAATATATTTGAAATTTATTTAGTTATTCTAATACGTGTTTTAATATTTAGCATGTAAAATAAATAAGTACCTACCCTTAGCGCAAAAATAATAAACCTACAAAAGAGTTGTAGTAGAGACGCCTCTGTACCTTTTTTCTCCAGAAATATGTCTTAATAAAGCACTTAGATACAAATTCTAGAGTTCAAAAGCGCCCCAAAAACAGAAATCTTTTTAAAATACAACAAATCTGTTTGGAGAATATATAAACGGCATTTTGAAACTTAAAAGTGTTAAACAGATGTTGGAACTTAAATGGGAAACACATTTTATTAGTAGAAAGTGCTCAAACAGCAAGCAAAGCTGATAGTTTTTTGGTTGTAATCAAATAAAAATATTGGGGCGACCGAGAAATCTGTATAAAAAGTCAGAGGTTTTTCGGGGTTTTCCTCTGTGAAAATAATCTTGTCCGAAATTGTATCCTTATAATCCCATTTTTATTGTAATATTTTTCTAGTTAATAAAAAAATCACGTATTTGACATTTATTAAGTCTTTATTTATAATTTTTTAGAAATCTGTGTCTTAATAAAAAATACTTATATCCTATTTTTAAATGCACAAATTCTAGGCTTCGGATTCGTCTCAAAGAGATTGATAGAATTGTTAAAAGCAAAACTTCCTTATTAATTAGAAAGTCATTAAAAGCAGTAATATCCCAATAATTTGCCTTTTAAGGATTAAATTATTGGGAGATTGCGTCCGGACAAGTAAAGATTTAGAGCCAAAAATCAGAGTTTCAAGAAAAAGTGCATTTTTAAATCAGTTGAAGTTTTGAATATGAATTTGGTAAGTATCAATTTTGTTAATTCTTACAGAATGGCTATTGCTTGGTGAATCTTCAATGCTTTATATTTCTCATTTAATTTTATCATAAGAACTGAAATACGCTCGCTCGGTACAAAATATGACTAACCAACATAGGTATATGTTGGTAAGTATTAGAAAGTATTAAGCAGCGCAGCTGTTACAGATTTAATATAGTGCTATGATTCAGTTATAATTTAAAAATTATAAATTCAGAATAGAATTTCTTTAGTATATAAGAAAAATTGTTGATAAAAAAAGATTAGAATAGAATTTTGAACGAATGTCAAAGTTAAGATTTGAAAACGGCTTATATAAAAATTATGAACCTTAAAAGATATGTAACAAATATAAATTGTTGATTAATAAAAAATGAGAACAATGATAACAGAATTATTATGATTAATGTCAAATCGATTAAGAATTGTCAAATTTCAAAAACCTAAAATAATTATTGAAAGTTAATGATATAATAAGTATATATTATTCGGTATTCAGCAATGAAGTTCATTGAAACAAAAAACATGTCAGCTAAAAAAAGACAAATTGCCAAAATTATGTGCAAATGAGAATATACCGCTATGAGAAATCATGGAGAGTGGAACCATGAGAAAAAAACAAAGATTTTTGAAAATTCAAAAGTCGAGGATTATAAGAAAAACATAAAATATCTGACTCAAAGTAAAAAAAGTCAGTACCGCATAATATACCTGAATTAAATATCGAAATTATTAATCCAATTATAAAAAACCCTAGTAAATACACTAATTCAATTAATTGGTTTAACATTACAAAATTTCTGTTAGTTACCTCATATTCAGCAAGGGCTGATTTAAAAGTAAGATCAGCCATAATATTCAGCCAAGGCCCATTTTCAAAAAGTTGTTCCGCGTTGGGTGGTATCCTTTCCTGGCAGGATATCGCCCTTTTTAAAAGCCTTCCCTTTTTGCACTCAACTTCATTCATGAAGAGCATTTTGCACCATTAACACTTATCAATTCGAACGTAACAATATTAAGTAAGAACTGTACTTAAACAAAGCTTAAGTCAAACTGGAGTAGGTGTTCGCTGGCACGTATTTAAATACACGACTAACGATGTTTGAAATACCGGGAACGTTCTAAAAATTATTTTACCAGAAAAACGTGGTTGCTCTTGCCAGGATCGTTTCGAGCGAACGAATTTTCTACGGTATTGTGTGTTTTTCACTTAAAGTATTTAAAATGAAATAGGATGTTCCAAATTACTTTTAATTTCTGACTAGTGTCACACGCGTTATATATTCCTTTTGTTTAACGAAGTTTAACATCTGCGCTTCTGATAACAACGTCAATCAAATTAGCAGATCAAAATTTATACTTTAGCAAACTTCAGTTTAAATGGAACAGTGAATCATATGATTTATTATCTTTGTCAAGATATATTAATTTTCTTGACGTTTTTTTTTTTGTTTCACCGTGGGTTATAAAAATAGCTGTTATTTAACACGTGAAATTTGTAGAAAATTGTCATCAAGAACGAAATTAAAAAAAAAATGTTTTAAAATACGTTTGGTCTACTTTCGAAAATGTATATTTAGAAAATAAATAGACTATAACATAACATTTGTGGTTGTTGAGAAAGTATGTGTCTTAAAATGCGATCGAGGACCTGAGGAACTAAATTTGGAATAAAAGTATATTTTTTTTTCCGGAGTATTCGCCATTCCATTCTACGTACTTTTTTGTACATTTAAACCAATTATTAAAAACACTTCATTCAGAATATGTTGTGCTCAAAGAAATGTTTTGGATGTTCCCACGGCTTTTGTATTTTTCAAAAAAATAAAAATTATAAACTAAACTCTTTGAAAATTTCGTGGTTATAAAAAATACAAAAATTTAGGATATTAATCTTAAGAATGTTTCTTCTTAGAACTGATTAATTTAGTAGACTTACCGCCTTTTAGTCATTTGTCCAAAATTTTAGGCAAATCAAAAGATACTTTTATTTTTCAAAAAAAAAAACAATAATGGACTATAATACCCTTTGATTTTTTTTGTGAATTTACTATTCGATAATTTTTCAAATCAATTATAGCCATCAGCTTTGTCCACAAAACACGCAATAATTTTCTTCGATGTGCCTCTTTTCTGAACTGCTGAATTCTCGATTGTTGCCTTGTTTTTGGTTCGTAGGAGGATCCATATTTCGTTACCAGTAATATCATATATGTGGAATTTTTGTTGTTGAATTTTTTTAGCATTGCTTTTCACCAGTTGACACGTTCTTGTATTTGAGTTATGGATAGATTATGTGGTATCCATTCCATGGAATTTCATATGATGGTCTTCTTCAATCTTTCCATGTATAGCAACCAATGTTGAGGAACCCTCTTTTCTTGGTTCATCTTCAAGCGAAACATGACCAAATTTAAATTCTTCAAAACAGCGATATATCTGCGTTTTGATGGAGCTTTATCACCAAATGCTAAAATTAAGTGTTAAACCACAACAGCAATCATAAATTATAGCACACGTTTTCTGGCGTGAGCTCCAATTTTAAAAAATACAAAAGTGTGCAAACGGACAAGGATTTTAACAACCGGAAAAAATGTATCTCTGAATCTGTATATACATTATGCAGAGTCAAATTATCATCAATTAGACGTTTGGATTACGATATAAGACGTTTTTAATTTTAATTTTTTCTAATCTACGATCGATTTGGGAAAAATTAAAAATTAACCCTGTATAACATCTTTAAAGAGAATAAAAAACATAAAAGAAGCATTTTATATTAATGTTTGTATTTTAGGCACATTACTACAAAAAAATGATAATATTAATACTTGCTTTATTATAACTAGTTTAAAAATAAATAACTACAAAGTATAAAGCTTAAGAAGTTGTCTGAACTACGAATCGATGAAATGCTTCTGATGGTTTATTAAATTTTGGAAAAAATCTATTTATAATAAACTTTTGCTTTATATTTTATTCCCAAAAAAAATAAAGAAAGACACAATATATATAGGGAGTTCCAGAATATGTGGGTAATCTCTCAGATTCAGATTTTTTTTTATTATTATATTATTATATATTACAGAGTAACGAGTAAATGCTTGGGATAAATAAATATAGTTCCTATAATTCTTTTTCCAGTGACCATAAAATACAATCTTGAAAATCATTTTTTTTTTATTTATTACTATTACTAAAAACATAGTCACTGTCAAAAGATGTAAAGATAAGATCTAGTGTTCGTCAGAAACCTGGATATTGAATAAGAAAGAAGAAAATAAATTGGCTGCTTCGCAAGGAAAAACCCTACAAAAGATTTTTGAAGAACAAGAAGTATGGAGGAGACGAACAAATGAAGAGTTAAAAACACTATTAGAACTCAACAATAGCGCAAGAAATTAAAAAGCAAATACTAGGATTGGTAGGTAAAAATAATTATTGAACCAATAAAACGTGGAGAGAGGAAAACAGGCCGACAAAGAAGATCTGAGAGTATACGGTGTAGTTTAAACTGGAAAGAAGCAACCACAAAAAGGAAAAGATAGACTACTCATTCTAATCTTATGCATTATCTAGTTGTAAAAATTGACGATTGTTGGACCTTCTACAATTAATTTTTTTTTATTGAAAATCTCTCTATTATTATTGTGACGTACCATCTGCATCAGTTTGAACTCAACAACGTTTGGGCCTGAGAACTTTATTAAGAATTTCTTTAAAACAAATTGCCAAAACTTTTACACCTAAACAGAAAGTTCGAAAATTGAAGAGGAGGTCCATTGCCTTAGTTTTTTGTATGATGATATTGAAAATATTTAGTCTATGCCAATCCACTTGCCAATAGAAAAAAATATTAGAAATGATTGTTGAAAGCTAGCACAGTTTCCCGAATATTTTTCTGAAAAATTATAAGGAATGTAAGAGAAGCCAGGAAGAGTATGAAGATGTAAGTAATTAACATTGAAAAGAGTAGTGAAGTGCCAAATTTGATGAAGATGAATCAGAATTGATCAAATGGAATTTATGTTAATTTGTCATTCAAGATTTAGTTTCTTAAAAGCAGTTGTAAAGTTTTTTTGCAAATAAAGTAGAAATAGATATGTTTTTGATCAAAATTTTTTTATTTAAGAAATAACTTTGTAGTCTACAATTAAGCTCGAATATCTCTTTTAAAGCACTGGTATAGTGAATCATTATCTTTTAAAGATAACGATGCATTCCTCAGTTAGGTACGTAGCTGAATTTTAATGGTACACATATTCATAATTTTGCATACATTTCACGGACCCTGACCTGGAATTTTAGTTCAAGATTAAAACCGTTTGAAAATTCATTTAGTTTAGCCTAATCCGATAATAAGAAAAAAAAAGTGAACGTTTATGGCAGGAAACATTATAACTTCATTTTTACAATTTTCAAATGATTCAGGAAATTATTAGGAAGAAAATATTTTTCTAAAATTAGTTTGTCGCTATTTATTAAATTATACATTAATATTGAAAATTAGCAAGCAGAAATAACTTTTGCCGGATATTTTTTGCAGTTGATAGGAAATGGAAAACCAACGTAATTTCGTGAATATTGATTTAGGAACTTCATCTTTTTTTACCTGAAAAGCTGAAGAGAAGATATTTTTTAAGCTACATTATTCCACTTTTCGTATATCCATTTAACCGTCAGAGCAAATTTCCCCTCTAATCTATTCGATAGTACAGCGGAGTTCGAGAGTTAACGGTTTCTCTCGTTTATCTGGTCATATATTATTGTTCGTATTATTTTACTCCTTAAGACTTGTGTCCAAATGATTTTAAATTCTCTCTGAATTGGCAAATATTTAGCAAATACATAAAAAAATACTTCGTTGACATTCTTCGCTCTAAAATCCAAATTTTTTTTTCTTAGACAAATTCTAACAAGCAAATGGAATAAAAATATATTTTTAAATTAAACTTAATACTATAAATGTGTAATTAATAAATTAGCGTTGATTTAATTTTTTGTGATTAATGAGATTTTAAGGGTAATTTTTATGTTTCCTATAACCTACCAATTTAAAAAATTTATTAAGAACTTAATTTTTTCTTATAAACATTATTCTTTTTTAGTTACTAATTTTCACACATTTAAACTTTATTTATTTAATATATTTTTCGGACATATTGATTTGCTTAATTGAAAAATGTTATCTTTGTTATTGTGTTTGTTTCGCTGAAACGGGTTTTAAACATTTTTATCAAAATTAGTATGCATTTTAATTAAAGATTAACAGATTATTTTTCTCCTATATAATAAAAGACAATAAAATTTTATGATGTATCGTTAACAAAAATATAGGTCGATATCTTTAACAAAAATATAGGTCGATATCTTTTTGGGTGAGGTCATTAAAACCGTCACACCATTTAAAGCCAATTGTTTACATTTTTAAACATTAAAATATTCTGAAACCGTATTGCATACAAATAATTTATCATTACGTATTAAATCAATAAATAAATCAACCTGCACGACAAGACTTATTTGTATAGTCTACTTTACACTTTCTGAATAGATTTATTTATTCCTTGTAAAATTGTGAGGTCTACTATCAAAAGTAATACGTGTTATAATAAAATTGATCATTTTCCTGTATCGTGAGAAATTTTTATCCAATTTGACAATTATTTATTTTAGAAATATTCTTAAATCCAGATAACTAAATCCAAAAGACGTCAATGTTTGATAAATTATAAAACTTGCGTAAGCGCATTATATTTTTGGATCTCTATTAATATACTGATTCATGAAATATACAGTGTTGACAGAAAATATTTTGAAATTATTATATTATTATTATAGATATTATTTATATTAAATGTAATTTTCTCTCTTATATTTTCCGGGTTAAGATAATAACCACTTAAATTAGTGCTGACATTTCGTGCATATATTTGGACATCATCAGGGCTAAATATTAAATACATAACCTTACAAATTAATGATGACCAAATTCATGAACGAAATATAAGCATAAATATTAAATGTGTTATAAAGTTCACTTAGAACTTTATTATTGATGATATTAGGCAATAGAAAGGAAATAGATACTAAATTTTAACGCTTTAAAATCATAATGTATGGAAGAGATAAAAGAATGCGTCATTGTACCGGTTTTTAGAATAATTTAATTAGTTAACTATATATCTATAAGTTTAATTTTATGAATATTGTTTAAAATGCTGTAAAATTTATTCGAAATTGCTTATTTTTGGTAAACACCAAGATATTTCTTATTCATATATGATTATATACCTAATTAGAAAAACATAGAATATGTTTATGTGTATATTAATTTTTTGCTAAAGTGGGTTATTTGGTTTACATGTGCAGAGGCCTATGAAAATGCAGACATTTACTTCAAACATTTTTAAGAAAGGCTTAGCATTGAAAATAAAAAGACAATAAACGACTTCTAGCAAAATCTTTGGTGCTGAAAAAGTATGTTAATTTGAACTACTTATTGGTGAAAATATTTATAATCACTTTACCTCCTTAAGCCCTATCGGAGCCGTTTTTAACTCCAGGAATCGCTAAAGGATCTAACTCTGCAATCAAACTCAACCCAGATATTTATTTCCCGTTGGTTGCGCTTATTTCGCTCAAATTCTTACCAGCAGTTTGCTGGTTGTTAACACTATACTCTAGATTGAAGGAGCGTGGAAGACAAAAAATCGCTTAAAAACTCAGAATATGATGTCCAATTCAGATCCTAGAGCTCTGAGTTTGGTTTTGGGTTATTATTTGGGGTTTCTGGTTTTTCTGGTAAAGGTAGAGTTGATAAATCCGCATGTAGGAATTCTGCACCATCAGATTCTTCAAATGCTTCTTTTGTTTGTGCAAAATTGTTTCGTTGGAGGCATAAAATCGCCTAAAAACTCGAATGTGATATCCAATTCAGATCCAAGAGTTCTGAGCTTGGTTTGGAGGGATCATGTGGGGTTTTTGTTTTTCTGTAACATCAGGTTCTTGAGATTCTTCTTTTGTTTGTGCAGATTTGTTTTGGTGGAAAGTGTAAGGCATAAAATCGCTTAAAAACTCGAAATGTGATGTACAATTCAGATCCAAGATCTCTAAGCTTGGTTCGAGGAATCTCGTGGGGTTTCTGGTTTTTCTGGGGTAGATGTGCTATAAATCCTTTTGTTGGGAAACGTAGAAGGCATAAAATCGTTTAAAAACTCGAAATGTAATGTCCGATTCAGATCCAAGAGCTCTGAGCTTGGTTTCGAGGAGTCTCGTGGGATTTCTTGTTTTTCTGGTATAGGTAAATCTGCTAAATCCGCGTTCAGGAAGTTTGTAACATCATATTCTTGAGATTCTTCTTTTGTTTGTGCAGATTTGTTTTGTTGGGGAACGTAAAAGACATGCAATCGTCTAAAAACTCGAAATATTCAATTCAGATCCAAGAGCTCTGAGCTTGGTTTCGAGGAATCTTGTCGGATTTCTGGTAAAGGTAGATGTGCTAAATCTGTGTTCAGGAAGTTTGTAATATCATCTTAAGATTCTTCTTTTGTTTGTGTAGATTTGTTTTGTTGGGAACGTAGAAGGCATAAAATCGTCTAAAAACTCGAAATGTGATGTCCAATTTAGATCCACGAGCTTTGAGCTTGGTTTAGAGGAATCTCGTCGGATTTCTGGTTTTTATGGTAAAGTTAAATCTACAAATTCCATATTAAGGAGGTCTGCAACATTAGATTTTTGAGATTCTTCTTTTCTTTGTGCAGATTTGTTTTGTTGGGGACGTAGGAGGCATAAAATCGTCTAAAAACTCTAAATGTGATGTCCAATTCAGATCCACGAGCTCTGAGCTTGGTTTCGAGGAATCTCGTCGGATTTCTGGTTTTTCTGGTAACGTTAAATCTACAAATTCCGTATTAAGGAGGTTTGCAACATTATATTTTTGAGATTATTCTTTTCTTTGTGCAGATTTGTTTTGTTGGGGACCGTAGGAGTCAAAAAATCGTCTAAAAACTCGAAAAGTGATGAGCAATTCAGAACCTAGAGCTCTGAGCTTGGTTTTGTGGGATCATGTGCAGTTTTTTTTGCATATTTGTCTACATTATCCTCCTTACTAGAAGGTACATCGTCAGTTTAATCAGAAATGAAGATTTGTTCATTTGTCTGTCTCATGTAGTGAAAATAATTCCATTATAATGGAATTTGTTGCTTAATAAATGTAAAAAAATAATGGAATGAGCTTAAAGATCATATTTCTCTTATTTTTACTTCTAAAAGGCATAAATCTAAACACAAAATACCCGGTTAAATATTTTATTTATTTTCAGAAATAGGACCAGTCATAATTAAAAATAACCTATAATAAATCGGTCTAAATCGTTCAATATTGATGATTGACAACCTTAATTAACAGAAACTTAGACAATCGACTTGTAGAAAAAGGAGAACTAGTGGTTTGGCTTCATCCATCAGCAGTTCTAAAACTCTAAATTGTGTGGATATTGATAAGCTATTGTTTATCTCAGACCAATTGACAATAAAGAAAAATAATGGAAGTTACAGCTGACAGCTATATCAGTTTCCCGAATATTCTCGTAAACGTCAAGAGTAGAGAACTTGACAAAAAATTTAAATAGAAAAACATTATTACAGATCATAAGTATACATTGTCAGAAAACATGTATCAGCAAAAAAACTAACTAATTTTGCCCCAGACGGCCATTATAAAGCATTTAAGGCATGACGTCATATAGCACGAAGTGATAGAGCGCAGCGGTTAGATGCAATTGTAGCTTTGTTTACAATGTGTTTGTGTATTTTTCCCATTCTTTTCTTTGATTTGATTTGATATACTATGACTGAATCAGGCATTCCCTTTAATCTTGGTGAAGTTCCAGTATCTTTATGTAATATACGATGTTGTGATAGACTAACTGACCCCTGTACAATTAAGGCTAAGCACACTGTTGCCATATGACGTCACACGACTAAGCGAGCGTTGAAGATTGTTTGATATGCTTCCAGAACGCGCGAAACTTTAATCATTTTTTGCCAAGTTATTATTTTTTTAAGAAATAATATTTGGGTAATGCTCTCTTTATATATAAATAAATGATATTATTAAAAAAATGTCAAGTTCCCCATTATCTGGAGTTTTCATGAGGCCAAAAAGAGTATATAAATAGGGATAAACGCTGGAAAGTTAACATTCAGATTTGACGAAAACAAATCAGAGTTGCTCATATTGAATTTATATTAACCTGTAAATTAAATGTTTATTTGTTGAAAGCCATGTTAAGTTTTCTTGCAAAATTTTGTTAAACCCACCACAAGTGTTACAAAATGTATACTATTTTTTTATCAAAATTAATGTGACTTGGGGTGATACGTTACAAACTGGTAAGTATAATGGAAAAAAGTCTTTGTATTTGTCTAAATATTTTATTAAACAAATAACCTTGTGGTCTAAAATTAAGTGAATATATCTTTTAAACCACTAGTATAATGAAACACTGTCTTTAAAGATAACGATGCATTCTTCAGTTAGGTACGTAGCTGAATTTTAATCGTAAAAATATTCATAAGTTCAAATAATCATAATGATTCATATTTTTGAATAAATTTGACGAACTCTGGCTTCTAGTTTCAATTGGAATTCAGAAAAAATTTGAAAATGAATTTAGTTTAGTCCGAATCAATAACAAAAAGATTAATACACGGACATTTTATGGCAGGAAATTAATAATTTCTTTTTAGTGTTTGTATATTATTCAGAAAATGATATCGGAGAAAATATTTTTCCAAAATAACTGTGTCATTATTCATTATATTAAAACGCGAATTGTTAGAAATTTGAAATCATTTTCTTGCAATTTTTGTGTTATTATTTAGAGAATATTGTCTACGTAACCGTGGGTGAATTAATCTTGATTTTCTGGTTAGAATCCATTTTAATTTTAAGGGAACACCTGAAGTTACAGCCGTTAGAATGAAACAAAAATTTATTTTTGTCATATAGTAACGACCGCGCCACGCCATTGGAGTTGAATAAAGATTTACGCCGAAAGCCATTTTTTTTATTTGTTTATGTTTGACATCTGAGATTGTGTATTTCTAATCGTTTATTTCTTAAATATTTGCGATATTTGATCATTTTAAGCCGTTATTTTGTTTAAAAGTGTTGTGTGTTTTATTTAATTAACCATGCCTCCTAAAAAAATTATTGGCGTAAAGAGAAAATTTGTAAATCGCTACTGATTAAAAGTCAAAAATCAATTTACAATTATCACGACACTTTTGAGCATTCAGCTGCAACTTCAGGTGTGTCATTTATAAGTGAAACCATTTCTATTAGATTTTTCATATGAGCACCTAGATTAAAATTTGTACTAATAGTCATGCTTAATTTTTCAGAAAAATTCCGAACATTGTTATGCTTTTATTCACAAATGCTGCATTTCTAAATTTCGATGTACATCTTTTAATGTAAATAAAAAACAACTAATAGGAAGAGATAGTTTATATTAGATAAAAATAATAGCTGGTTTCTTAATAAGACAAAATAATGTGATAAGATGTAAACATTACGTCAATGAAAAAACTGGTACGTAGAAACAAAAAATATGTTTTAGATTCACATTTAATTTAATTTTAAGTAATACCAATATTCAAAAATTTTAAAGTAATAATACTAAAAATTAAATAAGGTATTATGTAGCAAAAATCTAAATTTTAGTTTAAAAAACACAATAATAAGAAACTTTTGAAATTTTTTTCTGAATTAATTTTATAGGTAATAAAAATATCACGATATTTTAACTTTCCTCAAAGTTGAAGCAAAAAAAAATATAAAGAAATCCATAAATAATATTCTTCTTTCCTAAACTCAACGTGACTTATTAGACTATTTCGCCACAAAATTCGTTATGAATGTTTTAGAAAATTGTAATATGTACCAGCTGCGCCATCTACAAGTTCAAATAACTAAAAAGATCTATTTTTTTGAAATAACATCATTAATTTACTACTTTAAGTGTAACAATATGGGCATTCCTTAATCATTTTATTGAAAATCAATTCATTTATACAGATAACTATTTTAAGAAAAACTATATGATTTTCAAAAGAATTTCAAAAGATGAAAGCTCTAATTTGGACTTTAAAAACTCTATTAGCGGTCCTATGAAAGAAAACATAAATTTGTTTGTTGGCAGATTATTTTTAATTTTTCAATTTATATTAAAATTGATTAATAACGTCTAAAAAAACGGAACAGTAATTTTACTCAAATACTGTCTGTTCATTGATAAAGAATGATTCACTAGAAATTCCACGCAACTATTTGTCCAGATATATTCATGAAAATTGCAGCATTTTTCTTCTATTGGAACATATTAAATAAATACATAACTAGTGAGTAAATACCTTGCAATTGACGTAGAAAGAATGCCATAATAAAGCAAATTTACTTAACAACTTTAGTTAGGATGATTAGATAATAGGATAAAATGGAATACATTTTTTAAACAAAATTGGTTTGGAACTTACCTTTAATGAAGCCATGTCAGATACGGATCTATGCGTCTGGATCGTTTCTAATTGATCTAGGCACCAATCTAGCTCCTCCATAGTTTCCATCGCTAGTTTCATGTATGCTTCATCTGAAACAACAGTTTTAAATAAAAGTAGCTACAGTTTGGTTGTTCATTTTTGAAAAAAAGTCTTGGAAGTGTTGGCTTAAGAACCTAGTAATAATAGGGACATTAATTCCCCTCGTATCAGCATTGGGGTCACCAGGTCTAGATGCAATAATTTTGGTACCTTTATAGCGGAGCTATAACTTACTCAGGACAAATCTAGATAGATCTTTATACCCAAATCCATAACCCAATGGTACAGAACAGTTATCGTCTCTTTTTTCTTATATATGTGATGGAAATATATATAAGAACATTTTTTCAAGTAGAAGGAACTCAGTCATATCCAATATGAAATTGGATCAGGTTTCGTCGTATTGATATATCTTGTTATTAATTATAGCAAATATGAGGGTTATTTTCTCCAAAACACACAATTTAACCATAAATCCATCAAAGACAACCGCTGTTCTATTTTGTGGTAAATATTAAAGATTAAATATTCAGAATTCGATACAAGTCGAATTAGATGATGTTGAAATAAATTTGTCGGAACAAGCAAAAAATTTAGGTCTGATTATAGATCAGTCATTAAGATTTAAAGGTCATATAAGTTCACTTATTCAAAAGGGTTATATGAGAATGCGTATACTACATGTCAATAAACATATAATAAAATTTAAAATGTGTAACAAACTACGCGAAACTTTAGTTCTTTCAGTTTTAAATTATTGTAATATTGTTTACTACCTTTGCCTAGACCAGGAATCCAAAAATCAATTGCAACGTATTCAAAATACATGTTGCAGATTTATTTTTTATGGTAGGAAATATGACCATATTACACTTTATTTTTCTCAAATTAGATGGTTAAAAATTAATCATGTTTTTGAATTAAATTACCTTGTATTTATATATCGGTTACTTAAATCTAAAGCTCCCTCTTACTTATATAAAAAAAATATTTTTAGAATATCTATCCACAACATTAATATCAGACATAACACTATTACTATGCCACAACACTCCTCGGCTTTGTTTGAGCGTTGCTTTACCTATAATTTTGTAAAATATTACAATTATTTCACCTTCACTATATCCAGTTCATCTCTATTTAAATATAGGTGTATTCTTAAGGACATATTGTTAGCCAAGCAATGATATATTAGTATATCTTACTACGTTTGTACATGTATATCAGAAATATTTTGTATTAAATTTTTATTATATTTTTATTATTTTTATTCTTTTTTAACTTTTCATGTTAGCCTTCCTGGTGCAAGTGTTGTAGGAGCATACTTGTTAAATACAGGCAAATTATTATTATTATTGTTATTATTATTATTATTATTATTATTATTATTATTACACTATAGGTAGATTTGTATTTTTACACTCAGCACGTGCAATTTCCATGTCTTTGTACCGGTAGTTTCAAAGAGAAATTAAAAATGGACGACTTGAACGCTGTATGTAAGAGTAGAATTATTGTGTTCTTTGATGTTTAAAAAGCATAGAGTACTTGCATACAATCGTTTCACAAGTCTTCTTTGACACAGTTTATAAATGCGGTTCATATATTACACCGGGTGCACCAATTTCCTTGGAAAAGTGCTGTATATAGAGTGATTCAAAATTTGGGTACCAAAATTATACCAGTGATTACTTTCACGAAATCATTAATATTTCCTGATGTAATTGAACATAATTAAAAGTTGAAAAATTCACAAAAAGATCATCGTTAACAAGAAAAAAAATATATACACAGACTCTTCCTCTAATAGATAATTTAAAATAGTTAATTTTTGGGCTTAAGGATAGCTAAAAGTTATTGTTTAATTGAAAGTAATTAAATAGAGAATCGACAGTGAAGTAGAAAATATTGGTTCTCTTATCTCTTTTAGCATATCAATGAAAAAACTATTATTTCCATGGAAACTTTTTTTTAGAGAGGAACCCATATCCCAACTTTCATGGAAAATATTTCAACGCCACCATTTACAATTTTGAAATAATTTCAAATCAGCAACAATTTACAACTTTTTAATTAGACAAATCCGATATTCTTAGTACATAAAATTTATTTAAAAAATTTGCAAATATTTGTCGTATCATCACTGAATAATAATGCAAATATAATTTATATAACCTTAACTAACAATCAAAATATTGAATCGTGCTCTTATTCATCTTTGGAAATTACGCTCCAAATTCCCGGTTTGGTTTAAGCAGAATATTTGTCAGTTTGTAATTATTTACCTGTCAGGAAGGTTTAAAATATGAATTAGCAATTCAAATATTTGTTGGTAATTGTTCAACGCGAAACGTCGTAAATAATTTTTTGTAGCTCGAATTTCCTGTCGTTTTTAAATAACGGGGCAGCACCTTCATTTTCCATTTTCAAACAAATGTTATGTAATAAAACTATTCTTATTTTTATTATTCATTTATTATACCCAGAAAAAAATTGATGAATTTTGAGTAATCAAAAATTGTCGATAATTCTGTTTAAGAAAGTTTCTTCGTGGAACCGATTTATTCAGTAGATTTGACGCCCTTTAAAGCCCATCTGTTCAAAATTTCAGGAAAATTAAAACATTTATATTATAAAAAAAATAATTAACTGTACCTTGGAAATTTTTGTGAATTTTGAAGAACCCAAAGATTGTCGATAATTTTTGTTAAGAAAGTTTTTTCTGGAACTGATTTATTCAGTAGATTTAACGCCCTTTAAATCTCATCTGTTCAAAATTTCAGGAAAATTAAAACATTTTTATTAAAAAAAAATAATTAACTAAACTTTAGAAACTTTTGTGAATTTTGAAGAATCCAAAAATTGTCGATAATTCTTTTTAAGAAAGTTTCAACGTGGTACTGATTTATTCAGTAGATTTTTAAAAAAAAATTATTTGAAGTGAAAATTTATAAATTTACTGATTTTAAGAATGAAAAACTGAGGATAATTATTCTTATTATTTCTTCTTGGAACTCGTTTAGTAAATTTTACAGTCATTTGTCCAAAGTTTCAGGCAAATTAAAAGATGATTTTATTAACATTAATGGATTATAATACCCTTTTTTTAAAGAGTAAGTAACCCTTGCCATTAGAAATCTTATGTCACTCTTGACAATGCTAGATAGGCGAAACTTTGGTCGAGAAAATATAATTTAAAAAGCTTTGTAACACTGTAAAATTCAGATAAGTATAATTTACTTTTATATCAGTTCAACTTAGAATCATGCAGCTGATCACTTAAACGAGATTATCTCTAAAACCGTTAAGTTTTGGGGTTATTAACAAGTATACTTTTTTTTAAACAAGGATGTGGTTTTAATAATCTATTACAAAAGGAACGCTAACTTAAACATCAATTTATGTCTCAAGTGTGGCCTATGTGGCACCCTCTACAAAATACATTGAAATAGTTTCAAAATTATGAATTCTCATACTCAAAAACCAAAGATTTATGTATATATGTCAAAAAACGTTAAAGTTATTGTGAAAAATACAAATAAAAATTTCACTTTTAACACCCTTTATCTCTCTTATTATCAACATTTTATTAAAGTAAGTTAGTTCAAATTGTAATATTTTAAAGTGAGGATTCTACTGTACTTCTATTTACAATTACTTAAGGAGCACTCTGTATAAACCAGATAATTTAAAAATGGCCTACCTTTTGGATCTATCCAAATAAATCAGTGTGTGTGTACTTCATTTTTAATTCTATAATACAAATAACCATTTCAATGTGTCGCAGTCGCTTTATAAAACATAAATAAAATACCGATAAGACAAACACATCGGCCTTCAGTTTTTCTAAACACTAATTGATTTTCTAAAAAGTAATATGTATATCGATACTTTTTGGGAGTTTTCCTGATGAAAGATAAGAAAAAATCTTAATAGGTACTACACATTTAATTTAAATAAACACAAATGAAATTGCGTTTTCAATTAAACTTATTATTCAGGCATTTTGATTGAAGGGATTGAGAGTGTTGCAATCTTGTCACACTAAAAACCCTTCCGGCTGATACCATTTTGAAAAGCAATGTAGATGGAGGATTTACCTATAAGCCATATAGGCCATGCGAAACAATATCGATCGTTGTTTTAAACGTAATGGAGCAGACACGGCCCTACTAGGCCTTCTGTATCCCGAATTGCCCTTGTATTCCTATAATGAATTCCGGTTACATATTTTCAACACCCGTGTTTTATCCCTCTTTCATAGGACCACGCTTCACTTTATATCCATTGTATATGTATACGATTTGTTTGTATGGATGTATCATTTATTTTTCTTGAAATATCTCCAATTCTTTGACGAAATCTATGAGGCATACGGTGGAAAATAGAATAAGAAAGTATTCTGATATGAAAAGATTTGATTTCAAAACGAAAATAATAGAAATATAACGGATTGTGTCTGGATAATAATAAAAATATTGTTATTTTGCTTCCAGACTATGAATTTGAAATAATATTATTTTGCTCCAAGCTTATGTAGGTACAAAATAGTTTTTTTTATATTGAATGTTACTTACGTAGGTATTAAACAAAGTCTGTTTTTTATGGTTACAATGACCTTTAATGGAAATGTACATGTCTACAACCCCAAAAACTTCAAATGTCAAAAATCCTGAAAGATTATGTTATGATTGATGTTTAATTAATAAATAAATATTTATGTTTTATTAATAGAAAAGATTTTTTTTTGAAAAACAAAGATAGGTATTAATTAACTATCAAGGACCCCGGTTATAATTTAATCTGGGAATCTACAAATTTATTTAAATTTTTTTTGTTATTTTACTGGTGTATTTTCAATTTACATTATTTTGTGCGGAAAACAAATTTATCAATAATTATGTGTTTAAAAAATTATATTATATTAGTTTTATTTGCAAAAATGACTACATTTATAGTTTATATAAAATATATATATACTAAAAAAAATATGACTCAATTGATAAATTAATAGCATCATTTATTGAAATTTTGGTAAATCTGGATTGAATTTATTTACGAAGTAAAAAAATAATTTGTATGAAATACACGGAAATATTAATTAATTATATAGCTAGCGGTATTCATTTTTAATAACAATTTTATTTATTGCTAAAAACATTTAATTGATTAAAAAATAATTTGTTTGATGAAGTTTTTAGTGCGAATATTATAAAAATAATCTGTTTGTCAAAGTAAATATTTGTGATAATTAAATCAAACAAAAATAATGGTAAAATATCAAATATATTTTATTAATTCAAAGAAATCAAATTGTACAGTGTGACCCATCTAAACTGAAAACATCACCATGGTATTTGAAGTTATTAACCGATTTCATTTTTTTTTAAATGTTTGTGCATCAAAAACTTTATTTGGAGAAAAGGTAAATGTTTACATTCTGTCAAAAAGCGATTTTTTATGAAAAAAAAATTAGTTCACGACAGGATTTAGTCGGGCTCCCCAATAGATCTGACCCAACTTTTATTAAAATATGTTTATTAATAAAAAAGTTATGGGATGGGAAATTTCAAAATAATACTAGGTAAAAGTTTACAAAATGTCAACCAGAGATTTTTTTGTCAAAAAAACGAGTACTGCACTATATTTAGAATACACCCAAATAGATTTAACCTAACTCTTATTAAGATATGTTTATTAATAAAAAAACTACGGGATGGTAGATCTCAAAAATATAGTATGTAAAAGTTTATTATTATTATTATTATTAATCTCAGAAATGGGAAGGCAAAAGAACACAGGACGAAAACAGCACTCGATTCCCATTAACCAAAGAAAATATTATCGTAACCATGACATTAGAGACGGAAATATGGACAGAGTGTCGGAAATGATAACCTAGGATACTAAAAAACAAGTTAGAGAAAAAGTTGAAACTATCAAAAGAGTGCAGATATAATAGGAAGTGTGTATATAAAATATACAACAAATGGTGCATAGTTTTTAGTTCATAAAAATTGGGCTCTATCTTTTTGTTTGGACAATTTGGTGTATTATAAAAGATTTTTTACTTCCAGTTAAAAAAAATACTAAATGCCGTAGAAAATTTGAACATAAGATATTTTATTTTATGCCAAAAAATGGCACCGTCAGTGCAGTTTTCCACGATTAGAAATTCTTTTTTGAGACAAAAATAGATAAATTAGACCTATTTTAACATATTCTTTCTCGACATTTGCAAAGGAAAAGTAACATTTTGAATTACCATTATGAAATGAAAACGTTTCTCGATATTAAATTTCCCAATAAGCTAGATACTTCTCAACTCATTTCCTATAAAAAATACAAAACCTACCCTTTTTCCACAAACACACGCGCATATATGTTGTTCTTTACTTTTCTTAAGTATTTGACTTTCACTTACTCGGTAATTGGAGACCAGGGATTCTGCACGTGTCAATCGTGTTCCGCTCTAATAAATAATAATAATAAATTTCCGTTTAAATTTCTGTAATTGAAATCCCTGGAAAATAATCCCGGTATACAAGGAGATGAAAATCTTAATTGGGGCGGTTTTCGTATCGCATTTTCCGTTAACATGCTTTCATCTGTGGTCCACAATCACATCCACAACACGTAATTTCACTGGGAAATGTCACCTGTTATTTCAATACTAATACTCTATCCGCCATGGATGTGTACCTAGCACGGTATTTAAACACGCAACGACAAAGTGTGGAATAATATTCGGGAAAAATATTAGGAAAAACTGCGGAGCATCAAGCAAGAATATATAACTACAAAATTACAAAATTCGTACTACGTTAAATGAATAAAAAACATTCTCAATCTTACGAATCTAGCTAAATTGAAGTTTCTGCGTTATACGAGGGTTGCTATTTATGTATTGAAAACACCAGTGTTGCTAAGTGAAATCTGTCATTGCCATCTTAAAGTTTAACATTTTTGACAGTAGACGTACTCAGAATGTTTTGACGTGCGAGTACTATTTATGTTGTTTACAGTATGTTTAAAATCTTATCTCGGCCAAAAAATGGAATAAATCGCGAACATTTTCGAGCTATGATTTATTATGACTTTTGGCGATGAAGCACCATCCAAAGCCAGTCTATGTCGCTGGTACACTGAGAATTCAATCGTGGCCGTAGTTCGCTCACGGACGAAGTTAAAGAAGGTCGTCCAAAATCGGTCTTTGTGCCGGAAAACATCGATTCTACGAGAAAACTAATTGAAGAAAATCGTCATGTGACATACCGTGAAATCGAGGCATGTTTAAGCATTAATATGACTAGCATCCATAAGATTTTGCACGAATATTTGGGTGTTCCGAAACTATCTGCACGTTGGATTCCACATTTGTTGACAGATGTTCAAAAAAAGGTTGGTGCCGTAAAATGATTAAAAAGTACATCTGTGGTACATCCAAAGCTGTATACAGCATCGTCACAGATGACGAGTAGTGGATTTATGCATATGAGCCAGAAAGAAAAGGCTAATCTGCAGTTTTGGTGTTTCAATATGAAGAAAAGCTAACAAAAGTTACTCGTTCTCGAATAGTTTAGAAGCAAATGGTGGCGTGTTTCTACACAAAAAGTGGTCATGTGGCAAATGTGGCTCTCGAAAATCAAAAGACCGTTAATTCAGCGTGGAATACGACTATTTGTTTGCCAGAAGTTTTCGGTAAATTGAGAGAAACCAATCCAAAACGACGAGTATTTGGACACACGATCGAATTGATGAGTCATCTGCCTCACAGCCCCGACTTGGCACCTAATGACTTCTTCTTGTTCCCACAAATTAAAGATAAACTGCGTGCACAACGATTTTCATCGCCCGAAGAAGCGGTTGAGGCCTTCAAAAACCATGTTTTAGAGCCATCATCTTTTGACTGGACAAAGTGCTTTGAAGGGTGGTTCTTCAATCGCATGCAAAAGTGTATAAAGCTTAAAGGCGAATATTTTGAAAAGCAATAAATATATTTTTGATAAAATTCATTTGTTTGTTTTTTCTATTCTCAATGCATAAATAGCAACCCTCGTATGGATGAACTTTTAGTTACTATTTATAAAGCGTCTGGTAAAAATAACAAAACAAGAAACCCGACTGCAAAGAAATAGAATATAGGAATGTAGACAACGAATGGAACCATTTCAAAAACGAGATAATAAATATCGCAAAGAAAATATGTGGAATAAACTGTAGAAACCAAATCTCGTAGTAAGAAGAAATAAAACACCAAATAACACAAATAATTGTCACGGAGAAATTACCAATCGAGCAGATTAGAAGAGAAATATAATGTATGTAAAAATGAAATAAAGAAAACCAAAATATTAATTAGAGCAGTGAAAAATCCCCATTAAGAATAATTCGGAACAAAAATGGAACAAATAAAAGGAAAAAATAACACCTAAAAATGGAAATAATATTACCAGGAATTACTCAATGCACCAAACGAGAAGGAAGAAGGAGGAGAGACATCTGCAAATTGAAACACCCGAAGATAAAGGAATAGAAATAATCAAAAAATAATTAGAACGAATAATAAGAAAGCTAATTGAAAAACACCTGGTTTCCACAAAGTTACAGCGGAAATGATCAAAAACATGCATAGAAGAAGAAATAGAAACAGACTGGCAGAAAGTGCTAATAGTACCAATTTTTAAGAAAAATAATGAAAACATTAAAAGAGAAAAGAATTATATCCTCAATAGAATATGAATCACAGAGTGGTTTCAGAAGAAGAAGAAGAAGAAGAAGCGCGCAGGATTAAGTCGTCTTAATTAATCAAATCACAGAAAGATCAATCAAGCAGAAAAAGAAGCTGTGCTATCTTAGATCTAGAAAAAGCCTTTGACAGAATATCCACAGAAACAATTCGGAAAATATTAGCAGAAAGAGGAATACGTGAAGGAAAATACAAAAAATGTATGTAAAAAAGGAAAACGTAGTCTAAAGAAGTAATAGAATATCTAACACTTTCACTACGAATATTGGATAAAGAAAGGAAGGAAGCTGTTTATTATTTATCATCTTCATGGACGAGATTATTAAAAAATGTACATTACTTAGTAAGAAAATCTGAGTCGGACATCTTTAATTATAAAAAGAAAATATCAGTGAGGGAGCAAGTGCAGATAACATAGAATTAATGAGATAAGAAATGAAAAACTCAACATGAATGTATAACGTGTAATAATTAAAGAGATGGGAATGAAAATAAACTAGAATACAACAAAAGGAATAGTTGTAGGAGAAAATAAAGAGGATACAAATATAAATATAGAGATAGAAAGAATAGTTACGTAAAGAAAGAAATATCTAAAGAAATAAAATTATAGCTATTTAAAACAAAATATCGACCAATTCTCTTATTTAGCTGTGAAAAATGGGTCTTAATAGATAAAATAGAAAAATAAAATACACTAGCTAGAGGAGTGACTAAAATAGAGAGAATGAGAAATACAGATATTAGAATTGATCTAGAAATACAACCCAGATTAGACAATATAGAGAAGAGACAACTATTATGGTGGGGACCAAACGAGGGAATGAAGCAAAGATCTTAACTCCGAATAGAAAAGAATGGAAGAAATTAGTGAAAAAAACCTCTTTGAACAATTATGATTTTTGTAGCTAGCATTATAAACGTTTATAAAGTAACTATTAAACTGTTGGTGTTTTTAAACAAGTGAAATTAATTATGAAAGTATGTCAGCCCAATATCTTACATAATCGCATTTAAACTTATTTAAACTTTCCTCTTTCGTTTCCGATATGTTTATCCAATAAAGATTTTTCGAAAATGTCAATAGTTTAATGATAAAAATTTCTTTGTAAAATTAACACATTCAGCAGATTTTTTGACGATCAATTTTCAAGGATCCAATTATCCCATTTTTAAAATTTTGTGAACTTAGACAGGTCTAAATTTTTTTCCAATTTTAACGGAGAAAAATCTCTTATTGATATCTGCTTTCGTCTCCGATATGCCTTTTTTTTTATTCGACAAACTTTTATTTCTTTATTTTTAAACATCATTTACGAAAAAATTCGATAATTCAACGATTAAAAGTTTCTAATTAAAAATGATACATTCAAAAGATTTGTTGGCTCTCAAAGATCCTCTATGCAAAATTTTAACAACTCAAAATTTTGTGAATTTAAACGGATCCAAATTTTTTACAATATTAAAGAAAAACAATCCTTGTGAATGCACTCTTTCGTCTTTTACTTTACAAGTGATTTTCGAAAAAGCGATTTTTCCAAAACAATCGATAAATCAATGATTACAAGTTTCGTAGTAAAACTAATATTACAATAAATTTATTGACTATCAAGGCTTCTCTATGCAAAGTTTCAACCAAAGTGAAACATATTTGCTTTTCTTTAAAAATTTTATGAATTTTCATGGTGGAATTTTTTCAACATTAATGGATAAAATCTCTGGCGATGCCACCATTCGTCTTCAATCTGCAATATTTTATATTTTCAGTACTGCTTTCACGTAAAAATAACATGCGAAAATTTCAAAGGACAGAAAGATGCCATTTTGACAAATATTTTTTATAGAAAAAGGAGTCGTTTAAAGCTATTTTTTTCTTCAAACTTTCTACAATAAAATACTCCATTATTGGACGCGGCTAAAAACCCATTAATTGCTTTAAAAATCATTACTTCAGTTTGTCTCATTTATTTTAAGAAACCCTGTATACACCGAAAGAAGTATATGAAAATTAGGCAATTTTGTTCTATTTATTAAACTTAAGTATCCGAAATTTTATAGATGCGATAATTGGTGATAAAACAAAACAAGATAATTAAAATGTCAAAGACAGTTTCAATACGATTTCGTTTTAATTTCAGTTAGAAACAGGCACGTGTACGTGCTTTTAAATCTTAATAAATTAAACAGATATTAAACGATTTTGGCCAATATTTGCACAAATCCGTGAGAAATAAACGTTTTTAGGAAATCACACGAAGACAATAACATTATTGTTTATTTACATTTTTAATTTGCGTAATGAAGGTGAAATATTTTTCGAAACTTACCTCCAGGATTATAACTTTTTGATTGTGATGTTGTACCACTAACCGTCCCCGAAGAACGTCTAGATGATCTGAAAAGTAAAAAAATACACAAATAGAGTAAAGTTTTGAAGAAACATTGGGGTTCATAATTATTATTTGAAGTGGGGTTGTACTGCGATTTTATCCCTCAGAGATGCCATTACAAAGTGAGATAAAGAAAAAACTGCTCAAAAGTGCAAACTTTTTATACCGATGGAGCACATTCGAAATTTAAAATGTTGCGAATAAGTTCTATATTTATTTGATTAAATAAGACCCTCTTTGCATAATTTAATAAAATATAAAATTTTATTGCTTTCAAAATTTTCGCTAAAACCTCATCATCAACATTTTAATATGATCATTCGAAACTTTAACAAGTGGCTAAAAACAATCGGAATAATATGTTTTCATTAAAATTGAGAACTGCCATATTTAACAAATAATTAGAGTTTTTTATTTCTTATAATTTTTTTACCAAATTGCAACTAAAGAAAATTGTTCCCCATTACATTGAAATATAACTTAATATCAAAGGAAAGTTATGGGAACTAGGGAGATTTTTTGACCCGGTTTTGGAAAGACATACCCTGTATCATTTGTAATACCCTCTAGATTAAAATCAGGTTCTCTACTTCGTCAACGATAACCATACTGATAATTCGTAACAAGTATATAACTAATTTTTTTTATGCATTTCTAAAATGTCTTAATACGGCACTGCATAGTGCATCAATATTTGGAAGGCACGTGCACAAAGCGTGGATTTGTTTACTTAAAGGGCCTTTCGGATTTGGTATTAGTATAATTGTTTCAGTTAGTGCAATTAATTTCTTGGCGTATTTTTGATTCTTTGAACAGATCATACTTTCCTAGATTGCTTGTGTTTTTCTATCCGTCTTCTTTTTTCCGTTAGGCCTTTTTTATGGTGAAATCTATTTATTTATAACTTACGGTAATAATTGCATATAATACCAATAGTTATGAACTATTCCTCTTTTTCCAGTCTTCTACAATTTCTTCCGAGATTTGTTTCAGAGTCTTTGACTTAGAAGATTTTATATTTCTCCATTTGGTCAAACTAGATTCTTTTGGGTCTTCATTTTGTACTTGGTCACTCTGAAGGGAACAATTTCTTTATTTCATGAGTTTTTCGATAGTGCTTCTGGTGTTGTATTTAATTAAGAATGAGATGGATTATCCATTTTTTTCCAATCTTTTATATTTCTGAGATTTTGGTTTCGACGATTTTTATATCTTTCTCCAATTGGTGCAACCAGATCATTTCAGTCTTCCCCTTGATCTTGTAATAGTTTAAAGAGATCCATCTATTTATTCTTTGGGATCATGACTAGTGGTTCAAGTGCTGTATTTAATCTTTTAATAGTGAGATAGATTATTAATTTTACTTAGTCCTCTATATTATTTCTGAAATTTTCTTTTCGAGTCTTTGGCTTTGAGGGTTTTATATGTTTCTCATGTCGATCCAAACCGAACCTTTTTGGTATTCATATTCTTGTCACTATAAGAGAATGCATTTCTTTAATCCTTGAAATGCTGTATTTAATCTATGAATAACGTAATTATTCTTTTTTTCCCAATATTCTGCGATCTCTTAGTGGGGTGGATTATTCCTTTCTCCCAGCCATTTAAAATCTTTCATATTTCTGAGATTTTGTTACCTTTGACTTAGAGGATATTTATATCTTTCCCTAGTTGGTCCAACCAGATTTATTTTGCTCGTCTTATTGCTTTCTCACATTATAAAGGGATCTACTTTTTATTACCTGTGATTATCCTATTTTTCCAATCTTATACAAAATCTTATATTCCCAAGATTTCGTTTTCTAGTCTTTGGTTTCGTGAATTTGTTTATCTTGGGCAAACCATTCCTTCTTTTCCTGATCAAATTTTAAAGAGATCCTCTGATCCTCTTTATATTCCCTGTAATTAAGGTTAGTGCTTCAAACGTTTTATTAAATCTTTTAATAATGAGATGGATGATATCCCTTTTTTCAGTCTTTTACAATTTTTTACATATTCGATATATTGATTTCTATTCTTTGGCTTGGAGGATTTTATATTTTTCCCCACTTGGTCTAACCACATCCTTTTCAATCTCTCATATCTTATATCATACTATAAAGGGATCTATTTTTTATTTCCTGTAATTATCGCTACTGCTTCAAGTGCTCTTTTAATATTTAAACGGATTATTCCTTTTTTCCCATCTTCTATAATATTTCATATTTCTGACATTTTGTTATAGAGTCTATAGCTTCGAGGATTTTTATATCTTTCTCCACTTAGCCCAACCAGATTCTTTTCGGTCTTCCTATTGCTCTGGTTATACTATAAAGTAATCTATTCTTGATATGTTTGAAGTGTTATATTTAAACTTTTAATAGTTAATAATTTCTTTACCCAGTCTTATACAATATCTTATTTTGTTTGTAAATCTTTGGTTTCCAAGGTTTTTATATCTTTCTCCGCTTGGTCCAACCAGATCCTTTTTGATCTCCGATTTGCTTTAATCAAACTATAAAGGGCTCTTTATTTCCTGTAATTACATCTAGTGATTAAAGTGTTGTATTTAATTTTCTACTCTTTATTTCTGTTTTCTTAGTCTCTTGTATTTTCAAGATTTAGTTTTCGAGCATTTTTATATCTTTATCCACTTGGTTCAACAGGATCCTTTTTGATCTCCCATTTGCTTTGATCAACCTAGAAAAGGGTCTACTCTTTATTCCCCGTGATTATCTCTAGTAATTAAAGTGTTGTATTTAATTTTCTAATAATAAGAGGAATTATTTCTTTTTTCTCAGTCTTCTATAATCTTTTATATTTTCAAGATTTTGTTTTCGAGCATTTTTATGTCTTTCTCCAACTAATTTTTTTTCGGTCTCTCTTTTGGACTTGTCGCGCCATAAACAGATCAACTCTTTTCAAGTTATTGTTTGAAGTACCTACCGTAGTTAATTTATTAATAATGGGATGGATATTCCTCTATTTGCTAATCTTCTATGATCTTATTTATTGAGATCTAGTTTTAAATTCTTTGGCTTGAAGGATTTTTATATGTTTCTCCACTTGGTCCAACCCTATCTTTTTGGTATTCCTCTTCGTCTTACTCATCCACTCTTTATTCCCTGTGACTAATAATGAGATGGATTTTCGCTGTTTCCTCAATCTTAAACAATCTCTTATTTTCGAGATTTAAGCTTCGAGTATTTTGATATCTTTCTCCACTTGGTCGAACCAGATATTTTTCTCTTGCTTTGGTCCCACTATAAAGGGATCAACTGTTTAAAATACTGTGTTTATCGCTAATGTTTGAAGTATCTCTTATATTTCCAAGATCTAGTTTTGAAGTCTTTAGCTCCAAAATTTTTTATATTTCTCTTCACCTGGTCCAACCGGATCCCATTTGACTTTATTAGGTTTTTTTTGGTATTCCTCTCATCTCTTTAAAGGAATTGACATTGTTATTTTATGCAGTTTCTATTCTTCTCATTTTTATATCCCTTTTCAATTTTCTTTCTCCATCTCTTATTATTTGGTCCAAGTGTTGTTCTCAATATTTTTCCACTATTTATAATTTTTCTTTAACTTTTTTGTTTATAACAGTTGTTTCCAAGTCATTCAAGACTACTATTTCTGTTTTTTTTAAATTTTCGGAAAATTCTTATTTTTGTATAAAAAAATAGTATAAGTATGGTTTGATTAAGGTCCAGGTCATTCTTTTCCTGTTTATAATTACACTTTCCTTACCTTTTCTTCTACCATTTCTTTCTATTCTGGCTAATTTTTCTTCTGGATGGTTATTACAATATTTTTCTTATCCAGGTTTATTGTTGGGATACCTTATTGAACAAATATGGTGATACTGACCTTTTTGTTAATACTTTTGTTGATGTTAAATTTTTTTGTTGCATTTTTTTTAGGCGATAATTGTTCTAATTTAATCTTTAAGCATTTTACTTTTGGCCATTTCTGTCAACAATTGAATTCAGATAAAGGTAATATATAATAAATAACAATTACTATTAGTTTGTACCAAAATTGTATGATGAAATAATTATAAAAATAAATAAATTTTACGACAGTTCAGGAAAAAATTTGGCTATCAGCACCTTTTTCTGTTACGAAAAAAATTCCATTCTATGTTTCCTTGTAAACGATTTACATTATCCAGGTTTGAGAATTCGCAAAATATTTTTATTTTCATTGTTACCGATTGAAATTTCCTTGTTAAATTAAAATAATATTTACTCGTATCGCAGCATGCATATGATTATAATTACTTAAAGCGTGTTAAAAGTTATGGGTATAAATAGTTCTGAGAACAAAGTTTCGTCCGACTTATTTACGAGCTATCATAAAAAATGTATAAATTGTTTGAAGTAATTCGCTGTATACATAAATTTTTTTGGAATAGAAATATCGGTTTGAATGAAAAGAGTCAAAAATTTAATATTTCATTTTCGAATTCGGGTTATTATCAATTCTGGGAGATTTGATCTAAAATAAAGCTCGTGTATATTTTTTCAGAAAATATCGATTTAATTTTATCGTTCATATCCTTGATGCAATAGTAGAATTTCATACAGTGCGATTCAATTAAAAACAAATACAAATATTTTTTTATTATTCTTACAAACAAATCTCTCAAAAAAAGTGGAATATAATTTTTAATAAATAACTTGAAAAGAAATATTTTTGTTAATTTAAAATTATTGTCTTTTATATACACATTAGATAAAAAAATTATTTATTGTGACAAATCCCTAGTTTGTTTAAAATATTAAATACTGAGAGATTCTTTTCGTAACTTTGTTTAAATAAAACGTTAATTTACAAATAGAAATTGATAAGATTTCACTGAAATCTCGTTATTTCAATTTAGTCAATATTTTCAAGTGGATTTAATGCGGAATTACTTTATATTTGATAGTGCAACTAAAATTATTATGACACATGAAAAACAAAATTATGATATTTAATATAATATTAAGTGATTTATAAATATTAGTATAGTAATAAATAAATAAATATTTGATTAGTTTCTTAAAATATTTTTATTATCTATTTGTTAAAAATCTAAATAAACTAATTTATTTTCGACAAGACCTTTTTTCATCATTCGAATTTCAACGTTTACACCGTGAAGATTATTTTAATGTTGGTACTAATTTATAAAGTGGGTAACAGTGAAAATGAAATTTCGCGAATCGTTCTAATCAAGTATGATATTTAACTTACATATAAACAGCAATATTAGATTGAGGCGATCAAAAATTAAAACATTCATAACTTAATTAATGTCCATTAAATAAATTAGTACTTTTATATTAGGTGGGTCAGTTAATTAATGTGAAATTATAAACTATACGAATCCATAAAATAACTAATTAACTCTATGATGGCAGAAACAACACTTGGTTGACTATTTTTATATAGATTTTTTAGAAAACAAAATACAGTACCGAAAATCTAGTAAATTGAAGAAAGGTACAGTTTTTCATTAACAACTGGATGAAGAAAGTGTACACGGTGCATTAAAAAAATACTCGAATACGAAAATATTCTCCGCGAGTTGGGAAATAATATTAAGGACATTCCCTGTATAAATTGCAAAATGAACGACCCATCAATTCATGTATAATAATAATATAATTACACTGAACAAATGATTAGTTAATTCATATTAAAAAAAAATACATTTGATACATCTTCTCAGAAAATCCATTGTACTCCTAACAAACATTGGAAAATAGCTCAAATAATCATGGTTACAAAACCTCGAAAATTTCACTTAATAGAGAAATACTCTATTATTCAAGAGAGTCAAAATAATCGATATCACAATTAGAAAGATCCAGAAACAAGTACATTTTTTTGAATCGGTTAAAGTTTAAACCAATTAACACTCACTTATTACCCTGTGTAAACATATTTAAGTAATATTGTAAATAAGCATTAAAATTCAATAAAAAAAAAACTAAGAATATAGGATGTGATTTTAAGTAATTAGGAGAGAAAATTATTCATTGAAAAGCAATAATATATTAATATAGGCAGGTGATATTTTTAAGCTAACCTATAATATTAATTAATCAAGGTTATTAAAAACCGTAAAAGAATATGCATTAATATGCTAATAACGATAATGACTTGTCATTTTAATATCCAGAATAATTGAAGATTTTTTGGTTAATTTTAAAATGTAATTAAATCAGTACTGAATTTAAATAAAGCGTAAATTATGCAAATCTAATCAAATACATAATCCAAGTAAAGAACTCTCGGAAAATATAAAAATATATAAATATAAAAAAGTATGAGTAAAGACTATAAAAATGAATGGGACAACTGCTTATTACAAAACAAAGAAAACCAATGTTATCTGAACTTAGTTGTTCAAAACCAATCAATTAACAATCACACCATATGATGCAGCCAATCAACAATTAGCTCAACCATATAAATTTCACCCACGTTTGAACTCGAAAAGTCGCAGTTGCTCATTACCACTGCTAAGATAAAGTTTTCTCTCATGGCAAGTAAAGAAGTCGATAACATTTGTAATTCATTTATGAAATAATTTAATTGTCACCTTAATAGCTCACCAGTGAAAATAAGGTAATATATTCTAGATTTAAGTCTTGATATGATAAAACTATAAAATTTTCATAGTGAAAACTGAAAATTGAAGTGTACATTGTATATTAATTTATGTTAAGGGTTTCTTATCGTTCTATTATTAATATTACTAAAAAGACTCAGTTTACCGTTTATTTCTTGGATAGCTAAATTTAAGTGTTTAAGAAAAGGAATTCGAATATATTCCGTCTTATTAATATGTCACTTTAAATTTAGAATTGTTTTTTAATTCAAATATATTTTCAAAATAATCATTATTTAATCCCAGTTTAATATTAGTTAATAATAAAAATATTTTCTTTTTCATGGATAATAACGGAGATTAAAGTACTTAATACCGCACTTTGGTATGCTTTATACAATTCGGCATGAAAAAACTATCAACATATCTATTGAATATTCTAGAAAATATATTACAGTAACTTCATACATAAATGATCTAAATAATCGCATACTTTGCACTTGTATTTGCTTAAAGTTAAAATTAATCACGATTTAAATCTTAACTTAAATTAGACCACTCCAAAATCCACAAAGTTATTTATCGTCAAGTGCGGAATTGAAGAAGGTTACAAAAATCTTATAGTTAATAGAATATTATTTTAAACAATCAATATTTGGATAACTTTGATCTAATTCCGATTGTTCTAATTAATGGATTTCAACAGAAGGTAAACTAATAAAAGATCGTGCGTGTATTTTTCTAGCGCGTCCTAGGAATTTTCTATAAAACTATTTTTATGTTTGTAGAAAGTAAGGAATTATTTCTATTTAAATTAACAACGAAATGTTTGAAGGTCATGGTTAGTAAAATATTTTTTTTGATAATTATGACTATCTATTCTGTTTTTGATATTAAGATATTGTAACAGAAATAATAGAGGTGTTATTAAACAAACAAAAATCGATTAACCAAAAGATTAATGTTGTTTCTACAAGAGAAATAACAATTTAAAAAAAGGTAAAAATGTGGTTCCGAAATATTAAAAAAAATAATACATATTTACAAATTTTACCCAAAAAGTCCTTACTTTAAGCAAATGCAAAAAATTAACTATGACGTTACCCCGTAGAAACTAAAGACGTTATACCTTAAATTTTGTTTATAAATAGTGACATTTAAAAAAATAAATAATTTTAATAAACATTATATTTGCATCAGATAATAAATTTTATTCAGCTTATCCAAACAAACCTAGATTAACACTAGTTAGTGAAATTATACTTTATTTTAAAACTTTAAAATTACATGGACATTCAAAATTTCATTACAAACACCCTTTTTGATTGGAAAAGAAAAATCTTCCTAAATATGTGTAAATTCTTTGACCAAATTGGGCGGCCCTGTATATTTCATTATCTAAAAATCAACTGTCGAACTTCGAACCGGAAACAAATTTGCAAACTGCAATTTTCATCTTCCGCAAATCGATACAGTTCTGATGAAAACTACAACAGTTTCGACGTTGAAATTGACATCGAAGCATACAAAGAGGCGTGAGAGAGACAAGGACTCATCTTTAATTAGATACGAATGACACAATGCCAAACTTTGATTGAATCCGAACAAGACTAAAGCCCATGTTTGACGTCGGCAACACACATGTGCTGATTTTGATTTTGTATATATTGATGTTACTTGATATAAGTAAAACCGGAAGATGTAGCGATCCGTCGAAAGCCAGGATTTGTGGATTGAATGGAAATTTATAGAAATTCAAATTTTGGATTTGCGAAGATTTATAAAGTGTACGAATAATTTAGCAAACAGAATTATTGTTACCTGAAAGGATTAATAAATATATCAAATAAAAACTAAGAAACAACAAAAAATAATAAATCCGGAAGTAACCACACTTTCTGTTGTCATAAAATATAATATAATATATACATTCGTGTCATTTGCAATAAAATATTTTGATAACATTTTTTTCTAACATCAGTAGTTTAGACAAAAATTCACTTAAAATATTTACTCGCAAATTTATAAATGGGAACACCTCACACTTTTTATGAATGATGAATCATAAAATTGTGTTAGTTTGTAGAAGATTCAGATCGTTTAATCATTTTAAGTTTATCGTTTGGTAAAGTAATTTCAATAATTCAGTAAAAAATGGTATTTTATTCAAATCAAGAATATCACGACATGTTAATTAATCTAATCCACGATGTTTTGTATCAACGTCGCAAAAATTGTTGGAAACGTGTAGTGTATTATTGAAAAAAGGTAGTGGTAGAAATCGTTCGAATTGCCGAGAATACATTTTCCACTCTTCTACATCCCCTGTAATCGACCATTCTTAATATTCAGGTGTACTAAAATTAATGCTTATTTTTAGAACGTTTAAAAAACCATTGTTTATACTTGACTGAGTTATCGGTGTTGCTGGCTTTTGTTGCTTTTCGGTAAATAATATTTGAATAGGTGTAAAATACTAATATTTATTTATTTGCAAACTGTTGACTTTAGAAAAAAATGTATAAAACATTTTTATTCTACATATGTTTTTATACATCATCCACAAATAAGGTTAAATGTAGCACAGATAAGTAAATGAAAAATTAATGAAAGTCAGAGCAAATAGAAAAATAAAAGAAAATTGGGATTTTTTAAAACTGTATGAAGTATTTGCAAAAATATTGTACAGTGTTATATATAAACTGAAAATACTTATTCAATAAAGAATAACCAGTAAATGTCGAAATGGTAGTGACATAAAAAACAATACCGTAATATTGATCCAATCAATCACTTAAAAAATATGTTATTTAAAAAGTTTTTTTATGCTACCACTCAATCATTTTAATCTTGTTATTAAAAAAACTTTTTTACACAGAGATGCAGGAAGGAAGGGTATACCGCATTTTAAAAAAGTAAGGTGAATTTCTCAGGTTTTCAATAAAATAAATTAGGAGGTATTAGCTTTTTTCAGAAAGAAAAATTTTGCTTTCTTCTTTCTTTGTATAAAATATTTAACAAGTACATTACATTAAACAGAAAAAAATTTTCACTTAAATTTTAGTTTTTGTAAGAAATTTAGATTTGAGTCTCGTTAGATATTTTTTAGGTGATACACTACACTGTCCAACAATCTTTAGGACTCTGATACAAAACATCGCGGATTAGATTAATTAAAATGTCGTGGTATTCTTCATTCGAATAAAATGCCATTTTTTACTAATAATTAAAACTAATTTACTAAATGATGAGCTTAAAACGATTAAACGATACGAATCATCTGCAAACTAACACAATTTTATGATTCATCAGGTAAATATTCCTTGATTACATGACACATATTTTTATTAAAAGTGTAAAGTGTTGCCACGTATAAATTTTCGAGCAAATGTTTAAACTGAATTTTTGTGTAAACTAATGATAAAAAAAATTTATTAGAATATTTTGTTGCAAATGACAGGTTCTATATACTATTTAAAAATATGCATTATTTTTGCGGACACCATGTTTACTGTAAAAATATTATTTTTAGCTTTTAGAGATCTCTATCTTGTTTTTTTATTTTAGAGAATACAATTTCGATTTGTGACTAAATTTACTAAATAAAACAAAGTAAAGAAAAATAAAGTACGCGACAAACATTAATGAATTAAAAACAAAACAAAAAAAATCAATAAAAAGTAGTTCTCAGAGTAACTTCATGAAAGTAAGTAAAATAGCAAATTGTATCGTTGTAATAAGTATAAATTAATAGTTTTATCAGTTTTATTTTTAACATTTCTGCTAATAAAGTTTAATTATTAATTTAATTAGCTAAACTTTCACAAAATTTTATATCAATTATGGCAAATTACTACTCTGATAAATGGGAAAATTTTATTACACGTTGTCTATTTAAAATAATTTAAAATAGTATAATTGATCGGGTAAATAGCTTTTTTTATTAGGTTATAACAATTCATTGCTGCAGTAATTTGTAGAAATGGGTTTTCACTGACACAATGTGAGTCTAAGTTTTGGTATGCGGACGTTGAAACTTATTTTCCTCGGAAAATCCAATTTGTCAGTGCTCCATAGATTAATTACGAAACCAAAGTTTCACAGGAAAACATTATTAAAAAGACAAAATTGTTTCAAATTCATATAAGCCTTATGAGGTTATATATAATTTATTAATTTTGCTTAAAGTCTACAAAAAATATATGTAAGTCAATTCCATATTCGTAGCTTTTTTCTATCGTTTATGTCATTACATTGACTGCGTCTATTGTCGATTTGCCACTTCTAAATTCATACTGGTATTTTCGTAATTCCTTTTCCGTGTATTTAGCGATTTTCTGTCTTATTGGCGATGTTAATAACTTATATACTGTATTAAGTAGGATTATTCCTCGGTAGTTGTGGCACTTTGTTTCGTCTCCCTTTTTGAAGATCGGCTTCATTAATCCTAAATTCTATTCTGTTGGAATTTGTTCTTAATTCCATATATTTTTTATTAATTCGAATACTTGTTTATTTAGCTCTTTTTTTCCCTTTGTTTACTAGCTCATAAACTATTGTATCTGGTCCTGGTGTCTTTCTTTGTTTGAGATTCGATATTACTTCTTCCTATTTTACATATGTTGGGGGTGAATTTCTGTTCTTCTTTTTCCTTGCTTCCATTATCTTTGCTTCCATTATCTTTGCTTCCATTATCTTTGCTGTCCTGTTCTATTTCTGTCATCATTTTCTTTTTCTTTTGGCTGCATTTGTCTGCTTCTTTCTTTTTTCTCTTCTATTCAGCCAGTTCTCTCTTTTCTGCTATAGTTATCCATTTCTTTCGTGTTTGGTCTTTTTCTTCTTTTTACTTTTCGCATTCTTTATCATACCAATATGTACTCCGTTTTTTTACTTTTTGTCCTAATATTTGATCTGCTGTACGTATAATACTGTTTCATATACTCCCATTTTTACTGCGTATTTTGATCTGTTTCTTCCAATAAGCTTTCTCTCAATCTTTGTATATGTTTTTGTTTCGTAGGCTCTTCCTATAGTTTTTTATTGTTTCATCGTTTTAATTTATTTTCTCTCTTCAAGCTTCTTACTATCTTCATCTTCATTTTTGTATTACCAAGAAGTGGTCAGAGTCAGCATTTGCTTCCCTAAAAAAGCGGGTGTCTACTATTATTTTCAACCATTTTTATGGTCTATCTGATTACCTTCATTTGTACCTGGTTTGGTCCATGTTATTTTGTGTTCTTATTTATGTCGAAATTTTGTGCGTACTATATATGTATCTGTGCTTGTTCCAAACCTGCAGAATTTTGCGCTATTATCGTTAGTTTTGTCGGAGGGGGGGGGGGGTTGTTTCCTTGTCTGCTACATTTCCATTGTATTCCTCTTTTCCAATCTGTGCATTGATGTCTCCTATGACTAATTTTATGCCATTTCTGGATATTTTTTCCATACATTCTGTAGCCTGTTGTAAAATTCTTCTTTATCATCATCATTTACTTCTTGCGTTGGTGCATATACATTTATTATCGTTAAAATTGCTTACTTGTTTTCAATCCTTATTGTTGAGATTCTTCCGTTTACTGTTTAAAATTTTATTATCTTGTTTTTTTGTTTATCATGAATGCTGTACCATTTCTCTCTTTTTTTTTTATCTCCCGAGTAGTAAAGAGTATATCCTTCTTTATCTATTCTTCCTTCCATCTTATCTCTTGCAGTGCTTGTATTTCTAATCTTTCTCAGCATTATTCTTACATTTCATGCCTATTTTTATTCTTTCCTTGTTTTTCTTTTGTTTGTTGGTTTTAATTTTTCCTCTCTTGTTTGACTGTTTCTGTTCTGTTAGCTTCTCCTTTTTCGTTTGCTGGTTCTCGACTATCTTCTCTATGTTTTGTGTTAGTTTTTTGGGTTTATCAGTTTCTCAGTTAGTTTGTCCCATTTACATTCTTCTCCGTTAATCCTTATTTTATTAAATCCAATCTTTACAGTTTTTCCGTTATTTTTTTCATTCAGAGTGCAGAAAAGCACCAATTTTAGTTTATTAAGAAAATAACTATTCCAAGTTGTTTAAAATTAGTCTGACTTCATTATTACTAAATTAAAGGTGAAATAATTTAATGTACAAAAAATATTCTACAAAACTAACTTATGTAATTTTTTAAAAATAAACTGCTTAATAGATTAGTTGGTAAAAATTTCCATAGAAAACTCCCGGGAACTGCTGTCTTGGTCGGAAAATGTAAAAACTCTTTCTATTCTTTTGTATGTTCTTTGAAGTTCGTAATCCACTTGTCGTTTAAGATTCTATAAATATATTATTTTTTAAAATTTCTGACAATAACGTGAGAAGAAAAAAAGTTTAAAGTAAAAACATAAAGGTTATAATACTACATGTCCCAAAGAATTTATATTTTTCGTACTTATTGTTTCATCGAATTTACGATTTGTTTGCTGTCAGTCAAATGTCTCGTTTAGGTCAATAAATCCGAGTTCTTGCTATTTTTTCAATATATCATAAGTTGTGATTTGTACCTTATTTTCAGTATTTTTAAGATGTTCCTGTTCCTCTGCACTAATCTTTTAAAATCATTTTCTCATTTTTATTTTCTAAATGAATTGCGAAAGCCGTACGGTGTTTTTAATTTTTACAAATGTATGTCTACGTTCCGCCTGAATCGGCGAAAAATTTTTGCAATTTCAAACGATAATTAAAATCGAGAATAATTCATACAATCTCTGTAAAAGTTGGAAAAGTGTATAAGGAAAATTCTTGAAGGTTTCAAGTATTACGAATTCATATTCGTTGTCGTTTTATCTTTGATTAAATTTTCACGGAAAGTTGGCCCGTATTTTAATTTCATTATATTACCTGGGAGAATTTGCATTCGCCTTTGCAGTCGGATAGTACCGTATTGTTGTTTATAATTGATATAATTATAAAACAGATTTGATTGTATTTCTTGCATTGTTAAATGGTTGAAAATATGAAATTATAAATTTTTTTGCTATAGAAGAAATAATTTTTTCCTAAACGTTATCATGTAAGTACGGTAAGTTTTTCTTTTTACTTTTATAACTATTTATTTGATTAAATATATTCTAAAGTTTATATCGTAATAGGATTTTGACAGAATTTAAAAATTTTGAGAAAATGTATCCTGTATTTCTATTATTAAATTTCTTCTTCCTTTTTTTAAATATTTCCTTGATTAAATATTTTATATTTTAATGGGATTTTGACAGAATTTAAAAATGTTGATAAAATCTGACCTGCATTCTTATTATTTAGTATCGTTTGCCTTCTTTTAAGTATTTCTTTGATTAAATATATTTTAATGGGATTTTGACAGAAATTAAAAATTTTGAGAAAATGTATCCTGTATTTCTATTATTATTAAATTTCTTCTTCCTTTTTTAAATATTTCTTTGATTAAATATATTCTATGAGTTTATATTTTAATGGGATTTTGATAGAATTTAAAAATTTTGAAAAAAGTCTGACCTGCATTCTTATTATTAAATTTCTTTTTCCTTCTTTTAACTATTTTTTTGTTTAAATATATTCTAAGAATTTATATCGGAATGGGATTTACACAAAAAAGAAACATTTTGACAAAATCTACCCCGTGTTCCCTTTAATAAATCAACAAGTATAATTAAAATTTCCAAATTATAAATATAAATATAATTCTTATTAAATTATAACCAGAATTTAATATATTTAGATTATTTATCGAGAGACCTAATGTCTCCGAACAAACATTAGGTTAATTTCATTAGTAATTAGGAGTTATAATTCTTAAAAAAACTTAAGTATAATATCACATGAGGGTATTAATATTAATATTTTATTGTTATTTTCGAATAAACTACGTTTGAACAACCTATATAATCGGTAAAATTGTTGAATTAATTAAATTGTTACAAATATGAACCATTTTCTATTGCTATCTTAAAGTTAATCAAATTTTGAATAATAAAGATTCAAATACAATTTTTTTTTATCCAGACTGAGAATAAGTTTATAATAAGTAGCTTTATTATTGGAAGCAAATTGTTTATTATTTGTAACTAACAAACTGACCAATTATAGGGAAAATAAAAACAGTCATTTATTTAAAATATTAGCGGGTTTTTAAAAGACAAAAATTACATTTTTATTCATCAAGGTCTCATTCTTTGAAGAAAGTTTTTATGAAACAATTAATATATATAAAAGATATTATTATTAGCACAAAAAAAATATTTTCTATTGTTGCAACAAAAAGCAAATTCCTTCAGGAATGTGCTCTTTGTGTTTCTAACAAAAGATCTTTATTTGTGTTAGAAATTTTCCTTCGGTTATAATACGATATAATAATTTCAACAACAGTAACTTTCCTTCACACTCAGTTATTGTTGATACCTCAAACGTATACAGGGTGAGTCACCAGAACGTTTAACATATTGCAATTATATAAAAAATATGAAATTGTCATTAATGAGCTTACAACTTTTACCAGGAGTTACTTTACTCCTTCTCCCCGCTCTATTTTATAAAATAACCAAATTTTATAATTTCAAATTAACTACTACTTTAAAAAATAAACCCCCATAGTTACACACCCTTTTAAACTAGGTCGTTTAACAATATGCTCATAAATAATTCAAAAAAGCAGTTTCGGGGTGATTATTTCGAAAGAAACGCCTAGAGCGACACACTGGTAAATTTATGAAGTTTTCAGACAAATTGAAACATGAAAAGAGCTGGTAAAGTAAGAAAGTTTGCGCTTTACTTTTTATCATAATTAACTATAGTACCAGGTTGAATAGCAACGAAAGTTTGTGTATGGAATTGTTCTCGAATTTTGAATTGTTTTTTAATTAAGTTAAAAGAGAAGAATACTTACTTGTTAACGGGCACATTGGTGAGACACTGAAAATTGTTGCGTACACTTCTTAAGCTGGCAAGAATTTGTGCAAATGGGGTAACGATCAGATCTTCGCCATGGCTGAAAAATATTACCAAAATATTAATTATTTACAACAAAACATTAATTATTATTGAACAGAGTCACCTTCAAATTGTTATAAAACTCAGTATTTTCAATACATGGTCTTAATGTGACAAAAATCATTCAATATTGACATTCGTCATTTTACTTTTCAACAGATATTTTATTACAATTACAAGAAGATTATTAACAAAAAAAAAAGAAGAATATTAATAGAAAATTAATGTTTATTGTACTAGTCAAAATAGAAAATTTTATAGTTAACTGGTAAAATTATAAAATAATAATAAAAAAAGTAAAGTAGAAAAAAATCACAAACTACACTATTCAAAACAATTATCGCATATTTTGAAAACCCTGTACAAAAGACTTTATTCATAAAACTGGTAAACTAAGATTTTTAGTACTAAAAACATAGATCTTTTTTATGCAAATTCCGGCAGATATGGGTTTTTATATTGTTCTTTATCATTTATTCTGATGTTTTTCTGTATAACTACAAAATGCTAAAACCTTCACTTATCAATGGCACGAGTATTCGATTAGTTGAACTTAGACTTTCGCACGAAATTATTAATTGGATGAAATTAGAGTTATGGACGATAACAACAGACGTCTTACTAGACATTTAACAGATGCTGAAGCACAAACGGCTGTTACTCTGTCAGCTGAGGGTTACAATCAAGTCCGAATAGCGCAAATTTTAAATGTTACCCAGTCGTCAGTAAGTAGAGTGTTAAGGCGGTATAGGGAGACTCAGGCATTTTCAAGACGTCCTGGCCAAGGCCGTAATAGGGTCACAACTGCAGCGCAGGATCGATTTTTGCTTTTGCAAACTTTAAGAAACCGTTCAACTACAGCTAGGAACTTACAAAATGCCCTAAGAAGAACTTACCAGGTTAGGATCAGTGATCAAACGGTTAGAAACAGATTGAGAGAATCTGACTTAAGGCCAAGACGACCAGCAACGGGACACGACTCACGAGGCAACATCGCGTACGCAGATTAGCCTTCGCCAGAGAACACCTGAACTGGAGAGCAGCTGATTGGCACACGGTCTTGTTCACCGACGAGTCCAGATTTACTCTCTCAACAAATGACCGTCGTTGAAGGATGTATAGAAGGCCTGGAACCCGATTTGTACAGGTCAACATTCGTCAGTTGGATGCATACGGTGGAGGAGGCATTATGGTTTGGGGAGGAATAAACTTTCGTGGACGCACTGATCTCCATATTGTACAAAACGGTACTTTGAATGCTGAAAGGTACATTAATGATATCCTTCAAGAGTATGTGATTCCTTTTGCCCCATTTATAGGCGATAATTTCATATTAATGCATGATAATGCCCGTCCTCACACAGCACGCATTGTGACGAGGTTCTTGCAAGACACCGATATTAATATCATGGATTGGCCAGCAAGGTCACCTGACTTAAATCCAATTGAACATATGTGGGATGCACTTGGAAGAGCCGTTAGAGGAAGATTAAATCCACCTGAAACTTTGGAACAATTGTCTGAAGCTCTTATAGAGGAATGGGATAGAATTCCCGAAGCTTATGTTCAAAATTTAATTTTAAGTATGGGGAGGCGTTGAAGGGCAGTTGTAAGAGCTAGAGGGGGTAATACTGAATATTAATTAATGTTTTGTAGTGTAAAATTCATTATGGTCGGACAGTAATGTTAATTTCGTTCTTTGGTTTTAATGCAAATAAAACACTAAAAAATTAAAAGTTGCCTTATTTCGTTACATTTTATGTAAATTTTGCAACACTTCGTAAAATCCCTTAAAACATGTCCTTATTCGATAAAAAATATATAAATCAATGTTATTTTTATTTGATGATTAAATATAGACATTTGAGAAAATATGCGATAATTGTTTTGAGTAGTGTATATATCTACTAAAAACACAAAAAGGGAAATGACATTGAACACCCTGTATTTTACGAATAAGATAAGATGTTTGAAGTCAACATGCAAAGACCGGAATTTTAATTTGTAAGGACCGGAAAATATTAATCTACTTCTAAATTGAATCTTTCAGGTGAAAATTAAGTTAAGTATAAGTATGAGCCGTGAGGAAATTAATTTCTTTTATGAAATAAGCAATTTTAATAAATCCGAATTTGAATTTATAAAACGAGGTTTTACACCCTTATGAAAATTATAATGAAACTGAAAATACATTTATGTTGAACTGTTAAAATATGAAAAATTATGACGAAGGATTAAAAAAATTTCCAGTATTGTTCCATAACCATTGTTTATAAAAAAAACATGCAGTTTTTTATTCTATAATGAATATAAATAAAACATTTAGTCCTGTTCTTAGAAATTCAAACAAATTATGATAGATACATGTATTAATTAAGTAAATTTGAATGTTGGTAAAAATCAGTGAAAAATTTAACGAAGAAACCATTAATTTTTCAAAATTTCGGTGTGAAAACATTTACCAAAAATTACAAGATTTTTTTCCAATCTGTATTTTATTTATTTTCAAATGACATTAAAAATATTTGTTGGCTATTAAAATTTATTAATACCCACACTTTTGAATTTTGTGGCAAAATTTGGAAATGGATGAAAGTTTTTAATATTGAGGATGAAACTACTACAGTTAACTTTAAACATTCAAAACGTATATTAGAAAATTGTTATAGGAATCATACATATATGTAACTAAAAGTAAAAGTCGATATAAAAAACCTAGTACTTGTCGAAAATTTCGAATTTGTTCAAAATTTGGCGAAGGAACAGCCTTTTTATTTTGAAGAACCAAAACAATAAAATAAAACCGCAAAAAATTTGTTCATAAGAAAACTTTTAAATTATTTCATTTTGATATAAAAAGTTCAAAGAAATAATTTTCCAAAATTTGGTAGATGAACCGTATTTTTTTTGTCACCAGATTATAGTATTTAAATTTAAATTTAAATGAATGACTACTACATTAAATTTTGAAAAGACAAACTAGCAAAATGTGTCAATTTAAAAAAAATTTCATTATATTATTAGAAATTTGGCGAAAGAACTTATTTTCCAAAGTTTGGTGGAAGAACCGCGAACTATAAAATAATAACATTGTCTTTTAGCAAACTACTACCAAATTTTTGCCTTCAAATTCAATGTTGCTCAATTTTTTTTTTATTTTGTAACAATATCATTTAGTTTTCAAAATTTCAAATTTGTCGAAGTAAATATATTTAATTTTAAGAAGACCAACTATCAAATAATGTATAAATAAAGAATTTAACTACAGAATCTGCTCATTTTTAACTAAGAAATTTACCATTTTTTTTTATAGGGATTAAAATATTGGCGAGATACGGAAAAATTATTATTGAATGGATTTTCGTAAAATTCAGAGAAAATAACATTCAGTTTTCAAAATTTTTCAAACTTTTGTGGCTCTGGTACATTTAATTTGAAAAAGAAAAGTAAGAACATCATTGTCTGTTAGCAGATCAAAAAAAATTTTTCACAATTTTTAATTATTTATTTCCATTGATAATATTTTATTAAAAAAAAAACAAGCTGCCCAATATATGTTAGTAGATTGCTATAAGATTTGTTTATAAGAAACATGAGAATTTTTGGATAAGAATAAAGGATGTAATTTGTTTAAAATTTTGATTTTTTTTTAATATTTAGACAGTTAAATTTTAAAAGGTAAGCTAAGTTAAAAAATGGCTTAATTAATTAACTTTTAAATAGGAATAAAGGTAGTGATTGATTTAAAACATTGGTGGGATATAGAAAAATATAAGCTAAGAACATTGTTTGTTTATTAACCAGATTTGTTTATAATTTTTAATTGAGAAATTTAGCAATTTTAGGGAAAGAATAAAAGTAGTGATTTGTTGAACAAATTGGCGGGACATGGAAAAATACTTGGTACAAGATTTTCTTAAAATTTGATAGAAAACACATTTAGTTTTTAAATTTTTAAAAATGTAATGCATTCAAAAATTGACGAATCAGTATTTTTCAAAATTTGGTGAATGAAGCGATTTTTTTCAAAATTTGGCGAATGGATAATTGAAAAAGGGACTAACTACATTTAAATTTGAAAGGAAATGTACTAAGAGCAATGTTTGTTAACAGATTACTTACTACAGGATTTGTTCAAAATTTTTATTTTATTAATTTTCATTTATGATATTTAAAAAAACGTTGGCAGAATATGGTGAAATGTTACCGTATTTTCGTGAATGGAAATTCTTAAGTTTTAATGTTACCTCAATATTATGGCGCAAACAAAGATTTTAAAATTTAGCGATAAAAGTTTTTAATTTGGCGAAGGGAAGCCATATTTAATTCTAAAATGCCAATCTTCCAGAAGTACGTTAACAAATAGCTAGGATTTTTTTTTAATTTTGCAAGGATTTTTTTTTAATTTTTAACTAATTTTTTTAAAATACTGTAGGTAAATGGTGAAATAATTTGTAAATGAATTTTTTAAATTTGGTGGAGGAAAATTTGATATTCGATTCAAAATTTGGCGAATGAACCGAATCGTGCGTTTCGAAAATTGGTGAAGGAGTTATTTTAAAAAAATTGGGGCTACTGCATTTAAATATAAAAATTTAAAGTACAACATTTGTTCATACATTTTCGAAATTATATGTTGCGATGATAAAATGTGATTTCATAAAAATGTGTCTCTAAATTTCTACAAAAAAATCATGCAGACACGTCAAGATCTAAAAAAATATCGTATAAAAACACAAAAAAAGGTACATACGATCGTTCCAATATGTTCTCGGTGTCCCTGAACCTGAAAAATTTATTTTATATACATATACAGGGCGAACAAAAAAATATAAAAGAGACCAGATAAGAGAGACAGGAGTAGAGAAATTAGCTTTGTTGTTAAAACGTCAATTCACTGGTTATTTTTATTAATATTTACAATAATGTCTTATTTAATATAGATTTCTTAATTTAAACATTCCAGCAGCCCATCCAGAAACTATATAAACATTATATTAATAAATAAGAAACAATATATGTAAAAATGGTTGGCAAAAAAATTGTATTTATTTTGGTATATTAAGATTTGGAACTGCATATTCAATATACAGAGTATCAAAGAATAAAGTAAGAAAGATTAACTAAAATATTCTACTTCAATGTTATTTAGTTAAAATAAAATATTTTTATATAATTAATTTTAAAAAGAAAAACTCAATTGTATGTTAAATTTGGAAGAAACTTTATATTTAATACAAGGTTATATTTCAGTGTTTTCCATATTCCGTAAAATGATGTCAAATTAGTTCTTTTTTCATCTCCAAGTCTATATTAAATCTTTAGTAGCATGTTTTATGAGATTCGAATAAATATTCCCCGGCGATAGAAAAGCTTTCGCTCGCGTTTCCGTCTTTAGAAAATGAAAAAGAAAACCTAATAACGACTGCACGGATTGTACTTCTAAAAACTAACAATAACTCCAACGATATACTAATAGAGGTATTATATAGACAGGAAATTTAAAATAGTACTGCATTACTTTTAATGAAAAATTTCAAAATAACTTTAATAAACAGAGGAAAAAGGAGTTACTTTCAAATATTAAAACTTTATTTTTATTTGTGAACATGCATAAATAACAGGAAATATTTAAAATTAAGATTTTTCTTTCATAAAATATATGTTTATTACAAATGTAGGATTATTTTTCATTTAAAAAAAAATAGTATAAAGAATATTTATAATTCATTTTTTGATTAACAAAAATACCCTCTCTAGGTTATTTTGATGGATTATATTGCATTAGTATTTTCACTAATCTGGTGGCTTTTCAAATTTGTTTTTTTGGCAATAGTTAATTTACTAATATTTTGTCCGAAATATTTTTTCTACTAGTGCTTGTTTAATTTTTTTCAGTTAATTCTTTCCTCTATTTCTAAGTGAAATTGTAGAATTATTTTCTTCTGATTCTTGCTGAATGTTATTGATATTTATTCAATTGTATTTCCTTATGTAGTAATTCTCTATCTTTAAAGGTACGGGGTGTGTTTAGAACGTTAATAAAGATTTTTAAACTTTACTGCTTATTAATAAGTCCATGTAGATTTTCTTCCTGAATTATACTGCACCCATTTAAATGATACTGGTTTAGAAATTATCTATGCATAAATTCTATTGGCTTATCATCTAAAACAAATATATTTCATCGAATAAAAATACTGATAAACTCATTTACTTTTTAACAACTTTAATGAAGATAACGAAGTTCTTCATTTACACTTTAACAATAAACTTGATAGAGTTCTTTGAATTGTTTTCAGAATAGTTTTTTTTCTATTACACTAATCACAAATTAGACTAACTTAATTTTACAGTGACTTGTAATGTCAAAATTTGGGTCACTATTAATATTTTGATATGCCCTAAACAGCTTAAGATAATCTCTTCTCGAGAGTCTCTACTATGGAAGTGACTATTAAGCGTTGAAGGTGATCATGTCTCATTGGTTAATTATCAGTTCAGTTATTCCAGTTTTTATTGGTCCATTTTTGTAGCGTATATTAGCGAACTGTTGATTGGTTGAAGTTAAAATTAAGCTTATGTTGCCTATGTGACTGATGCTCGTTTGCATTTGAAATCGTTTGGAGAATTTACTAATGTGAGTTGAATATGATCTTAACTTGTTTAAAATGAGTAAATTTTAAACAAAAAAAAAAGTTGTAAGGGAAAATAATCTTAGTTTACATCCCAAGCTTCTTCAACTTGCAGGAAGTTAGACGAGATAGTTTTGACAATTAAGAAGTCTATAAGATCAGGAATTTTGTTAGAGTGGTTAAACTGATGCACGATTTTAATTAAATTGTAAAACAGAACTGTTGATCTGTTTGAAAGAAGAACATTTGCTATATCGGTACACTAAAATATGATTCTCGAAGATGTTAAAAATTTGTTTTCTCAAGAATTCAGTTATGGATATTTTGAAAATGGAAATTGACACATTTCAGTGGCTTTTGTTTATCGATTCTTCCAACTTTATTTTTAAACTAGTTCTACTTCTTTCTGTCCCTGCAGCACACACTTCTAAAATTAAAGAAACTTATAAGAAATTAAATCATTACTTGAAAAAATTATTATTAATTAATACGTATTATTCTAATATCTGCTGTAGATGGGTTATACTAAATTCTAGTCCTTTTTGGTCCAAGTGGGGCACTAGGAACAGAAAGTATCACTGTAGTAAAAATATGCGTACATTTCTCGTTCGTGCATAAAAAATACTGACATTTACTGCTTGTAAAGCCTTCTGATGTGTTTCTTCTGCTATTCCATATCAAATTAGGCCTTACGAAAATTTTTGAAAAGGCGATAGATCACAATGAAAATGGACTTTGGTATTTAAAAGAGAAACTCCTCACAAATAAGTGATGACAAAATCAAAAATGGTGTTTTATTGGGATCTCAAATCAGGGAATTAATAAAAGAACATTTTGAAAAAATCAGTAAGGCAATGCTTTAAGAATTTGGTATTTAATAATTTGGGTAACACAAGAGTGGTAATTATAGAAAGCTGAATAACAAACTTAAATTTCAATCTCTGGACTGAAATCTGAAATTTTTCCCAAAAATTTAGGAGATGCAAGCGATGAAAATAGAAGATGGGTTCAGAATCAACTAATCTAACGATTTTATTTGATTTTGGACGTGAAACAATGAGAGTTTAAAATTCATTCTATTTATACAAGTTAAAATAACATTCAAGTCACTTTTACTGATATTCACTGTATATTATTCTAATGACCAATAGGCGATCAATTAAAAAATTAGTTGGAACGCTTTCTTAAAGTTAAAATTTACAACTTGGCAGTCAATCGCCATAACCTCAACAGTTCACATAGTATACTCTTAAAAAAAATTGTTGCTCATCACCCACGTTAAAGTGAAATTGTTTCACAATTTCAAGTTTTTAAAGTTAGTCTTTAGTAAATAAGATAAAGGTAGTTTTAAGCTGTGATTTGTGAAAAGTGAAATTTGTTCAAGCGAATATAAAACCCACACAGTGAACACAAGAACAGTTTTATTGTTAATGTGTAGAGGTTCGTAGAGTCATCATTTTCATTAAAATTTCTAAAATTTTGCAATTTATTTCTTGATTTAAAGTGATTATTTTAGATCACAAAAAATTATTTATCAGCAATCTTAAAATGCTCTCCACATTGTTATAGTCCATTTTTGTACAGAAAAAGATTACGATATACCTGAAATCTTTCAATAAGACAGGGTTTTGGCCGTAGATTCTGGAAATGAAAGTTGAGTACCTTGCACCTGTCATTACCAGGAGGACTTTAATTACTCATTCGCATTAATGGGGAACTTGACATTTTTTTAATAATATCAGTTACTTATCTCTAAAAAGAGCATTACCCAAATATTATTTCTTAAAAAAATAAAAACTTGGCAAAAAATGCTTAAAGTTTCGCGCGTTCTGGAAGCATTTCAAACCATCGTCAACGCTCGCTTAGTCGTGTGACGTCATAGGGCAACAGTTTGCTTATCCTTAATTGTACAGGGTGTGTAAGTTGGTCTATCACCACATCGTATATTATATAAAGATATTGGAACTTCACTAAGATTAAAGGGAATTTCTGATTCAGTCATAGTATATTATAATATGACACAAACCACAAGCAAACTAAAACGTTTACCCACAAAATAAAAAAAAAAGAATCGGAAAAATACACAAACACGTTGTAAACAAAGCTACAATTGTATCTAACCGCTGCGCCCTATCACTTCGTGCTATGTGACGTCATGTCTATTAGCAGCGTGTTTACAGGCGCTTGGAATTTAAATGCCGTCTGGGGAAAAATTAATTAGATTTTTGCTGAAACATGTTTTCTGACAATGTATACTTATGATCTGTAATAATTTTTTCATATTTAAATTTTTTGTCAAGTTCTCTATTATCGTATAAAAAATTATTTTACTAACTTACTTAAATGAAACTGATAAAAATATTCTATTCCCTTAACGAAAATTCACGATTTTATAAATAATATTTAAAAAACTAGTAATATGTGATATTAATTAAATATTAGCTTCATTTTTCAATAATAGGAAACATTATTAATTAATTTCAATTTTTTTGATGAAAACTCATTCTCTATTGTTACACTCGCTCGAGTACAACATACAACATCACTTTTTGCACGAACTGAAACCCAATTCCACAGTTTTTGTTTGATTTCCCATACATGCTGTGTTTACAGATGGAAGTCGAAAAAAAAAAAACGAATAAACACATATTTTTTTTGCAGTCAGTAGTTTAAAATAAGCAGTACAGACATCTAGTTTCCAATATTTTAACCATGTTTATATTGAATCGAGTGAGTAATTATGTAAATAGAAGTTTAATTATAATCATTAGTAGATAACTTTAACCGTTAGATGGCTATGGTTAATAGTTTAATGAATTTTGGTGAGTTTTTTTAAATGATTAAAATTTTGAATAATCGTAATAAGTATTTATTACAAAAATTAAAAATGTAGAAACTCTATTAACCTAAGGTGAGGTTCAAAAATTAAACAAACTAACTTGAAAATTAAACTAAAATTGGGCGCAACTTTTTATCAAAAAAAACTAATACTAATTAAATGTTTGGTGACAACTAAATAAATATAAACAAAAATTACACCTTAACTTGGAATGCAACAGAAAATCAAATATTTTTTCAAAAAGTATGTAAATTTTAGTCCATTTCTATTTATGTTCACTTAATTAAAGTCAACTTATTTATTTAACACAATTATCAACAATTTCCATTTTTATTTTAGGTTAGAAAACTGTATTGTGTACTTTTAAAGAAAATATTTGGTTAACACATAGAATATGTTTCTTATATTAAATTACTCAGGTAATTATAAAAATTTTGCTAAATATTACCTTTTCAGATTAAGATAACTTTGCTTAATGCTTAATAAATAGATCCTATGTTTTACATTTTTAAATTCAAATTTTTCAAATTTTAATTCTTATCTCTAACAAACTCATTGACATGTCTAGAGTAGATCAAAGTTTTTTGTTAGATTTAAAATATATCCCTTAACCTTAATTATAATTGCTCTCATTAAATACTATATATTAATTTATTATATCCAATTTTAATGTGAAATCAGATTTTACTAAGAAGTTTCCTCTGACAATCAGAAAATATCGATATAATATCAAAATTACTGAAATATTTGGGCATATTAAACCTTTGATTTTAGTTTTAGATTAAAAGTTACAACAGTTAATTAATTAAAATTTTATCAAATCTCATTAATCTTATTAATATCTTCACAACATGTATATAACTTTTTTACTGGATGAGCTACTGGGTTAAGGTACAATTTTACTAAATTCAACTCTGTTTCTTACCTTTCACTGGCAATTGAAGAATTCCTAGACATGGACTTTGGGGACATTTCGAAATCGCTATCAGATCTATACAAGAAGCTCTCCCTTCTTTGGGGGAGGTTTTGGAGGACCAAACCGGCCGATGGGGACGCCGCCCCATCCAAGGGACTCCTTCCAGGGCTGGCCCCATTCTCAACATCGAAACTGCAACAAAACAAATCATCATAAATTTATAAAAAAAATATTTGGGTAATTTACTTTTCTCACAAAACTGTATGTGGAAGACGATAAATAATTTTTTTCTATTTTATCAAACCCGTATAAATTGATGATTGATATCTGTTCCTTCAAAATGCCCGGACCATTTAAATTTAGCGTTCGTTTGGTCCAAGTTCAAAGAGAAGCCGTACTTCAAAGGTAGAAAAAGATTTACCAGTCAATTTGAATATTTATTCAGATATATTTGGGGCTTTTGTCAGGTAAACATCCAATTAAAAATTCTATTTGGTGTACAAAATATTTTTAGGGTGAATATATTTTATTCGAGCTAATATTAACATAATTCTTTCGTATTAATCAAAGAGTGAATCAAGTAAAAGAAATCGGGTAAAAACATAAAATGTATTTACATTTAAGGCCATTTTTTGAGCCGCACTCCTTTAAGTTTTATTAGGAATTAAATAAAACTTTTGATAATGACAGACTGATAATAAGCTCGTCATAAACGTATAAAAATGTAGAAAGATTAGGCTAAATGGGTTTTATTGCTTTTATTACAGGTTTAATAAAAGCATCTGTGGAAAATGTTGTAAAATACGAAATATCATTAAAGAATTATTAAAAATAATTCCTTTCGCAAAATGAATTGTAAAAGAGACATAAATTAAAATAGAAAAAAAACCGTTGGGAAAACATCAAATTTTAGGTCTATTTATTAACAAAATTTTTCAAAAAAAAAGAGGGTTCAAATACGATTTTTAATAATATCAGTTTTTAGAATAAACTTTTATTTAGCGAACTATCAAGCAATTTTAAAAAAAAATTCATAAAATTCCAAATGAAAAAAGGGAGTAGAATCATATTTTATTTGAAAGCCCTTTAAATAATAATAGAAAAACACACAAATTTTCCTTAATTAGATAGAAATATAGGTCAGGATTTTATCACCTGCCATAAAATCCCTTGTTAAATCTTTACATACCTATCCTATCAATAATATTTAACAATGCAGGTAATTATATTTTTAACGTGAAAGCAAATTATACATAAAATTGCGAAATAAAAGTTTCCATTGTTAGTAGAATTTGTGTAGTAAATTAAAATTTATGAGGTCGGCATTCCGCGGTATTTTAAGACCAACACATATTTATTTCAGTAAATTTTTATTGAAAAGAATGAATATGAGATTCTTGCGATAAAATACAAAATGCATCTATCATTTATAAAATTAAAATATATTTTTAAATTGTAGTCATAGAAATGTATGTCATCCTTTAATAACATTCTTTATGATCTTAAATTATTTGAACATACTGGTGTACAACAAGGATCCAATTTGAGGCTATTGTTCAATTAAAAAAAACTAATTGCATGCTGAGGATATAATATGGAATAAAGAAATATAAATAAAGACCAAAAAGTCCATCTTTTGCTCAAGTTGTGTTTGAATAATTATTTTCATTACGGGTCACTTCTTTTCCACATTTTGCTATTATTCCACGAAAACCAAAACCCTGCAATTACGGGCTTCAAAGTGCTTTATTAAAAGATTCCACCTGGGTCCGTATGGTTAAGAAAAACGTTTTAAATTAGAAGAAACTCCCTTTGATCTTTTCCAAGAAATCACCGCCAAGAAAATTCCACTAACAAAGAATTAATGAGATTTCGCCGGTTTCAATGGACGAAAAATGAATTCTCTTGTATAAGCGGAATTCGAATGACTTCAATCTTTTTATCCCGCGATTTTCAGAAAATGTACAAGGAGGTTTTCGTTATCTAGTTGCGAACCAAAAACGAATTAAGATTCGAATAAGTGCGAGATACAGATTATCTCTAAAGTATTTTAGTGAGTGCGATAAAATATTAATAAACTTAATGATAGGAGATTGGGAGAAATAAGTTCTTTAGTCTGACAGTCTAAGCTTTTATTTTTTCATAGAAAAAAGAGAAGAGAACTACCGGTTTCGTGACAAAATGGGCCACATCTTCAGGTTCAAAATACAAAATTCTGTAATTAAAAAATAACAAATTGTTTGGTGTAAAATAGCTAGATTGTATATAGATTCGTAGGTAAAGGGTTATTTTAATGTAAGATAAAGATATTTTATGTTTTCTGTTCATAGTCATTTTATTTTATTTTTGTAGTTGATAGGGGTTATTTTAGTAATAGATTTTAGTTTTATAAATATAGTATTAATTAGTTAAGTAGGAAATAATTTAAGAAAAAGTTGTTGTAAAATTTACTAATTAGACTTACACCAAACTATTTGGTTTAATCACAAAAATACAAGCTGAAAGAAATAACTAATAAAATTAACATGAATTGGAGCAGTCACGAGAGACGAACACAAACATATTAAAATTTAGATCCAATAAAATGAAAAATCAAACCACATACAATTTTATTAAACGACAACTAGTTTCGACCCCTTAAGGTCATCTTCAGGTCAGGTAAAACAACAGTAAAAAACAACAATGTTAAAATTCAAAGTAAAAGGATACTCTCACAATCTCTCCCGAAATGAACCAGAATTATACAACTTAACTAAATTAACATAATGCATTGCATGACATGTGTTAACTATCCTTATATTCGTTCCCTACAAAAAAACTGGGTTATTATCCTTTTGTTGGGCTCTTATTAAACCCCTACCTTGTGTTTCCATGTTCCTGTTTCTAGTTATTATACCTATCATTACCAAACTTGAGTTTTTATTTTTTCGCAAAACCTTTAGTTTGACATTATTACTTGTTTTTTCGTTTATTGTTATAATAATTTTCAAACTTTACATATATCTAAATATGGTCCATAAATGTTATTTTATTTTGTACCGCATGCATTATGTTAATTTAGTTGAGTTGTATAATTCTGGTTCATTTTGGGAGAGATTGTGGGAGTCCTTTTACTTTGAATTTTAATATTGTTGTTTTTTACTGTTGTTTTACCTGACCTGAAGATGACCTTAAGGGGTCGAAACTAGTTATTGTTTAACAAAATTGTATGTGGTTTTATTTCGTATTTTATTGGATTTGAACCTTTGTACTACATTTGAGTGTTGTGGATAATCTTCTGAATATTAAAATTTATTAAAAATTTTTAAGATAAAATATAAAATCAAACTCTAAAACATGTTAACTGGCCATCTTAGAACAATACATTTTACGAATTAACAAAAAGTAACTTTTTACCAAAATATCATTTGTAAAGACGCGAAAATAAAAGGTATAGGACAGCTACATCTAGTGGATCTTCTAAATAATATTAACTATAATTTAACTGTTTCAGTATTGGCAATTTAAAGAAAAGAAAAATTTTTATGTATTAACAACTTATAGGAAATATATTGCATTATAGACACAAATAATAATAATACTTATTGTACGTTCAAATGTTTGTTTTAATTGTATAAAGTGGGATTAAAACCATGGCTAATAATTATGAAACTTGTTGAGTAATTTAATCGGAGAGAAAATATTCAGGATATTTAGGCCAATTTTTGTGAGAAAAAAAGAAGAATTAGCATAACATGACCTAGGAAAATTTATTTTTGTATTGATAGTAAAAGAGTTCGTAAGTTTGGAGAAGAAAAATAGTATTTTAACTCGTAAGAACTCTACCATTCTAAATTAAGGAACATTATATTGAAAAACTTATAATAATTGATGAAGCTAGTAGTAAAACTATTGAGTAATAATCTAAATAGATGCTAAATAATATTTTTGAATGGAAAACCTATATTAAACAAAAAACGTAGGTGTTGTTTCAAATTGTATTTGAGCGTTTAAACAGTGTCTTTATTATTTAGTTTAGACTGTGAGACTAAAGGACTTATTTCTCCCAATCTCCTTTCATTAATGTATACTCACATATGCCAACAACAACCCAATTAATTAAAAAAATTGGTATTATTAATTCCCATTTGAAGTGTTGCTGATCAAACATCTAAATTTTGCTGTACTTAAACATAACATAATTTTGATAAAACTTAACCTGCAAATGTAAATAAGAGAATAAATAAACGATATTTTAGTTAATTAGTAACTTTGAGATACTATTTTCGGTTTCCACTAGCAAGTTAATTTTAAAATCACCAAAAAAATTGCAGAGGGTTGGACAAAACATTTTATGATAATAATAATAGTATGTAATACTAAATAAATAAAAATCTACCTAGAAAAATAGTATGGGTGTATTGGAAGGTCTGAATGTCTTCTGGGTACGTTTATACTGAGTGATACCCTCATAGGCGGTCGCATTCTGTATGGTGCGAGACTATGTCGACCATGAGTTGGACTAAATGATCTTCGAGGATCTTTCGTCATAGCTTTCAACTAAAAAATTAACAGCTTTAAATGCTATTTGGAACAAACCAATTTTCTCAAGAAAACCACAACATAAGTTAAATTGATTTTATTCTTTACAGGCACTAAAATGTTTGAAGAAATAAAAAGATTTTATCTAGTTAGAAAAATTTTAGAAGGAGGTTAGCAACTGTAAAATAATCTAATAAACTAAACTATTTAATTGGTACCTTGAGTTTTCATGCAAAACTAAATATCCAAATAGTATCGATCTGCATTTTATTTAAGTTGAAAGCTAAGTATAAGATTAAAAAAATCACTATATCCAATCATTTTTAGTCTGAAAAATATCGGACTTACACTCGCGGGCACCAACGAACTATATACAACTTGTAACTAAGTTAAATTAGATTTGTCGTTAAATAAAAATTCTGTTTAAGATAAGATAAGGGCTACTCGTACAATGACAGCGGCGTATCAAATCAATTTGTGGCTAGTAATTATGTTTATCTATGGATTAAACATCATTTTCAGTTACGCCGCTAATTGTGACTAACCCAATTCACACTGTGGAAGTGCTACTTAAACAATTAGAATTGTTTAGAATATATGATTTGTAGTAGGAAAGATCATGAGCGTAGAAAATGGAGGACGAAGAAGGAAAAGGTTTTAATCGTCAGCGTAAAAATTGATAAGGATGCAAGTGATTAAATAAAATAACAAGTTAAGTGCCTAGGTAACACTTATTTCTATATTTATCCAATAATAATTTTAGAAAATTAGCTCTATAATAAAAGCATATGCGTCAAAATTTTAAAGATAATAAATACAGTTTAAATTTTTTTTTTAAATAAGTAATGCCTTTTGATTTTGCTATGATAATAAATAGAGGAACTCAAATATGATATTTTTAATAAAAGTAAAAAAAATGTCATTGTCCAATTATGAAATTATCTACAAAATATCTCCTTTTCGAAAAATAAGTCCTAAAATAAAAACATATTCGTCAAAATTTTAAAGATAATCAATAGAGTTTATTTTTTTTTTCTAAAATAAATAATGCATTTTGATTTCACTATGATTTTAAATAGAGGAACTCAACTATGATATTTTTAAAAACGTTAAAAAATATTAATTTTTCAAAAAAAAATTCATTATTCCATTATGGAATTATCTTCCAAAAATCGCCTTTTCCAAAAATAAAAACATATTCGTCAACATTTTAAAGATAGTGAAGTGCTTTTTTTGAACTGAACTTTTTTTGAGGTTCCGAGAACACAAGAACTTTGTGCAGTTTTCGTAACTGGCAGATTTATTGTTTTGGGAAAATTTAACTGTTAAAACATAAATTTGGTAAATGTATAATTTAAAAAAAGAGTGTATTGACATTTAATTTATTAGCATCCGCGGGTAAATTAAAAAAAATCTTTATGTATTAATATATTCTTTAAGATTTAAAATTATTTAATATACTAGTTTAAGGTTTAATTTTTTTTTGAGCACAAAAAGTCGAATATACAAAATCCACCCTGCGATTTTTTAATTTTTTTTTGTTTATTGTTTATAATTTTATTGTCACATGTTTATTTAATTTTAATTCCTAGTGTTATAAATTATGATTTGCGGCAAGTTTATTTTATTTAATAAATTTCATTACGAAATTTATTATTATCAATTAAAAATTAATTTCCTCTATTATTTTAGTGATTTTTATTAAAAAAAAACCTTGTGATAATATATGAGTAGACAGTTAACATAATTTTTTTTCTTTTTTTTAATAATTTTATTACTGCAACACTGAAAGAAAAAAGGCTAAAAATAAATGATAAAAAAATATTATACTTAGTGTAGTCTATAATATTTACAAATACCAAGAATATCTAATGTTTCGTATCCGAAGATTTAACAGATTCATGTTTACCACGCCAATGAGTGAACCTTGGTTACGACTAATTACTTTTAATGATTTAGCGAAACTAACGTTAATAAAGCTGGGGTGGGATAAAAAATTATTTTTAATTTGTTTTCCAAAATAATTTTAAGTAATTAATTAATCAGTAATTATATTTTATTGTTTGTTAATCTACAGTATGTATCCAAAAATTGTGTTTAACCACGAAAAGTCTTTAATTTAATGAGAATAATTAATTTTAAGAATAATTTATAAAAAAATGGCTGTAGGTGATGAATCTTGAAGAATAAAAATATTTAAAACTTTGATATTATTTAATACGAATTTTTTCTTAAATTTATGATAAATGAATGAAGTATGAAGTATAAATAATGCAAATAAACATATGAATATGTTGATTTTTTAATGAAAATAATAATTAATAAAAAATTGACCGGTTTGAAGCGACGGAGCTGTCTGGACATTTAGCACATAAAGCGTTGCCATTTTACCAACCAGTTTTTGGCGAAAACTGTAGGTCACTAATATTTAATAATTATTTGATACAGAAGGAGCTTTTTAAAGTTCTGTTATTTTGTTAAAGTTAAAAGAATAATATAGGGAAACTTGTTTTTTCTGTGATTATTATTTTGTGCGTTCAAGAAAAAAAGACGTTCCAAATGTAAATGATTTGGGCTCATTTCTCATAAAACTACATGTAACCTTTTTTTATTTTCTCAGCAAGGGAGTGTTTTATTGTCTCAATTTTACCTCTGAAAATTTTTAAAATATAAAAATAATAAAAAAGACATTTTTTTCACTTTATCATTATTTTCGTCTATTGACCCAACCTCCTTAATAATTCTATCTCAGGATATCCGTTGCATCTTTGCCGTATATTTTTATTTATAAATAAGATAAAAAAACGTTTTACGTTAACAAACCACTAGACCTACAAAACAACCAGTTACTTAAAGCGCACCGACTAGATTTACTCGACGAGATTTAATTAATCAATATTTCTTCACTATTCCTCAATTACGAACCTTCCGGTAGTCCTTCTTCTATCAGCGCTCAAAGGAAACCTCCTGGTGTTTCTCCTAATTTGCGATGACCTCGCAGACGACCTCCTTCTCTTGGCCATTGTCTCAGAATACCTCCTAGAGCTGTCTGAAGCCGAAGCAAGAGATCCTTTGGAATTATCGCTGGACTCGATGTCATTCTCTGGAATAGCCTCCGAGTCCCTTCTCGACATATCGGACGACCAAAGGCTGGTGATGCTCGTTCTCGAGTCGACAGACCTTTGACCGATAATACGTGAAGAAGTCGACATTGAAAATGAGGAAATGCTGGTAACTGAGGGACGACTTTCGTTTCCAACTTCTACTGAGGAGTCGCCGAGAAAATGGTGAGTACCTGGATGGGGTACAAAGGGGTATATACCGGAAGTCTAGGGTACATTAAGTCGACAATATTGATCTCTATTTCAACAGGATCATAAATTAGGTAGGTACTGTGTCTCGCAGATGAGGGACACCTCCAATTTATAAACTATGTGATTGAAAAAAAATTGGAGGTGTCTTAAGCTTTTGGACGACA